>CM075173.1:238728624-239121124 GCA_037576465.1 Parascaris univalens
GCTTAGCTTAAACTTAACTTAGGCTTAACTTAGGCTTAGCTTAGGCATTAATTAGGCTTAACTTAGGCTGAAAATTAACATTTTTAAAATTAATTAATGGCGATTAACATTAACTGAGGCTTTTGCTTAGGCTTAACTTAACTTTTGCGATTTTCTTACACTTAATTAGGCTTTTTGGCTTAAACTTAATTAGGCATTTTTAGGCTTAAACTTAATTAGCGGCTTAGCTTAACTACACTTAAAATTTTGACTTTTGCTTTGCTTAATTAATTAGGGGCTTACACTGAAAATTTTGACATTTTTGAGCGGTTAAACATTAATTAATGGCGATTTCTAACAAATACACTGAAAATTTTGACATTTTTAGCTTAATTAATTAGGCTTTCTTACACTTAACTTAATTGGCATTTTTAATTAATTAGGGCTTAGCTTACACTTAATTAAAATTTTGACTTAGCTTAATTAATTAGGCTTTCTAATTACACTGAAAATTTTGACATTTTTGAGCTTAACATTAATTAATGGCGATTTCTAACAAATACACTGAAAATTTTGACATTTTTGAGCGGTTAACATTAATTAATGGCTTTCTAACTTACACTTAAAATTTTGCATTTTTGAGCTTAACATTAACTTAGGCGATTTCTAACAAATACACTAAAATTTTGACATTTTTGGCTTAAACTTAATTAATGGCTTAGGCTAAGGCTTACACTTAAAATTTTGCATTTTGGCGGTTAGACTTAATTAATTAATGGCTTACAAATACACTGAAAATTTTGCATTTTTGAGCGGTTAAACATTATTAATGGCGATTTCTAACAAATACACTGAAAATTTTGACATTTTTGAGCGGTTAAACTTATGGCGATTTCTAACAAATACACTGAAAATTTTGACATTTTTGAGCGGTTAAACATTAATTAATGGCGATTTCTAACAAATACACTGAAAATTTTGACATTTTTGAGCGGTTAAACATTAATTAATGGCGATTTAACAAATACACTGAAAATTTTGACATTTTTGAGCGGTTAAACATTAATTAATGGCGATTTCTTACACTTAACTTAATTTTGACATTTAAACTTAATTAATTAATGGCTTAGGCTTACACTGAAAATTTTGACATTTTTGAGCTTTTTAATTAATTAATTAGGCTTAAAATTACACTTAAAATTAAACATTAGCGGCTAAACTTAATTAAAATTTAGACATTAGCTTAAAATTAATTTGGCGCTTTCTTAATTAGGCTTAAAATTACACTTAAAATTAAACATTAATTAAACATTAATTAGGCTTAAAATTTTAAAATTAACATTAGCTTAATTAACTGGGCTTTCTAACTTACACTGAAAATTTTGACTTAGAGCGGTTAAACATTGATTAATGGCGATTTCTTACAATACACTGAAAATTTTGACATTTTTGAGCGGTTAAACATTAATTAATGGCGATTTCTAAACAAATACACTGAAAATTTTGACATTTTTGAGCGGTTAACATTAACTAATGGCGATTTCTAACAAATACACTGAAAATTTTGACATTTTTGAGCGGTTAACATTAATTAATGGCGATTTCTAACAAATACACTGAAAATTTTGACATTTTTGAGCGGTTAAACATTAATTAATGGCGATTTCTAACAAATACACTGAAAATTTTGACATTTTTGAGCGGTTAAACATTAATTAAAAGCGATTTCTAACAAATGCACTGAATATTTTGGCATTTTTGAGCGGTTAAACTTTAATTTACGGTGATCGCTAAAAAATAAACTGAAAATTTTCGCATATTTGAGCGGATAAACTTTAATTGATGGCGATTACTAAAAAATGCACTGAAGATTCTCTTATATTTGAGTTGTTCTGAAATTTCAAAGATCGCCGAACAAGTATAAAGTAACCTCGAAGTAGTATAAAAGTAAGCAAGCATATCGCATGGATATGAAATCACAGTTATGCGATCCGCAGGTTATGGGTACAAAATAGCGTGTAAAATATGAAAGCGCCCTCATTCGACGATACGTTATTGTTTTTTCTTTATTTATATACTATTTGTGCAGTAGACTCAACTCTGAGAGATACGCATGGTTGGAGGATCCGTTCGCTCTCCTATCCATTTGACTATTTGAAGCGTATACTACACGCATAAGATATATGACACGTTTCATGTTACTCATATGTGATCTTACTTATGCAAATAAACGTTGCATTGATGAGTTTTTACTGTAAATAGATAATGGTGTCTATGGTGAAGCGTTAGATTTATTGTGGTTATCGTCAGCCGACTGTCCGGTATCCGATCGCTTCTAAATGACAGCCGCCGATACGTGGACCTGCACCGATATGGAAACGATTACGATACGGCTACTAATAAAAATTAAGTTTGTCGAGAGTGTAAAAAGCCTTGATCGTGATAGTTTATCGTGATAGTTTTCAACACTGAAAGCTTTTTGGCTCTAAAAATTCCGTTAACCTCATAACATACCTGAGGTGGTAGCCTCACAACTTACCTGAGGTGGTTTCTCCAGTGGGTTCTGTCGATTAGGTAGGTCTATTCGCGACCGTTCAACTTTCATTGCCATATATGGTTCATGCAAGTTTGATAAATATTAAGAGACCACTGAATGAGTGTTATTATTTCAACGAAAAGAGAGAAATCTGAGTTCAATTATCACCTCATAATGATAAAAAAACGCGTGGACAATAGAATCGTGAGGTAAGGTTAATCACAAAACATAGTGCCTTAATGTGCAATCTTTGCTTCTCTCCTCAATAAAGTCAAACTGAAGCTTAACCTTTGACCTTTTAGTAGGCATAAGAACATAGTAGGAGGATCACCTGTCTTTACCTTCCAGAGATTCCTCGAACATAAAATTAGCAAGAAATAGTGACCTTACAGGCAGTCGAATGAATCATAAGTTGAGGCATTTTCCAGCCTATTCCCTCGTTTACTGATAAGTCGTGGACGTGGTTGGTTTGTGAACGTTTTAGGGCCCTGTTCTGCGTCGCTATGCTTGATTTGCCTCAGAAGGATTCGCGAATTCCTTCTCATTCGAAACGCCACCAGATGCTATGTAATCTGGCCTAAGATGAGGGGATGGGGTTTTTTAATTAAGCCTGAATAAAACCAACAATAGTGAGGAGGAAGTTATAACACCAGTGGTACCATATCCGCGCCCACGAGCACGGGAACTCCTTTCTCCGAGACACTGTTCACCCCTACGATCCGAACGGCTGTCGCGAGAACGGCAGCCTACCGACATCCAGTAATCAAACATGTTGTCCTTTCATACGACCGGTCCTTGCCTCAACGCGTTTGAAGAGAGTTCCTTCAATCCGATGATATCAGGTCTGTGATTTGTGCAAAAACAGGCGGTCAGCGGTTTATTGGTCGCTCCTTACTAATTAGGCAAGGTGTATTGGTCGATTGGTGAGGCGAAAGAGGTGGTAGAATGAACGTCGCTTTTTTTAACAACAGGAATGTCGCATTATTTGTTGCTGCTGTCTCTTATGAAGTGATTACCTGTAATTATAAGGTAATTACCTGTAATTATAGCGTGATTACCTGTGATGTGTACATGATGGTTTTTACGATATTTTTTAATGGGTAATTCTATTTCTTCATGAAAAAGGAGTATAGCAGTGAACGACGATAGAAAGGCCCCAGAGGTGAGACGTGATTGGAGAGGAGGCAGTAGCCACAAGAAGGCAAATCACCTGTACATGATGAAAACATTGGCGTAAGGAGGTCAGCCAGGTTCCTCAGTTTCTTTTGCAAGGAAATTGACATGGATTTGCCGTCATCCAGGAGATTTTCAGTACGCTCATCCGATGCACTATGTGCACATTAACGGCTTACGTTTCCACGATTGTTTGAAGGAAGGAGACATGAGATGCTATGTAATGTGATATTCGTTTATGATAGGCTAACTGATCAGCAGGTCTAGGTGAATTATACGACATTCATCACAGGTATACCAAGCGGTGTTCCCCATCCGTATGCAAATAACAATGAGCCGAACTATGAAGCTGAGTAGGATCGTTGAAGTTGAGGTATCTTGCTTGATTAAGGGATCAACGGGGAGAGAGCATCTCACCACGACTAATTGTCGCACAACTCCTGGATTTTATCCAGAAATTTTGAGACGTTCGATATCAATTGTGGATTCTTTAAGTGGGAGTGGATTGTTGTTGGAGTTTTTCAGGAATTTCCTTAATGGAATTTGATATTTCGCTAAATTATCGTCATTATATGCGCATAATGTTCGATGTCGTTTACTGCATATTTAAAGTATATAATTCCGTCGAATTAATATAATTTGGAGTGTAGGAATTGATTTTTCGCTTGCAGCATTAGATGAACGATTCGGTTGAGCGTTAAGTGCGACGTATCGACAGCCACCGCACCATCTCCGGAACGATTGCTGGTTGACTGATCCGCCGAACGATCGTCTGCTGATCCGCCGAACGATTGTCTGCTGATCCGCCGAACGATTGCCTGCTGATCCGCCGAACGATGGATGCTGCAAATAAAAAACGTATAACGGAGGCTGAAGAATGTATCAGAAAAGCGGATAACCAGTTAGCTCTTTTGATGTTTTTCTCATTTGATCCGTTAATCACTTTGGTGATCTTTTCCATTTAATTTAGTGGAAAAAAAACAGTTGAGGTTTGGATGAGTTGAATTGCCAGCCAATGTATTCGTTAGCAGTCTATCAATGAAGAGTAGCAATTAGTCATTAGTGCTTATAATATTAGCGAGAAAATCGTCGATCGGCATTATATCATTATGATTTGAGAATCAATGATGGCTTTTTCATCGTAATCGATCCGATCGATCGATCCGATAGCAATTGATCCGCTCATTATTTAATTGATCTTATTGCCATGTTATATCCCATATCCATTAATATTCAATCCGTAGAGAATAGTTCATTGCTAAAGGATAATTTCGACAAAGATAAAAGTGAAAATTGGAAATTATAACGTAATCTTTATTCGACGCTTTCATATCCATATAGAAACTCGAGAGATTTCCCCACATAAACGCCTTCTATATGGAAATTATTTGAAGTGAATAATCGAGATTAATTGCAAATTTGAGGCGAAGAAATTGAATTATACATTATATTTTCTCGAATTTATAGCTTAAAGACTTCGATATTGAAAATGAAATTGAAAGCGGACTATGATAGTGCGGCGATCGAATATGAACGAGCCGCAATATGCTATAAGAATGCGAATCAATTACAAATATCACGTGAGATATATTTGAAAGCGGCACAAATGCACGCAGCAAATCGAAATCTCTTTCATTGTGCAAAGTAAGTCTCTATTATTCAGATGATACTTGTAAAGTTTTAGAGTATTAGATTGAAGAAAACTTTCATAATTAATTACTCGTCCTTTATTAAGCGATAGGATTCGATTGGATTACCGAGCTATTGAAGTGGAATGTATTGTTTGCAAGGGTGTCGCTTGATAGAGATGAACTCGTCGATGAAGCATGAAAGTGGAGGAGAATCCATTCTCGGGTTACTCAAACCAACATGACGCAATGAATCTATTCATGTTCGGTTGCTTCCAAGAAGAATTTTCCTTCATTTAAGTAGAGCCTCTGAATAAAAGCGACTTCCACTCAATGGACTCTTGGAGGCGAGAGCTATGAGTCCGATCACAAAAAGAAAAACACTATGCGAAAATCGTCCTTCGTCACGCTCGAATTTTCATGGGTTGCTTGTATGTTGCTAAGAAAATCTGATTGCTCACTCACTGTCCTCTGCTTTCCGGAACCGATCTTTTAGATGCAATGAGAATGCGGCAATGATTTCTAAGGAGATCGGCGATTCAGAGGGATCGGTGAAGTATATGGAACTAGCAGCAGATGGATATGCAGAGTCGGGAAGTAGTGATACCTCAGCGATGGCTCTTAGCAAGGCCGCGGCATTCCTCGAAACTTCCGATCCTGACAAGGCGATTCGGGTGAGTATATTTGTGCACCTTAGGTCTACCAGAAACTGAAGTTGTATCGTCTCTGTACATTATTTGACTTAATGCTCGCCTTAGTCTTCCCGCATTATAGCCGTGGTATATGCGTTTCCATATAGCGCGTTATTTCATTATATTTTATATCTTATCACAGATATCGTTATTTATTTCCTTTACGGAAGGCTTCGAGCAACAATATATCGTAACGGAACGGTCATTGAAGTCACTAGGAGATTTGACTGATTTGATCGCTCATGCTTTTTAACGTCTAATTTCGCTCTTCTGTTCAGATTTGCAACAAAGGGTTGGCGATGGTACAACAAACGGATCGTTCACGGATGGCCGGTGAGTTTCTCAGTCGACTCACACGACTCTACCTTAAATTGGAGCGCTATTCGGATGCCATCGACGCTATTAATAACGAAATCGAGAAATACATCGAAGTTAAGGTAAGATTCTTTGAAGTCAACGTAGACGATTGCGTGGAGTGCTTTTTAGAGACTCTGTGACCAGTTATAGTTCTCTTCAAGCGAACTTTCCGCGACTTTCTTTCAATCTTTTAATTTCAAATTCATCGGCGATTTCCACCACATATTTTCGCGAACCTGTGCCCTAACAGACGTTAATTTTTCTTGTCAGAAGGTAAACTGCAAAGAGTTTATCCTCGAACGATCAGTTTGCTTCCCATAGTGTACCCTGTGGAAAATTTTTCTTCTAGATGAAATTTATATCATTGAGCTCATCACTAATTTGATTTTGAAAGTTTAAAAGCAGAGTTTGCTTGCGGATCTCTAGTAATAGGTCAAAAAAATAGGAAAGAAACATTAATAGAGATATGAGGATTAATCACCTTTCTGCTCCAAGAGGAGATTGAGGGCCTATTGGCGCAGTCTATTTAAGAAGGGTACAGTTAACGCAGACTCGCCATTCGTTTATTTGCCCGAAAGGGGTAATGAGAGCAGTCTTATCGTTCTTTTACCTAGCAAAAAGGTCACAGTTGATTCATTCAAATATTGTTTAAGCAGCGGATATTGGTCAACTTTGAATCAGGTGACATGCTGTTGAATGCTCTTAGGTCGTATTTCTTTTTATGTGTGAATTCTTTCTCTTGCAAAAGAAAAGTGTGGGAGTTCAAGAAACTCCTCTAGGAGTTCATTTTAACTCCTCTAGGAGTTCATTTTTAGAGCTTCTTTAGTATAATAATATGAAGCGTAATGCTTAGGAATATCAGTTTGTCGAGTATGGATGATGGAAAAGGTCTGTGATCTCTCTAATACATCCTCCTTAGATGAGTTTACAAGGTTGGCCAAATTTTGCAACTGAAGTTTTCTAGCGTTGAGATGTGAGGAAAAATGATCGTTGAAATTGGACACATTTCGCCGATATCGGTAACGTTTATGAATTTTTCCACCTCGCAGCCTATTCTTTAATCATCTCTTCAACTATTTGCAAAGGCGATATTGTGTTGATTACTTTCGAAGTTATTTTCAGCGATCCTGTCGGATCATCGGTCTTCGATGGAAGTATGCGCCCGGTGATTCGTGTTTACGTAGAATGACTAAGATATAGCGCTGTTTTTTGGAACCGCACTGGTAATATATGAAGTTGTGAAGGAGGGAAATGGCTTTCATTGATGATTTGCTTGTTCAAGGAGATAATATCCTTTAGGATTAATGTTTATGGGGAGAATTCATTAGAAAAACGCTTCGATTTTCATCGAGGGCATCCTTTATTGAGGCTACAAGTTTATTTAGCGGGCAGATACTCGGCTTTTATTTACGAGAGCGATCCTTTGTGAGGGTATGCTGATTATTGTCGTTCTTGTAGGAGACAGGTCGTGTGGGGCAGCTCACGCTCGCACTTGTTTTGGTGCAGTTAGCGAAGGGTGATTCGATCGCCGCAAGCAAGAGTTTTCAGAATTCTCTCAAGTGAGTTCGTTGAAAGAGAATTTTTGAATTCTTCTTCGCAATTTTGTCTCTGCTGTTCGGCATTCAATTCAGTAAGCCTCGAAGAATTGTTGGTAATAATTGTTGGTTGCTTCTTGTGAGGAGGACGACAGCTTTGCCTGCAATCGTCGTTCTTGCGACCAGCTGTCAACGTTTGATGATCTGACATCTGGAAAATTCCTTCATAATAGGGATATGCGATATTCATGGTGTCAGTAATGCCACTGATCGAAATTTATTTCTAAAACAAACCAAGTCGAATTTTTTAAAATGGTTCGTATCGGTGGCGCAAATGTCCACTGATGCGATAAAAGTTAGGAGAAGCCGATGAGATCAAGCAGTTCCTGACTTGCAGCAACTGCAGTAATTAATGGGTACTTTGGCAAGGTTGCAGCAGTTCAGCAAAGGTTTATCCACCAAGTCGCAGGTGTGTTGCACCTGCGACTTGGTGGATAAACCTGGGAGCTCATCTTTCATTGTTGTGTAAATAGTGAAGTTTTATTATTCGCTCTATAGATGCGATGGATTTGAGTTTTCTGAGGAAGCGCGTGTATGCGGTTCATTAATTAGTGTTTACGAGTCGGGCGATAATAGCGCATTCCAGCAACTTCTTCAACGACCCATTCTACGGTCTATGGATAATGAGGTTAGTTCGTCGATTCCATTTGCAGTTCGTGCTTTCAATGTTTCATTAAGAAGACTCGAAGAGGCTTTCTTAACGATCCATTTTGTGAACGACAATAAAATAGCGTTAGTGCATATACGATTTACTCTCTTTTCTCATCGTATCCGTCGAGAATATGTTTAAATATTCGAATATATAGACAATTCAGTTTAATTTATAAAAAATATCCGAACAATGCGCCCATATTTGGACGATTGCTTGCAAGGTATGCCTCAAATCAATGTGAATTATCCACAAATCATTTGGCAGTGGATGTTATCTGGGAGATTCGCTTAGGAATTCATTGTGAGGTGTTATGTAGCATAACTCTGTCATGAATATCTTCCCAGCTGGAATCGTCGAATAGATAAACGTATAAGAGGGTCTTCGTAAAGCGTTGGCGTTTGGGAATATGTGGTCCGGCTTGAAGCTATAGTGTGACGTTATTTGAACTAGCTCTATATGAGAACATATTGCTCATCGAGCTATAGGAGATCAGTTGGAGCTTTTTTGAAAGGGTGGAGTCTATTAGCAGATATTGCTGCGTATGGAAGCTCTATCACCGATATTTGTCATGTGACGCCGAAGTGACGATCGTTTGGTTTTTGCTTTAATATTTACTGGTCTTAGCTTATGGCAACGAATAAACATCGGTAGACTATGCCGGGCTGCAAATTCGAGTATTTCTGCGATCGCGGCGTTCGATTGTTCGTTGCATTGTGTTGTAAACTGCTAAACAATGAAGTATTGCTTATTTTTCAGTATTTACGATTGATGAAGAAACTGAAAGCACCCGAAGTGGAAGGTGGTGACATCGATGGTGAGGGAAATGGCGATGGGGAGGTAGCGGCCGACGATGAGGACTTGAAATAGATTGCAACGATATGCGTAATCTCCGATCGGCATTCCATCCACTATAACATTCGTAGTTTTGTGGCTTTCTATATGCTTCCACGAATACGCTGATAAAGTGCAATATATCAGTGAGCTATTTGTATTGGTGATTATCGTCGCTAGATCTCATGATTAGCCGAGAAGTTCGCGTAACTAATTCATTGCATATATTCCGTATATTTTTCACTCTGATAGTCCTTTAAGTATAGGCTGGATTCATTTCCTTGTCTGTCTTGATAGGCTGTTGGGGTCGAACTTGTTATTGGTGATTCGATGGCTCGGTCTCCTATGGTCAGCTAGTCGGACTGGCGGACTCTACGTAGGAAATCTCAGCGTTGAAAACATTTCCGTTTTTTTGCGACTCTATAGGATAATAAGGATAATTTGATCGTCTAAATTGCCGATATTAGTACCGCTGTAGAGTTGTCTTTAAGATCTTGCACCCAACTGTTATTAGCGACCACAGATGGCCGTATATTACTCGGTGGGTATGTTTCTTCAGAAGATGCCACAGCTATATGACCGCTTACAGTGGAAACGAGTCATTCGCCGGTCAGATGGCACATCCCTTTTACTTGCCAATCAGCTATACTTCTTATTCTTGTAATGCGAGTAAAGTTTGTTTCATCGTAGAAGTACCCCTCGAAATCTTTGAAGTATTTTCTTCGCGGAGCTCAACTCGCCAATGAAGTGGGTCGATTCAACTGCCCTCGTCGAAAGGGGCGCTGAATCGAAAAGAAAGTAAACTTATGGGAAGAGTGTCCTGCGAGGGACTACACTCCGAATTCAAAGGGGAGAGGGGGGAGGTGTGCAAAACACAGAGAGACTGTGTTTTTCTTTGTTATATATCGTGGATATAAGTGAAGCTGCCGATCTGGGAGTAGACAGGATGCGTCGACGATGAGACGACCAACGAAGGTCTTTATCGAAGGCAAATGGATCTTTAACGGTGACAACGATGCGAACTATTGAAGTGCCATCAATATCTGTAAAGGACTAAGCTCGAGTTCAATGTGGAACTTACAAAATATCATCATAAGTGGAGAAATAAGGGACAATGAGGTGGGGCAAACACTCCGGAGTTGAGGAGGTGGGGATCTCCGAGGAAATGAGAATACCCCTATAAACTTACTCATACAGGGCGGGAAAAAAGCGGGGATGCGGAAGTTAGATAGGTAAACTTAAGGTTATAAGCATCGAATAGTTGACCTCATAACTCTAAGCGCCTCTTAGAATATAACAACCTATCGACTATAATCTAAGAGAGGGATTTCCAAGTTCGATCGACACGAGACGCTAACGAACTGAGCGCAATCGTTCGACTTCCTAACTTCCTTGAAGTTGAGGTCATACTAAGAAATTTAGCCGCAGCTAGTAACTCCATCTTTGCATAATGCAAATCTCCACACCATATTTCCAATGATCCATCTATGAGCAAGGAAGTTGAACGCCTAAATGAATCTTCGGTGGAAAAATTGGTGGATATCGGTGCTGCAGTTAATTGTCTTCGGGTCGATCGCATCCTGAAACGAGAAGTGCATACATTGTTGTCTTTTACTAGTGCAAAATCCATCAAATACACTTCATCTCCCACTAGCGTTGAAGCGGTGAATGTTGATGTCCGGAGCATTCAAGGATGATCTCGATCTTCCGAAGGCTCAAAGTTGTACTTTTTTCTAGCCGATACATTAATCGTGCCGAGGAGAGAGAGGATTAATATTTGATGTCAAGGTGACGGCGGCCTTCCGATCGACTCCTCTTGGCTCCGAGCAACAACTATTAAGCGTTGTTTGAGTGATCAATTGATGATCACATAGCCGCTTATCCGAGAATAGAGTTTATTCTCTAGTTATCCTCAGGTTTAGAGGTCATGGTTATCGTAAACGACTAGGCTATGAGTCAATTCCCCTATGTTTTAATTTATTCCTACTAGAAATACTGCGCTAAGAAAGGCATCCTCGTGAAAGTTGAGGGTAGAGGGAGGGGAAAAGGCATCCTCGTGAAAGTTGGAGGTAGAGGGAGGGGAAAAGGCATCCTCGTGAAAGTTGGAGGTAGAGGGAGGGGAAAAGGTATCCTCGTGAAAGTTGGAGGTAGAAGGAGGGGAAAAGGCATCCTCGTGAAAGTTGGAGGTAGAGGGAGGGGAAAAGGTATCCTCGTGAAAGTTGGAGGTAGAAGGAGGGGAAAAGGCATCCTCGTGAAAGTTGGAGGTAGAGGGAGGGGAAAAGGCATCCTCGTGAAAGTTGGAGGTAGAGGGAGGGGAAAAGGTATCCTCGTGAAAGTTGGAGGTAGAAGGAGGGGAAAAGGCATCCTCGTGAAAGTTGGAGGTAGAGGGAGGGGAAAAGGTATCCTCGTGAAAGTTGGAGGTAGAAGGAGGGGAAAAGGCATCCTCGTGAAAGTTGGAGGTAGAGGGAGGGGAAAAGGCATCCTCGTGAAAGTTGGAGGTAGAGGGAGGGGAAAAGGTGTCCTCGTGAAAGTTGGAGGTAGAGGGAGGGGAAAAGGCATCCTCGTGAAAGTTGGGAGGTGGGGGAAGGGGAGGAGGTGAAGATAAAGGAGCTCTGGTGGTATTTACAATGTTGTTGTTATTCATTCTATGAATTCCAATTCCGACCGATCAGCGTTATGCTTTTAAGGAGTCAACTTAAGCCTATGCGGATCGCCGATTTTATCGTTGCCATAATGTGTTCCACTGAAGAGGTTGAGGTTGAATTGTAACTTCGTGTTTGTTGAGCAATCATCTCAGTGTTCATAAAGAAGACTTCAGGAACAACTACTCTAAGCACGAGCTGCAGCTCCTAGTTGCATCATCTGATCAATGACATGAAAGCAGCTCAGTTAACCGGTATGATACGAGTACGTTCATATCGATGAGCATCAAATAGATGATTGGAAAACTTCTCATAATATTTGATATATTTATAAATTAGAAGCGTATATTAATTGAATGAATTAGTCGTATAGTTTGGAAGAAATAACGTCTCGAGTAATTCATTTGAGGTGCTCTCTGATCGTTTCTACTCGTCGAAGATGTGGCGAACGCAACGTACAATTCCGCAAGCGTCGATAATTCGCCGTATAAATTCGCGTCGTTTAACAACACAAACAACGCCGATTCCGATAAGAAACGCCGATAGAGCACCGCCAACTCTCGACGAATTCGATCCGCTGAATCCTGGCGATTGGCAACTCGGTGTAAGCTTTCCCGTATAGTTCATCCATTTTAACGAAGAAATCCCACATTCCTGAATTATGGGAATATTCGTGCACTCGAAGGTAACGATCATCTTTTCTAAGAGTGGGCATTCTTTTGTGGTTAGAATAACTCGAAAATACGATTATTCATCGTTCTCGGGAATAATCTTCCATCTTTCCCCCCATGCAGAGAGATCTTTCTAGCTTAACGTCGGTCTACTTCATACAAAAAGTTCCCTTAGCTTTCTCATCTACTTCAGCACTCTCTCAGCGTCATAGAAGAAGGCCACAAGCTGTTGATTTTCTTTCGAAACCATAGTGGCAAATATCGGTCGTTTTGATAGCGGAAACCTCTTTAGCAGAACGTATCGGCATGACGATGCAGTTTGCATCTGAGTAGAAAAGACGCTAACTGGTTACATCGGCCGATGAGTTTTAAGGGCTTTTAAAGGGACATGACGGAACTTTCTACTTTCAACTCGTTTGAGTGCTCGTTAAGCCAATCCTGATAGCAGTTATAGCTGCGATCGCCTATTGTAATTTCGAGCGAGTTTTAGGCATCCGGCAAGATCCTACCTCGTCTTCCGGAAGGTACTAAGTGTGGAAAACTTGTGATGGGAAAATATGGTCTCTACGATCCAAAACTGAGGCAACAAGTGGAGTTATATTCGGTTAGCTCCATTGTTTAAAAGCATTTCCATTGTTCGATTTTCTTTATGATTGCATGGACTTCGATTACGTCTCTATTAAAGCGATATTGGAAGGTCAATTTCTATCGATTTCTCGTCGGATCTATTCTCTTTTTGTCTCGGCGGCTCCTTAAGCCATATTAAAGTTTCTATCTTAGTGGTGGTCTTTCGGGTCTCGTGATTTGTCGATGATCGAACGGAGATTATGGGCTTGAGTTTTACCCTCTATCCGAGTTGACGCAGCCAACGCGGATAATTCCATACCACTAGGTCATCATGTTCGTTAGTTGCTGTCTAAAGTGAGGTAGTGACTATTCAGATATTGTGATCCACTCTTAAGTGGACTTTTTTTCGTAGAGAACATCAGACATCGCAGTTTATATGAGCACTTCACGAGTACTGGAGATTTTGGAGTCTCAAACAGTCGGTTAGGAAACCTGCTATTAGGAAATAAAGGAGGGGGGTGTTTTCATTAAGTGATGAGAGTAAAAAGCGAGATTTAACGGCTATATTGACATCGATCGACTTGTAAAGATCTGTAGAGACTGGAAGTCATTGGGGGGTTAATATTGCAGCAAGCTCTACTAGACGGTGCGAAGAGCGAAGAAGCTCGACCATTCGATCGCAGATTGGCTATGATTGCGAAGATGTTCGCTATCAGCTCGCTTATTATTGGATTCTGGAATCTTTTCGTACTCTTCCATGGCAAGCTGATTTGGCCATATGCTCATCATAAGACCCCCGGACAATCATGATAGAGATATTCTTTAGCAGTTCGCTTCTCTACTATTTTTTTTTAGAATTCATCTGATGAGTTATTCTTCTTTTCTTCATGATGGTCTTGGATGTGATCTTTGTTGATGGTCTTCTTTTACGATGTATACGGTATATAGATACCGTATACTACAGTAACCCCGCGAATATAGTAGATGCTAACTTTTACCTTCGTGGAAACGAATACCTCAATGATGATAATGCTTGTGGTGTGTGTTTTTTTGTAGCTTAAGAATAAAAGTATTTTACGGAGTTTCATATGTTTAATTGAAAATGTTTGGTATAAACCAGAAAGAGGAATATTTGATTCGGTACGGTGATAAGGTCATGATAAGCGGAGTATATGGGATATGTGGATCGTTGCGTCGTCCTACTTCCGCATCGATAGGTACTTGATCGAAAGCACGTATGTAGACCCCGCTTATGGAGGTTAACGATAGTCCGAAGACCGGAACTATTGGAATTCGAGAACGCCAAGCACGATAGGGATTCTTATTGACGTATGAGTGATGTGGGGCAAGCAAATTTTAGCATTTCTAGGCACGGAATTCGAACGGAACCCCATGCGATCAGACGGGTACCTGGAAGCCTCGTCTTCTGCAGATAGGGCTTTTCATCCAGTTGAATAGGTATTGCAGATATTACGTTCGATGTATAAGTAGTATTTAGAGTGATGGTGGAAAGGATGAGAAGAGTGATTTCACGGAGCCCACATGGAGATTATTAAAACATAGAGAAGCATGTCACCCAGGTTGGATTGTGCGGTTACGTTATCTGACCAGTCAGGTTAATAGAACATGAAATATAGGATGGCATACAATTGGTTGTTAATCCCCGTGCTCTCTTCGCATCCATCGTCTTCGATGTGTGCCAATTGAGTCGGAATCCAGGATCGAGAAGATATGACCGTTGATCGTTTAGGTAATCCACAAGAAGAGGTGAATGGCAGTGGGACTTCTAGACGTCTCCATTGTATACTTTTGTGGTGTGTAGATAGGGATGCGATCAACGAAACATCATTACAATCGGCTCTTTTGTTTTTTTCTACCGTTATCACTCGAACAATATCCGCTTCTCCCAGAATTTGGCTGCTGGATATTCCTTTTTTTTTCGAATATTCCATCGTAAGGATCCGTTCTCTTCGAAAGGATCCGTTCTCTTATGATACCGGCGACCAGCATTTCCCTAACGTATCGGTTAAATGACGCTTATCTGATAGCCACCAGAAGGCGATTTGACGGCAAATTGAATCGCTGAGGTGCTTTTAGCAGCAATTTTATTGTCGAAGTGAGGGTTTTTTGCAATAGAAGAAATATTCGTATAGTGGTTTTAACAAAAAGAGAGTATGAACTCTTTTATAGGAGTAATTTGAGCAATGAGCTCCAAGAATGGTATCTTCTCAATGCGTCGAGTTTCGGCGACGAGCAATGAGGAGCCTCCCGATACGGAAGCATTTGAAATCGCGATCGAAGTATCGGCCGGCGAACCGCTTAGATTCTCTCAAAAATTGGTTAAAGAGCACATCATCTCTGCTCAATAGTGAGTTAGTTTGTTTTTTCCACTCATATTGTTTGCCTAATTGCTGCGCGATATGGGTATACTTGTGGCGATCGTTTTACATAGGGGATACGTATCGCCGCCGATCTATCGTGATACGACATTCATAATAGCATAAGTTTTTCGAAGGTATACTCATAATATAGAATAGAAATGAAGTGAATGAGTATATTTTTCTCCAATGTTATGGGGAGGAACGTCGACGACAGGGGAATGTTAGCTTTAATCGATCGTCTAGGATCAGAGCGTATTCTAAAGAGAGAATATTCGATAAAGAGTGCAGCAAAGAGATGTATGAGCTTTGGAAAGCTGTTGCATCTTGAGGTGTTTTTCGGGTAAAGATGGCCAAGAAGGCAAAGCAAAGAAGGATTTGTCGGAGAGATAGATTGATTTATCGGAGATAACAAAGGGAACAGCGTTCATCTATCTTTAGACTGTTAAGTTTCCATTGTATTCGATGACCGCTTAAAGGAGAACCCTTACGGGTATTGTTGAAGCAGCCAAGTTGGAATTTTCTGCCTCTAAGGTCGTCGTGTACGTTCGACGTTATGAAGCTTTTTTAAAGAAGCAGTCGCTAATTGTTTCACAGTTTATCATTTTATGAGAACGCTTATTGAGTTCAATTTTGGAGAATATTGCGATATTGCAAATAGGATGTCAAGGTGACTCTCGGCTCCGGGGTCGATTGTTACTTTCCAGGATACTATTGCTCCAATCTCCGATCTTTTTTGTCCCACATTTGGTTCTCATTATTTAGTATGCTACGGCTGACCTCCGGGTACGTTCCCCTAGTGACCTAAACGTCGCCTCATATCTTGGCTCCTATTCTTGGTTTTTTTTCGGTTCGGCTTGGTAGGATATTATTGTTTTTTAAAATAGGAATTATGTATGTGATGTTATGGGCAAGAGCAGTATTCACTTCCCGGTAGTGTAGAGAGGCTAGTGAAGGTGCGACTTTTCTCAGAGGAGACGTTTTATGTAATCTCTCTGGGGACCCGCTGAGCACCCCAGATAGACGCTGCTGTGAACGAGGAATGCGCCCGAATCGTCGAAGTTGTCTGTCTTGTAGCGCCACTGAAGTTATGAATCGCCTGCCTTCGATGCTATACAAGATGAGCTTCGCACATCGTTGTTCCGTATCGTATGTGATATTGGGGGTGTTGTCGGTTGGGGGAAGCTATCCGATGATCTTTGTTGTTGTTCCTGAGTGGATACAGCATCTGAGAGCTACACAAATCAAGTTTATGGCAATGAATTCCATGAAGAAATTACTTTTCTGAAATGTGAGTATAGTACTGTTTGCTGGGGGAATGTCAACGGTTAACAAGTGAATGATTATAGAATGTGATTCAGCTATTTGGCTTTATTACGCACTTATTAATATATGAAAGCTTTCCAAGCAAATAAATAGGCGCAAATGTCGTATCGCCACAATTCGATCTCACAGAAACCTTTGGAAAATATTTGATGATAGAGGAGAGGTGATTATTGACAATGTCTGACTGAGTATAGCTTTTTTGGTGGTCTTATTGTGATTCCCATAACGTAGATGGATTGCCTCTAAGAAATGTGGTATTTTCTGTACCCTGATACAGGACTGGCAACTTGGCTATTGAATGATTGACACCTTGCACCATCTTCGCCCTACTGCCGTCTCCTATAATGTTCATTCTCTTCTGATGGGTAACAAGGTGAAGGTCCTATATTATTGTTGCCTCGAAAACTCATCTTATGGATTTAGATGGCGGGGTTATCCTCTGTATCGCGATTATCGCCGTGGCTTTCTGATCGAGTCGTTCGACGGCCTTTTTGCTGTGCTAAGAAATAAAGCAGATGAATTTTATCACTAGTGGCATGCATTGAATTGAAATAGCAAAACACATCGAGGTTGGATAAGCTAATAGTGATAAGAGCTGGAGAATATTGCGAGGAGGTGGGACGAGGGGGAGGCGATTCGACGGTCGACTTGAAAAATGGTAGTAGCAAATCGTCATTTCTTAGAGGATAGGGAGGATTGCTTTAGGCAGAGCTATGATATGACAGAGTGGAAGTGATTTCCATCGATAAGATTTCTCTTTAGAATTACTGCAAAATAATAGAATAAGTTCATTAAATATGGGCCCTCTGTGTATTTTCTTCAAGTAATACGTCACCTTTGTCACTCTCTTTTCGAGTATATTTTCGTATTTGAATTTTGTTAAAGACTGATGCAGATTTATTGGTATAATAGGGGTTTGCAGTGCACAGATCTGTCGGGAACCCATCGACGGAGTTTATGTGATTCCAAGTGCCGCCGATCCATCAGGTATTTCTTTATCGAGTCCTCGGCATGCAACTTTTTAAGTTCGGCAGCGATTTAGTATGCGTCGGCATCTGAAGGGATTACTCTTGGTTTAAAGCACGAACTGTCTTATATCGTTTCTTTGCTTCATTCAGGTAGTCAGTCAAGTAGAGGAGTATCCGAGGATATCTAAGTTGATGGTGGGAACGAGTTGTATCGTCAACGCTATTTGAGAATATTTTCAGCCGAGCAGAAGATGAGCAAGCAATTGAAAGTTGGCTGGAAGTATGTTTGATCGGAGAATTTTGAACTTTCTCAGATAGGTTATTACATAGAATGTCGTGATATGGGTCGTTGAAATGCGATGCGAGGAAAGAGCACCGGTGGTATTTGCAAAAGAGGATCCCGTTGAATAGCAATCTCAATGGATATATTGGAATCTCGTCAACCATCAGCGCATAGTAATTTATAGGATATCATGTTCAGTCAACATCGTCGGTGACTATAATATAGGTGTCACTTCCCATAAGAGAAGTTCGTTTTGTGTCTTTGGGAAGCAAATTCGTGAAATTTTGGACTCAATTTGGTGGTACGGGAGTATATTTGCTGGGATCAGTTTATGAACCTCATGAGTCGTATCCATATTTCGGTGATCATAGGCGAACGCTGTTTTGAAGCAGCAATTTATGAATCCGCATTCCTTCTGAGAGGAAATATTGGTCGGTAACTTTCGACGTCGACTCGCAGGAATATCCCGACCTTTCCACATCTGTTTTGATAGGAAATGAATGTCGGGAGGTGTTTTTGTGTCAGGTCAGGTGATAGCATGAGTAGCCTCCCGGAAAAATGTGGAGAAGTGACCATGCTATGAGTCAGTTGGAACAATTGCCTAATATATCTTGCGGCGACAAATGTAGTAGTAACTTGGAATGAGTTAAGTAGCATGAAAGTAATACTCGGGTTTTCAGTGGGACGTTATTTTAAAAAATAATAGGCGAACAGAACGTTTTTTTAATGTTTTTGCTTCGAAAACGAGAAGATTGAATGCGGAATTTGTGAAATTTGGCGTAGATATAGAAGCAGTAATTCTTCTGCGATGAGGAAGGGGAGCCTTTTGGGGTGAATTTTGATGGTTGGATGTTGGATGACTTGAACATCTCATGTTGTTTGGGGGTTTTTTCTAAACGAGCATTGATGCCTTCCTCGTTTGAGGTTTTTTTCTCGATAATATTCTATTCTCTCCTCATATATTTTATATTTGAGATGTCCTTTATCAGTTAATTATAAAATTTATCGAGTGAGTTCGTTATAGGTTTAGAGGAGCTCATTGGTTCGTCGATTTTGACTTCAATGAAATTTTAGTGTGGTTCGGATTGTTGTTTGTACGTCGGGGCATCTACGTGGGTGCTGTGCTACGCTTCACGATTCTCCTACCCGCAGATTTCCCGTCAACCTCTGAAATTCCGGTTTGTCTTCTTTTCCGAAACCGTTGGGTTTTTATTATTCGGAGCGATGTTTTCTCGTTTAAAGGACATCTCCAGAAAAAGAGGAGTTCAAGGACATTCCGGCCACAGTTTCTTTTGCCAGCAACGACGCATTCCCTCAAGATAATTTGTGAAGCCAGAACGTAATTAGTAAATCTATTATCTCATAGGACATTATCAGCGGTGCATCGCAGCTATTTCATCAACATGCACAAAATACCTAACTGACTTCTCCTCGTTTCTCTCACTTACCTCCTGAGAGGCATTGTTCAGTATTCAGGAAGAAGCTTCAATCCCCTCTTCTCTCTCTCCCCTCTCCAAAAAAATCGAGATGCTATGGAACCAGATATACTTTGCTCTCCTTATGAAGTTGTTTAGGTTGTTCGATTCGAAGCTGATGTGTTCCATCCTCATTTAAACAAGGAAACCCATGAGCTTGACCTTCAGAGGTATATCGGAGATGGTTGGAAACCGGATAAACACCGCATTTATCATGTTCTTCTAATTGTGCAGGTCTCAATTTCAAAGTTCATTCGCTTGAAGGGGAAATCGACTCGTTTATTTCATTTTCGGCACGATACATTCTTCACTAGCATAGGCTGTTTTAATTTGTGGCGTTGAAGCAGAATGTTTCGAACGTTGTGCAGTGGAATACTCAATTGTCTGGAACGCATATATGGTCTTTGCTTGAATAATTTCAATGCGAGGGGGCTATCGTGCAGTTCTTTAATCGTTCATCGACGATCTCCCATCTATGGCTTAGCCGAAGCGGTCCTCATAATTGGGGGACTCGCAGTAACCATGGAATATGCACTGTTTTCTAGGCTAATCAATGGTTCTGAATAGGGTTTTGATACCCGTTGAAGTGCTAAAGCTCTGTCAGTGCTCGGAGAGTCTCTTTCAGAGAACATTCTTCAGTTTCGACGCTGATCCCTCATCGTGCGTGAATCCAGAGGCTGCAGTGATGCTTCGTGAAGATAGGGAGTCGTTTATTAAGAAAGCTCGTGAAATTGTGAAGTGAGTTGCACGTGTGTTTTCTTAGTTGTTTTTCTGTTGCTTTATCTCTCGAAGTATTCCGTTTAATTGTGGAGTCACCGCCAGAGGTACCACGTTTTTTATTAAATGAGTAGAAAACCGTCGTAGTTGCGGGCTTTATTAAAGTAAAATATTGCTATGGCGCTGGAAATTATCAGATGCTTGTGGAGCCCAAAAGGTCTATAGAGTGAGGCTTAAGTTCGCATTAAGACGGAATGGGGATAGGCGGAACGTTACCTTAAGAATTCAAAAGAAAGAAACAACGGCGCAGAAGGCGGATCGCTGGCGGCTTTAATTAATCGTCTAGCGAAAGTAGACGGGAGATCGACTTTTTGAGTGGAGGTATAAGATGAGAATTGCGATCGGAGCAATAGAGAAGTGATTACAATGGAAATGGAAGTGATATAAGCGTAGTTGTGGAAGTTTTTCGCTAATAAGAGGGTGCGTAACGGCGAGAAGTGCATTTTGTGGTGATCGATCGTGGATTATAATATTCAAATGCGCAGTGATGGCCCTCGTGATTGTAGGTTCGGAGATTTATCTTTGTTTTGCTGCTTTTTTCCGTTAGTTTGATGGCTCGATTCATTTTAAACAGTGAAGTTTTGGTGGGTCGTTTCTGTCTTATTTTAAGATATATTTTAATTGTATTTGATGTAATCATTGTAGTGCTTTGCTGTTAGCAGTATGGCCCTCCGTATTTCCAATTTGCATGAATATAGATTGAATGAATATGCAGTGCACTTCTTAGACGAATTCCACTTAGATTTAAGGTAGTACATCGGATGTATTGCTGTTGCTTAATGGCGCCTTGTTTTGAGTCGTCGGATGCCGCTAGTTGCCCGCAGTTTATCCGTCGATCTACGGTGTTGGAGAGGAAATCATATGATGTGGGGTTTTTTTGCAGGCAAACCCGCTCGACGATCTATGAGCCGTTATCGGTTTGCGATAGCAACAGTATCAGGTACTTGATGTATCGTATGCTCGTTGTTTGCCTTTGGCGATCACATAGGAAATGCTAATGGATTCATTCATACTTATCTTTGTTGCCTTCATCTTCAGTGGACTTCTCGTCGCAGAGTTGAGGCGCTGTATCACCTCGTTTGCTAGCGGTCCTTTTTAATCCGCTTTGGCTTAGGTGAAATTTTGAAATGAGCCCTCTATCTTGTCTTATGAAGGCCCATGTTGTATAGCTCAAAGCGTCTTTTGCTCTCCGAAGTATAAAGGTCGCATTATTTATGCTATAACTGGTGATCACCTTACTTTTCAAAACGGCTCATGTTTGTTAACTGATAAAGAAATTGAGGAAGCACAAAGGCCTTTATGCAGGATCTGTGCTTATGGGGCCACTAGGCTCTTTATTTATTTATTTCAATCAACAGAGCATTCGTTACGAATAGATGTCTCTTTATATGGCCTCCAGTTGTCCCAGTTCGTAGCTTCTCTGATCCATTTGGTGGTTCCTGCGGTCCTCTTTAAAGAATCGCTCGATCTCATTGCAGGTCGGCGTCGACATCTTTTGCGAATCCGCGGGGAGATTCTTCGCCGCCCACTAGGCTATTATTGCCATCTTTGAAAGGAATTTTTCAAGAAATTCAGGGAATAAATCCATTATTCTGAAGTTTTCGGTATTTGAGATTTCGGTCCGCTGTATGCAAAATTTAATCTTTCCATTAGAGTTTATTGATGTATTGAGAGATGCGACTGCACCGATAAGGAAGTCGTATTCTTCGAGTTCGGGTGTTCTGTATGCTTTCATCCCTTGAAATTAAGAATTGAACTCCCTAGTATCGCTCGAAACCTCCTCAGTGAGGAAGTTTCGCTCAAAATGTGAGTATGTAGTAATTATCATTGAGAAAGAGTGGAGGAGTGGGGATTTCACTTCGCTGGGAACAAGGAAATTGCATGTTGAATATGCACCAATTATATGCATCAGATTCTTTATCTCTTTGGGTTTATCCGTTAAGTCATGTCAGGTTTCACACTGCAACTCAAGTGGTAGTCTTCTTTTATTAGAGGGTCAAGCCTAATTCTCGTGGATAAAAGCTGTGATCGGGGGCTGCGATCCTCCAGCGTTGTATTTGATTCGGGGACAAAGGATAGGGGATTGGGTCGTTTGCGTTGTATTTCGGAGTATTTCGTTGCAGAATTGAGCGGGTTTCGGCTCCAGAGTGCATATGATAGTGGAATAGCCAAAATATGTAACGAAAGTAGTAAATAGTAAGTAATATTTGCACAATGAGATCGTCGTGGAATAGCAATTATTCGACAGTTTCTTTGAATTTATGATTTCACTCTTTGAAATTTCTATTACGGAGCTCTCCTTTGATGCGTTTGGGCAGGGAAGAATATACAGATGATAGAGATTGAATGCGGGGAAGTGTACATCGTTGCATATTGATAAGGCATCTTCCGGCTATAATCTCAACTTGCATCCGGAATATGCCGTTTCTTCTCAGTGGCTTGACCTCTTGTAATGGTTGAAAGGGATTTTCTTCTGTGAGTGAAAAAGGTCAGGCTTGAAACTATTTGAAGAGCTGTATGAAGCTCTCTCAATCGTCGAATATTTCGCTCTTTTGCGGCACCTAGAGTTTCAGGTTTTCACCGTGGGATGCTTCTGTTCATGAACCATTGAGACAGCGCCTCATCGGTGGCCTAACGGATAGTCAGATAAGCACAATGTCGATGTTGGGTTCATTGGGAGGCGCTTTGACTGGAGCGTCGATTTTCGATTCCCGAGGCAAAGCTGGCTATTCGTGGATTTCGCCTACCGAAATGATCTGCATGATGGAGCAGCCGAGGCCAGCTGAACTCGAGCTCGGGGTTTATACTTTCTTGAAGTGCACCTAGTTTTTGATTTCTTTGAAGTCGTGCTGAATTTTAGTAGTCCCACCTCAGAAGCATCCCAAATGTTGCGGCGTATGTTGTATCGCTGCATCTCTCTGGACCAGTAATATTATATAAGGATTTGAAGCGGTAAAGCACAGTGATTCAGCACTTAATGCACAATTCATACTTCGTTTCCTGTTTAGCAATCCTGAATTGGATATACACGTGAGGGAGGAAACTGATGATCCATTTTCCCGAAATTGTCATTGCTGTTCTTTTTTCGATACAGAGAGAAGAAAGGTACGGTTATGGAGGCGGTGTAAGGTACAAGTGGGGTCTGGTCGCTCATCTTCAGTAGCATATTTGCGGGGTGAAGGGACGATGGACTGCCTGATATCGTTACCCATTCTCAAGTTCGCAAAATGTTGGATCCTCTAAACAGATAGGGAAAAATTCCCTTCAAAAGATAGTTTGTCTCTGAGGGTTTCATGTTTGCAGTTAGGTATTGTCTCGTTCAGAGTGAACTCTTGTTTTTTGGCGTATACAGTCCATCTTCGGAGTGGTGATCGATGATTTCTGGCAGAAGGAAAAGAGAAAATGTGCTGAATTGAGCAAGGATCAGCCGAATATGATTATTGCAACTATGTGCAATCATCTGATATCCTTCAGCTGAGAATTTTTTACGGGAGGGATAGGGTAAATCAGTGGGATAGTGGGGAGAGGGGAGGGGGAGGGGGTAATGAAGTTTAAGCGGCAAAGGCCTTGTCAGCCACTAACGAAATTTCGCGTATTTAGCAAAATTCAGTGATTCGAAGCGATGAAAGTAAGAGATGTCCGAATATCGAACGAGTAACCTGTGTGATTCCACGTTTTTTGCCTGTTTAACGTGAAGAGGTGGAAAGCTCTAGGCTAAAATATATCAGGTGATAACAATAATAAAGGAGCCTGGCGGCGCATTGACATCATTTTTATCTATGCTTCATAAGTCATGGATCATCGTCCGATTCAGTAAAGTAATAGGGAAACTTTTTCGGTCCCCTCAAGGTGTTAAAGAGTGCTCCTCATAATATTCCAATATCTTATTATTTATTGGTCGTTGAATGGAATTTCTATTACCCCCTTGCTCGGGGCGTTGTTAGGGAAGTTTCTTAGGTTGAGAGGTTTGCTCAGTGCGGTTCAGATGGTAATTGCTCATGGGAGAATGCTTGTACGTTACACTTTGTAGTTTCATCAAAGCTTTTTTATTCTCTTAAAGGGTTTATTAATTACCACGAATATATGTTTGATGCCTTATTAGTCTATAGGAGTGATGTCGATTTGATTTGAAGAGTAATCCTTTTTCTGTTTGGCTCGATCGTTAGCAATGAGGGCAACGAAGTAATGGAAGAGATTGTTTTTGAGGTTACTTAGTATCTGATGTGTTTGGATAGTCTTCTCTGTAATCGTAGTCATCTGGTTGATGTATGGGGAAATGTTGGTTTCATAGATTGCCTTTTAGGAAATGGCTGATTTCGACGGCAAATTATTGGAAACGTCTTCGACGAGCGATGAAGAGCGGGATTTGATTTGTTCGCAGCAAGGTTGGTAAGTTCTCTTGCTCTCGAAGAGTTCTCTTACCAAATTGAGTCTCTTTTTAAGCTGCACGATGGGAATATTTGTAGCCGATAACCTCGTTCCGATGTTTGCATAAGCACTTGAAGTCTCTTAGTGTGGAGTTAAAAAATTCCAGGAATAAATGTGGTCTCTCTCCTCGAATTTTTATTTTCAGCGCGATTTCTTTATTCAGAAGAGAAATTTGTTTCCTTCAGAATGGACAAGGTCGAGCCCAGTGGATCAGGTGCGAATGGAGTAGCCAGAGCTTGGGACGTGGAAACGAGCGCTACAGAGAACGAGGAGAACGAAGAGAGATTGGTACTTCCCAAGTAACAGGACGCAGAAAATAGTCGTTTATATATAGCAGTGCACTGTGATTTTTATGAATTATTACGGCAGTTGGAACATTAGATAATATGAGTGATCCTTCTTACAACTAGAAAGGAGGAGATGCAAGCCAATTAACTAGACAGCCTTTTCATGTACAGTGCACTTTTCTTGGTGATATTATTGCTCTCGTGAAATAATTCTAGAATTTTTAGACCACATTCGTTATCGGACTCTAATAATTCTTCTGGATCGTTGGCTTTATTGAAAATGGATAACTGAGGAATATTTCCACGTGGAATTCAAGAGACGGTACGTTTGCCAAAGATCTTTTGTCAGATTCGCCGACTTTCCTATAGACGCATGGGAGATGATGGTTTTCTTTGTAATTTCATTGTTATATGCACAATAATCCAGTGAAAGCTTAGATGCGGTTGTCTTGAATTAACTTCTGCCTTGGATTATGAATTTTAGATGCCCGTTGATCGGGTCTATCAGATCTCGGAGATTGCAGTGAGTATTGTGATGAGGTGTCTGCCAACCTGGAAAAGTCCGAGAATTTTTCTTGTTTCGAAAGGGGCAACTTTCAGTTTCCTGCGCGAGCAATTTTCTGCAAAATCGAGGGATGCACAGTCGTATTATGAAGACTTTTCGGTCTATATTGGCACTATGACTTTTCTGTACTTTCTTCGGAACTTGGTGCGAAATTAGACGTGTTGCATCGAAGAGTTGCAGATATCCTTAATCCAAAAGAAGCCCTAGTAGTCCTAACGTCGGGTTCTGTACGAAACTTTCAGATCGGTGTAGAGCTATGCACAGATTTACCTTTGAAACGCAGTGTTCCAAACTTTCATTTCTGGCAGAAAACCAGTGCACGCTGATGTAATTAAAGCTTCGAAGAGGGTATAATGGCGAATAGTGGGGAAATGGGTGGAGGACGCTTCAGGGCGAGATCTTGTTCGAACTGTGGCCTCAGAGGTCGGTTCGAATGTCGGCCCTCAGAGGTCGGTTCGAACTGTCGGTCAGAGGTCGGTTCGAACTGTCGGCCCTCAGAGGTCGGTTCGAACTGTCGGCCCTCAGAGGTCGGTTTTTAATTGTCGGTTGTGATGACTGAGATCACACCCCACGTATTTGTATGGGCGTTCATTGTACTTACGCAGATCGTTTTGTTTGTTCACGGATGTACGTAATAGATTATCTTGCAGAATAACACTTAACTATATGGAAGTGTTGTGGCTAAAGTTTTCTTCTGACTAATAAAAAAGGTTCACAAAAGACCGATAAATCGGTTTGGTAAAGAGAGTTATAGAGTCTGAGATAGGCGAAATAGATGAAGTGAACAAGTGCACAAAGTCGATATATGAAGTGAATAAGTTCCTAGTTGGGAACAGAGCAGACGCGCTAGTTCCTAGTTGGGAACAGAGCAGACGATATTCTGCAGGTAGATCAGAGCACAATGCAGATGGAGATCTGTATCACAGTAGAGCTCAAGTAACGTCAACCAACTCGGGAAACATAAATAATCGAAGGAATTGAGTAGACCGAAAAGCTAGAAGTTTCAGTTGAAACGATCGACATTTATTGCTATTATGAGCGATGCAGGCAAGTTTATTGTCGTCTTCGATCGTAACTCATTTCCAAAGATGACAGGTTAGAGGTGAAGCCATCTCGTATCATGAATAATTATATCACATTCATTGAGGACGAGACAAACGGATCGCCTTTCGCCGTAAGCTAGGCGATCCTCTTTTGCTCTGTATACCCCTTGATGAAAGATCTTGCGAGGTTAACTCGAGTGGCTGCAATTATTCCGAGATTTCTCAGAAAGCACTTCTCTCAATAGAAAAAGAAAAATGGCGCAAATGTCTTCGCGAATTTACTGAAATCTTTGAAAAGTGAAACTCGTAACTAATTTTTATAATCGCAATCAATCCGCTGCAAACACTCTAAATTCTTTAAATAACACCATATTCTCGGAGCTTAGGCATCAAAAATTCTGGGTCTATCCATAACCACCTTTCTCTTTGTTGCTACGAAGTTTTATACGTTCACAGAAAGCCTTTCAATGAATATCAGGTGGCAGAGTTCAAAAAGAAACTCCAAATGAAGTCCACTAGTGTCGGAGT
Source organism: Parascaris univalens (assembly GCA_037576465.1). NCBI lineage: Eukaryota > Metazoa > Nematoda > Chromadorea > Rhabditida > Ascarididae > Parascaris > Parascaris univalens. Next base: position 238,756,006 of record CM075173.1, read on the forward strand.
CTATTAGCGGTCTAATGAGTCACTTGCTAATTGCTGACATTCACAATGCTTGTTGATTTCGATCCTCTGGTGCTCATGTTTTCCACCTATAATGCTTTTGTCCTGTTAAGCATTGTCGCTAGCAGACGTATGGGCAACGAGGAGAATATTCTATACGATGTGGCAAAATTGGAGAAGAAGCACTAATGAGAGGAAATAATTAGCCACCTTTACGAGCTGTACTAACTATCATTAGCTAAAGTAAATTATCCTCTCGACTAATTGATAGATCTTTGAATGATCTCAATCAAATTGAGATAAATCGAAAAGAGGATTAATAGAAAAGATTCACCTTTATTGTCATCATAACGAAACGAAATAGGAAACGAATAAAATCGACAATGAAATTTCGAAGCGATGAGACGAACAAATAGATAATTGAACCATCAGTGAACGTATATGCACTCAACGTTTTACTTATTTCCTCCATTTGAGCGCTCATATCGTTACATATATCGCTGACTTTATCCACTCGCTCTTTTAGATCCATTAATAGCTGCAGAGATAAAATTTCATCTTATTGCCTCAACTATAATTATTTGAATTAAACTATTTCTTCGACTATAGCTTTGAATTTGAAAAAAACACCTTTCTGAATGAACTCTAGATCATCTAAGAGGGTAAACATTAAAATTAATAAGTATAAACATTCATTTTAAGCTTTAATCTGGAAAATTCCTATAATTAAACATTTTTTAGACGGAATTCATTAAGAACAATCTTGAGTGTACTCATTCTCCCCATCTGACTCCAAATGTTTCGTGATTCACATCAAAATTCGATGATACGATCCTGCAAATTCACTACTTGTTAACGCTTCTGCACTCGTAGCTTCCGATATAGATAAAGATCTCCAAATTTCTAGCGATAGTAGCCTCAAATTCAACGATCATATTCTAAAGATCGTAAAAGAAATAAATTCATTCGTATCTCTCATTTTGTGAGCATTCTTTTCCATCGATATATTTCTATTCTCATCTATATCGACCTCTGTAAAAATGTATCAGTTACCTTAATCTGAGTGAAAATATTCAAAGACTCTCCGATAACTGTAGAAGGGAATGCGGTCGACAATTTGTGAACGTCTAATTATATGGAAAAAAGTTAATACTCTAGGAATAGATCCATGAATTGTGCCGCTCATACTTTGAACTATTACCATATTGTTTTTGACAAAATGATCTCTCATCTTTGATGAACTCTTGCGATTTCCGCTCATGAATGAGTGAATTCATTAATTAAACTATTTCAAGTTTATTTCCGACAAACATAAATCGAAAACATTCAAAGAGTCTTTTTGTTTTCGAAAAGTTAATAAATCTATGCAATTCGATATCGAATGAGAGCAAAAAAATGAGCCAATGAAAGATATATTGCAATTAATCGATATTACATCTGAAATAATAATGTAAATATGATGTTCCACTATCTTATTTCCACTCTTATCGTCTCCTATAATTCGACAATTGTAGAGTTTTACTTGAGTTACTCGTCTTCTAAGTATACATTTTGTGAGAAAAATGTTAATTTCGACGTCTTAGATGTCGTGATTCGTTGAGAATGATGTCGCATTATAGCTATCAATTTGAAAATCGAGAATTAAAACTTTCAAATTCATTAGCAAAATATTATGGATCCTTCTCTTTCAGAGCAAATTATATGAGATAACCTGATTTTGACGCATTTCTTCACGTTCAATTTTCTCGCCACAGTTTTGAGCGTCTCTTCGGAAATCATCTCCGGCCTCTTCGAGACGCTTCTTTAGCATCTAGAAAAAGAAAAATTGACTCTACGACAATCCACTTTTTGGTGATGAGTGAGTTTAAAGTAAATTAATAACTCTCATGAGCGTGAACACTCTGAAAGTTCGTGCATCAATCTCTCATAGGATCCGTTCAAAGATTGCTCTCGATGGCAGGATAACGACATTCGGCTACTTGACTGGCTCTCCAAAACTTGGTCTTGTTGGCGGCTCGACAATGTGAATCAAAGCGTCACCTCCACTCGTGCTTCTTTCAATCCCCTCTTAGAGCCTCAAGAACACAGCTCTGAAATTACTGTCCCATCTAACTGTCTACGTTTCAAAAGGTTTCTTCATATCCAACCGTAACCGTTCTGTCGCTGATTTTCTTCACCTTCTTTTCCATGTTTCAGACGTGATTGAATCATCTTTGTCTCTTCGAAAGCTGATTCTAGCAACTTGTCCGCACGTGAACAGAACGCTGCATCCTCCACCCTACGGGCAGATTGCAAGTCCAGTTTTCTGGATAAATGTTTCTATTGAGGATTTGTCCTCGCAGTGCTTGAAAACAGCGCGCAAAACAGTTTAGTCTGTGAGCTACGCAAGCATGCTTTTACCCTGTTAGATTTCTGTACGCCTTTGACGTCGCTGCAACCTACCTGCAAATGTAGCTGTCCACTTCTCGAAAGCATCATTCAATTGCAAAAATGAAACAGCTTTGAAATCACTTTGAAGTCTTAGTTTCCATCTGCCATATCTTCAACTTGTTCCCCTTGCTTATTTTATATGTTGGCTTTCAGGACGATTTTCGGGTCCCATAATCCCTCTTCACATTGACCTCTTGAAAACCGCGATGTCACCTAACAAGCGATGGTAGAAAAACCATATTGGTAATATTTAAGGCTCTATTTTCTCACTGCAAATTTCGCATTAGACATTCTCAACCACTATCAAACAACTTTCGACTGATTCCATCCCACAAATCGTCACATCGATCCGTTGAAATATTGGCATTCGATGAATATCTTCCGCATATTCCCATCAGTAGGGCTAATCAATGATGGGTCAATTCTTTGCATATTATACGTGTGCACTTTATTTCTCACAAATAGCAAAAAAAAAATGAAAGTTTTATTAATAAAATATGGAGGTAATGAATTACAATCGTATCACTACGGCGGCGAATCGTTTGTAAATGGAATTGCGTTCTTTTCGTTCTTATGATAAAATATATCAATTTCACACAATATAGTGGATAATTTCAATAAGAGAAATTCTTGCTTACTGCCGTATTTGTAAGAAAATGAAACAAAATCATAATCATCTATGGTTGAATCTTATTCGTGCTATTTTTCGTTCAATTTGACTGGCAACAAAAGTCCTGTACCTATATCTCTTATGAAAAACATCCCGTACCCGTTGGAACCTTTTCTATTCTTGTTGCGTTAGGAGGCTAAAGTATATTCATCTCGTTAAGTGAAATGCTTAATGAAGCTACTCTCTAAGATCATACGTATCCATCGAATGATCGATACTACTGCATATTTCCCAAAGAAAATGACCATTATTGTTTATCGTTTTCAAAGTACTCACATTCTATTGCTCACCTATCGCATCGCTGAGATGCTTCTAAGTTAGACGTTCATAAAGCAAACCTCATGCTCATAGAAGGTAAATTGTTTCTCAAGTTAAAAACGTATACTGAAATAAATAATAAAAAAGCAAAAAAAGGCCATGAAGACGTACATCGATACGCATGAGAATATCCTTATTTCTTTGAAGCAAATGAGTGTCACGCTTATTTGCGGACTCATTTTCATTCACCACCCACAAAAGTCGCCTGAAGAGTATGAATGGTGAAATAATGAGAATATAAATAGTGACCACAATCGAGGACGACTGCGACTTCCTCCGCGAGGTTTCGAGCCGTTCGGGAAGTTTATCTTTAATCAACATCTCATTCATATATCTAAGAAGATGGAATAAAAGTATGCGAATGTTTTCATCTTCCGCATTCCATTCCAAAAGTATCTAAAAAAGCAAAATCGTGTAACGAATTGAAAGATAGTCAACACCATCGTCCACTAAATTATTTAAAGATGATCTTTGTGAGAAAAAGATAAAAAAGAAACTGAAGATGCTGTCAAAGCAAGAGAGGACAGCCAAGCAAAAATACGCAGCTCGACTTCAAAGAGAATGTTCTCTTCCAGAGTTGTCGAGCCTTCGATAGTATCCACGTCAACATAATTTCCAATGACTCAGTAAAAAACCCACTTTTGTAGCAATGCAACACGACGTTCCAACTTCGCATCATCAATCTCGCTGATTACGCCCGGTGATCGGGGACCTGAAATTGTTCTGGTTGAAGAGAGTTTTGTGATGCATCTCTTGAACGTTACTTTTATACAGCTCTTTCCTAAAAATAGCTCTCAGTTCTCTCCCATAGTTAACTATCCTCCAAACACCTCAATTTTCCAGATTCATTCTTATTTTTTTCATACGAGAAATCCTAAAAATCATGACTGTCCACTTGCCACAGAAATAAACCACAAAAACCGTTCTTGGAATCCTTATTCAGTCTTAGCAGAATGGGAGTAATGCCGATGATAAACTTGAGGAATTTGCGTCAGTTCAACTTCAAACTGCTCGACTGATCAAGAAGACATGTGAGGGACGTCAAATTAATTACTTCATTAGTGACATCTGAGGGGATGGACCACTATGATGTAAGTACTTTGAGCAAACAAGAGGCTGGAAATCGATCTGTGCCTCTTACTACAGACTGGCATTCAACCGGAAACGTCTGTGACCTCGTTTCCGCACAACTTCCGACTTTTCCGTCTTCTCATTATTTCTTCGAATTAGCGGCGCTCTCATCTCAAGAAAGGTCATGACTATGTGTGGAAGGTTAAACGAGACGAAGCGAATTTATTCACGTCTTCTCATCGATGAGATAATATAAAGAAGATTTAATGTTTCGACAGGAACTAATGAATAATCTCATATTAGCGGCTGCAAAATTCTAAACGTTAAAATCCTAAAATCGCAGCCTATTCTGAACAATTATTTAATTAATTTGTATAACCTGATGCGGCGCTTTTCCTGTCTGTATCTTCATAACTGTCGTTGGTGGAAGATGAGAGCTGTATAGAGGCAAATTTGGATGGCGGTGAAAGCATCTTTGCCGTTGCAGGCTTCGGGCTACCACCGCCAACAGCGCTAACGCTATAGGTCGATACTGTAAAACAGCTGAATGAAAGCAAATGATTCATCGAAACTAATACGTCGTTATCAAGCCGAAACCCTTAAAGCTGATTCTTCCAAGAACTAGACGCCGCTGTGTTATACATTAACACTTTGCTAGGAATTTCTTCGCAGCCGCAGCAGGGTGTCAGCTGTCGATCACTTAACATAGAGGAAATTGCTCTTAGCATTTTGCGCCACTCATTACGGCATTCAGTAACCTTGTTTTGGTATTCTCTTCAATTCATAGTCAGACGAAACATGGAAAAAAACTATCGGCTCGTCATTTCGTTAAAAGAGTGCATAAAAACGAATTCGGCAGAAATTATGCGCCCCTGGATAGGTCCCTTCCTGAAACGATTAGATCTCACCAACAGGATGGGACTCATCTTTTATGTCTTCGAAGTCTTATGAAAACGACAGACCATTTTCCTTCTCCTCCCTCACATCGAAAAACTCTACTTCTTAGCCAACAGACTCTCTTCTTCTTCGACTCCATGCCTTCTCTCCCGTTAAGTGCCCATTGCAATTACGCAACATTAAACTCGCAGGCGAGAGCAACTTATGGACTGATAACGCCAATAAAATATAGCTTATGTAAGTGGATTACTATTCTGGAGCGAACATTACATCGTCAACCACTAAAATTTGGATTCACTGTTCGACGCATTTTGGGTGACACAGTGGTTTTTAGTGAGCAAAACCAGTCAATTATTCTTTAATCAACTTGAACTTAAAAATACCTCAGTTCATTGGGAAAAAGACGGTATCCAGAAAATATACGATTTCCAGTGGGAAACGAAGTGGACCTATCTCAACGGCTGTACAATTTTTTCCCACCTTAAGTGTCTAAGAAGTCGACTTCCGCACTCAACGTTACATTCCGAGCTGAACTTTCGGATTTGAATTCTGAATGACATAGGGAATCATGATAGTTTTACATTTCAAACTAGGCTTATTTGAATTGCTTTCTATGGGTGTTTCTGGCGCTCTTTTTTTTCATTCCGGTCCAAAATGGCATTCGCCTAAACTGGAATTTCCGAAGGATATAGAGATATATGAAAATTCGTAATTATCCAAAAGGACTTCTTGAATGGGCTTATTTAAGCGTTTTCAAGATGGAGACAACATAAATTGGGTTTTCTTGAATGTGCACCGTTGCCGTATTCTTTTATTAGTTCGATTAGAAAAATACAATCAATACCGAAGGCGCAAAAATATTCGTTAAACCTTTTGAAGTCATTAAACATTTGCACATATTAAATGAAAAGAAATGAAAAATTCGATTTTCTAATGAAAAATAATAATTTCTAAGAACTATGAGGGAATCTCCTCAAAATATCGAAAATGAAAGAAGAAGAAAGCATTCGTCAACTAAGACGATAGCTCCTTCAGCGAAATATTCCTTTACTAGTTTCAGCATCCTATATGAGCTAAGGAAAAATCGAAAACCTATGCACTCAAGTTGTGGGAATATTTCTGTAAACATCGTATAGTGTACTTGAAAACCTGTTTCAAGATGGCTACTTCTTGACGTCCTCCAAAGACGAGATGACATTTTTCATAGTCTGATTATTCTCGTTTTATAGATTATAGATGTACTTCTAAATAGTTCCTTCAAGAACATATGAGAATGCGAAAATACACAAACGTTTCGAAGCGTCATTCGGCCTCTTCACTTTTTGAATTGAACGCCTTAGAAGATTTAGAGCCGGAATCGGATGCAATAATGCTCTGAGCAGACTTTTTGGTCGTCTCCTCAAATAGACCTCGAGTAAAACGCCATAGGCAGAAAAGCCACACCTTGACTCTTGAGTGGCTAGGAAGACGCTAATCAATAGATCAAACTAAGATGACTGAAAATGTTAAGGTGTTGCAGGTAGCATTCATTAATTGCTTGGTGCCTCTTGCAAGTGAACTTTGCAGAGGCAAATGCCTTACATGTGTTGTGCTTGTGAAAGCTTATCCACGATAAGAGCTATTCTATAGTCCACATGCAAATAATCAACAAATAAACATATTTAATTTCATGTAAAAACGTTGCGCAGTTTTCTCAGACAATGCAATTTAGCATCACTTCAGGAAATCATATACAGCAATTCCCTTGATTGAGGGAATCTCGAAGGAAGGGAGGAAGAGAAAGAAGACTAAATGACACAAAAAAAGGAACCGGTACAGAATAACTAGAAAAAAAAAGATGAATATATTGGGCGTTCTTGTCGCACGCTTGTCTCTCTTCACTAACATATCTTTGGCATAGTAGGATTTAAAAAATAAGCAGATCCAATGCTCAATTGCTTTAAATTTAGCGCTAACGATTATTGGAAAGTCTAAATAGCCTCTTACGCGAAGAATTTCGAAGTTTTCCGGTGAATAAATTAGAAAGCGACTCTTACAGTACGGCATGCGTTTCTTTGTGCAAATTACCATAGTGTGTGTAGAAAACGATATTCCGAATAAGTTTTGTAAGGTAACATTCTGAGAATGATAGTATCACCTCGTTCATCAAGGGAATCTCCTAGATTCATAACAGTTGTGCCGCTAAAGTCCACTAGCTAGCTGCCTAAACTGGTTGCTCAAAACTGAACGTGCCAAAGTTCTATCAGATATAGTATCACACTCTAAGGTTATGCTGCAACTTAAGAGACAACGGGGCTGCGAATTGCCCAATCTAACCTGAGGGCATTTTATGTTTCAAACAAGGCGTTCCCAAACGAACGTATGTGGAACAACATTAACTTATTCATAGATAAATCGTCCTTTTTCGATTTCACTGTGGGACATCTATCCCATAAACCAACTACTGCACGAGAGCACAAAATTCGTATTCTCAGAGACGCTACTTTCATACTTATCAGGTCACCTCCCATCTCAAACGGTATCCATTGAAATACTGGAAGTAAAAACGACCAACCTTTCACGTGAACCCCTTGGTTGTTTCCTTCGCCTTTCGGACATGACGAGCGCCGTGCCCAGCCCGCCAAGAAAATTATCAGTTTCTCAACTCGTTCGCTGTCACTGGAAGTGCTTCTTTCCTTTTTTTTCTCGAATAAATGAGATAATTAACGTCAGCAGTTCAATTGATCAATGCTTTGAAGAGATATTTGAGTACTCGAAACGACAGCCAATATTCGATTCAATATCCGGACAGATATTTTCCGTTTATAGAATAACTTCACGAGATGAGCTAAAGGACGGGTAGAACAAGTTCCTCCACATATGACGTTCCAGCTCTCCAGGCTTTTTTAAAAGCATAACGCCTACTATAGATAAAACTTGATCGCTGTAAACATATCAGAAGACGTTACTTCAATATGGCTAATCAGAGAAGAGAAATGAAAGCTGTTTAGCAAAGATCCTTTTACTTTATGAAGCAAGATGTCATGCCTTGTGACTTTCATATAGGGTGGAAAAAATTGCACCGGCGTGTATTAAGGGTTTGAGCGATACATTGGCTCATCACTCCAAGAGATGGGAAATGAAAAAAGTCACTTTCAGCCACGTTCTAGAGGCCATAATACCACACTGTTTACTGGGACATGTGATGCAATTCTTGAGGTTGTACTAGGTGAGGTTTTAAAAACATTTCCAAAAAGTCACCCTAAATATAGTCTAAACAAAATACGGTCTAAACATCCGAGACATCACACAAAAAGTTCTTTCTACCTGTCAATCTTTTGACATCCCATCTACGATTCCATCTTACACATAGACAGTCATAATGCCCAATATACTTTTTGAAGCTAGTCGATTTCTCTAACACTCCTTTCAAGAAGCATTTGGCACAGTGTTGGTCCCATTAGAGGATCGCAATAACTTCGTGTCAATAATGTAAACTAGTTGTTGCCTCGCCAATGTAGTCGGACTTCTGAATGTGCACGGAGAAGAGCACTGTGGCCGGAAGAAGGAAAGAAAGGAATTAACGTTATGAGAAGAGATGCAAGGAAGGAATTTGTGGAGTTGCCGAAAGAAGCGAGGATATCCTTATTTGCTGGACTTACGGTTTTTTATCATATTCGTGAATTTATTCCAGGCAAGTATAGTAGAAGAGAAAAATTGAAGTCGGGGCTCCATTCAAGTCATTAACACAACACCTTCAACCACTTCTGCCAGCGTTCATTAGCCGTTCCCGATTGCAGCCGCCATTTCGTGGTGTGTAATTATTGCCGAATAATTGGATGCAACGTTTAACCTTTCCGTAATTTCGCTATTAGTGCAATGAATTTCCATCAATAAAGAAAAACGGCAACCACAAAGGTGTCGTCAAGGGAAGCTTCTTCCATGTGTGAAGAAAGAATTGAGAATCTCTTATAGGACAATAGGAAAAAAATAAAAAGAAATAGAAAACAATAATATAAACAACAGAAAGCTATTTCACAATAAATATCAACATGAACGCAACAAAAATGACGAGAAATAACGCGAACGGCAACTTACGCAAAACGGTTAAATCTCTTTTTTGACTTGACGAATCGCTTGGCGACGGCTATTATAATGTCCTATCAAATAGGCGAATAGAACAATCACCGCAATTTGGAACAAACCGGTTGAATGCCGTTTCGGTAGACAAATAAGTTATCGAATGAGGTACGCATGAACGACTACAAATGCATAGTGAAACCACTATGGAAATTTCTTGCAACTCAAAATTTCGTGAAGTATTCCATTGTCGTGTCAAATATTTCGAAGTCTCACCTTACATTAATATCGCCTACCTCCAGCTGTATCTTCCTTGAATAGGCCATATATCCCCCTCATATCTCTACTGCGTTAATTTGTTAGTGAGAGATACTCTAATCGAGCTGAAATCAGCCGCCAGCAATCCCTTCCCTTCCACATATGCATATTACAGATAACCTAGGAATTAAAAAAAGAACCACCTGTGGCAGTACCTTTCCCCTCATTTTTGACTCAGGCGTAAAGAGGCCATTATAACTGATATCCTTTGACAGCACACGTATAACTTTAATAATAGAGCTGCAATAATGACGCATGTCTTTATACGTACACTTTATCTTCTTATTTACTGATATTTTAGATACCTTCCACGAGTGCTTTCTATCTTCATTTATTCACCTTACTAACAAAGCTGTTAAGTATGGAATAAAGCACAGCTCCAATGTTGAGAGGACAGCAACAAGGACGTGGAGAAAGTCAAAGAACACGGATAAACTCACGCCAGGACTGGCAAATGCGCCTCCAAAATCTATTCAATCGTCATGACATTGTAAGCTAATCATAAGTAATGAACACACTCAGTTAAGGCCAATCCGCTGCCTCGCTATTCCTTTTAAAAAAACAAACTTTCTTGTACGCTTTGCAATCAAGCCGCTGAAAAAGCACTCTTGAGCTTTCACGTGTTTTCGCAACTCTCAATTGGACCACTTTTGGACAATCGCGGGCAACTTTAGTGGTCACCCCTCCTTACGTAATAAGCGCCGGATTTGGTAACTCCACATGCCGTGGTTATCAAACTAAAAATGTTGGAGGAATGATTAGATAGCCAGATATACGCTGGGATGTTTGCAGACAACTGTAGAATTATTGTTAAAACATGGCTGGAAATATTCTTCTGAGCGCCACTTCTCTTCATGATCTATAGATTCTCCGAAAGCGGGCATCTCTGCATGGAACCACTCCAGCCCTACTAGACACTATCGAAGTTATGGGTGAATCTTGTAAAAACTTGCTTTGATGAATTTACAACATTCTATAAACAATTTTGTTGAATTGGTGCTTCACCTCCGCTTTTTCATATCTTTTGCTGCTTATTATTGAACTGTACAGTTACACATATCGCCATCATCTCGTGCGCATTCCGAAACCGTCTTATATGCGATCACCTACTTATGTCACTTAATGCTGATAATCGCACAGACATGTGCATCAATCAGCGAACCATCGGAAAGACCGACTGACTGAAGGTGCGCTGCTTTGGCAATAATGGCAGGTATTTAAGAAAAATAGAAAAAGACCCCCACAATCTTTCGCTTACGGAATGATGTTATAGGCTTGGTCGTAAGTCCTTGCGCCTTTTTGTAAAACAGAAATCGAACATCACCATTCTGACACAAGCTACGCAATGAGTTTAACCAAAAAATAAAGAGTAATGAACACCATCACTGCTTCAGAACAACGAACAGGTCTACAGCGTTGAAGTTTAGCGCCGACAGAGAAGAACAAATAAATGAAACGCGAATGACGATCTCAAAGTGCCTACAAATCTAACGGTACAGCAATGTATGACATTCCCTTAGAAGCTTCACAACATCTTACACGACCATCAGAAGAACTTTTCCGTATAGTATAAATAAATCAAAATAACGAAATATTGAACGCATAATATGTCAGCTGCGCTCACTACAATCAACTAAAGTACTTTTCCCTTTGTCTTTTAAAAGATCAATGCCGGCAAGGGTTCCTAGAGCAGCCGAATATCGCAGGCAAAAATTAATGCTATTTGCTTACTAATAAGACGAAAATTCCTCGCCACCGAATATGTCTTCAATCTGTTTCTGTCTTTAGGGTTTCCAACTCGAGTTTAGAATAAAATCAGAGACGCATTAAACAATTCTATTTGATAAAGAAGGCATATCCTAGCGATAGAAACGTATGAAAAACCTACTATATATGCCATTTCGGGTTTTTTTGGTGAGATGAGCCCCCTCGCAAAAATGAAAACATGAGAATGTATGCCAAAATGTTGGCAACAAATGCTCAGAACTCACGTGAGATTGCAACCTTGAACGTGAGACACGCTGAAAATTCACCACATAAATGGATACAATATATCAGAAATTCATCATCGCAAGTCAGCCAATCAGCAAAATATCTGCAAAGAAATGACCGCAAAAGGAATGGAACATATGTGATAGAGCGCATGCCATCGCGTTCACCTCTTACAAAGAAATCGCACACACCTATAATTAATAAAAAAATGAGGTTAACCGTACAATCGGCATAAAACAGCAACAAATCGACAAAGAAACACTGTCAAACGGCTGGCCATAACCACTATTCGATGAAGCGCTATCGAGATTTTCAAAAACAAGCCAAAAAAGCTGTTCACGTTTACAATTCAGTTGGGAAATAATAAGGAAAACGCGATGACCAACAATGAGGCAAATAGACGACAGTGAGGGGAGAACGTTACACAAAGGATCCTCGACTATGGTGAGCTTGCTGATTACGTCTTGCTTGCTCATCGTTGATCACCTTCTCGATCATAAGGCGCCCGTTGCGGATACATTCGGCGTCTCCACTCAAGCTAAACCAAAAAAGGCGCTTAAATCACGGTGGAGATCTTCGCGATACTATTCTCAGCAATTATCCACGTTACGATTTTATGCAATGATTCATTTTCCAGTAGTGGAAGAGAAAATAATATGGTCGTAGGTGAACTCTATGGTATTACCAAATCAGATGCAATGCGGTAAAGCTCACCGACGCTTCTTATTCGGCTGTTATCAAAAAAGATAAGAATATTATGACTCGATCAAAGAAGTCACCGGAACGCATGAACACACAACCGTATTGGCAACAAAAAAATGGATGAAGTCGAGACTAACCAAGTTTTTTTTTCAGTATTTTAACTGTGATACAATAAACTCCGCATAATTCAAGACAACAGTGAACAATTTCATTTTCTGTAAACTTTTCAAAGAGGCAAAATTCTATAGTTTTCTCAATTATGGTAACAACGAAATTTTCTTCAAATGTACAATCCCATACAGCTGTAATCTATCTCCCACCGAATTATTAAAACTCCGATTCCAATCCAATACGTGTGTTTAATAATTTCTTATAATTATTTTGAAGAAATCGAAAACAGATCTCTCATATGAAAGTTATTTAAATTTGAAAATTGGAATACCTTGGCTATTTCACACGTCGGATTTCCCTCAGTAATGATGTAAAGCATGAAATTCCTATGTTCGATCTCCCCGCAATATGTTTCCATTCATTAGATAAGTGAGGAAAAGCTTCCCAGGAAGATGCTTTAATGAAGAATAACAAGACGTGGTCTTATGGCAACGATATCGAAGGTGTTCTATATAAGAAATGAACTAGAGTGCAAAGAATTCCTGTGGAAAAAAATAAAAAAAGAGATAGAACAAAATGCGAAATATGGATAAAAGAAAACCCGAGAGAAGGATATGATATCTGCCAGTGGGCACCGGACTGGCGATGAAGTGACAATCGACGTCATACCTAGCCTGTGACTGTAAACGATGTTTGTTACGTACACTTGCTAAAATATGAGACGTTGCAAATATACCTGATCAGACGATTGCCCTGGGCTGCAATGGCGCCTCTTTTATGCACCTCCACCTTGCAGCCGCTTAGATGTTGTATTTCAGCTAAAGTCTTCGCCTTGGGACCGAGCACGGCGCCCACAATTGCATCCGGTACCTGCATTTGCAATCAGACATTTCACTGTCACAGTCACGATCTTTTGTCGCAAGGAAACAGCAAAGAGCCAAAAAACAGTGAGGATACAAAAACCACGATCAGGCAAAGTCTTTACTGAAACGTTCCAAAAATTAGGCCACCTGGTGCGACGAATTCTCACTGAATTGTAATGATAACCTAGTTTAACAAACGCAACACAACAAGGGAACGAAATCAGACTACCCCGTACATGATAAGACGTGGCGACACATAAAAGTTTGCTCTGAGAGTCACGTTCCGCCTATCTTTTATGAACCCTTTCATAAGAGAAGACAAACGCCATCGACCTCTCCCTCGCTCATTCCCCCCTTTTTTTCCATATAACGGGAAGAGGCAGAGGCGGGGACGGAGAGAGTGGAGATAGGAGAAAATCTTTTCAAATGGAAACATATTTCCGCAACTGCGATGGATTTTTTTCAGCTTTTGCTTATGCATACTGCTCTGGAACGCTAGCGATAGGGTTCAGGCTAGCGCTACCCAAATAATAACCATTTCCACACAGCGTTTAAACAAGGAATACGGTGAGAGTTGATATTCTTTTGGAGCTTCAGGTGTGATACTTCCTGAATCAAAAGTGTGGAATGCCAGAAAAACCGGAAATTTCCATAGGCAAGAAAAGCTCATCCCTTTCACTGCCTTTGGCACAAGCATCGTTCACCTTCTTGCCAGGAGACTCTATGTCTAGTTAATCTGCTCTGATAAAGTGAGTTCTGCTCGTCCCAAAAATGTCTCCCTCTCCTACTCAAAAATGTTTCGCTTCGTTTCGAAAACATATTACGTCAAAGGGTGCTCATAGTGACCGTATCCTTCGATTGCTTTGCACATCATACTGAAGGGTAGCGAAATACAATATGCAGATGCTTCTGACCGATTCCGAAAAAACATCTGCGTTTCCTAAGCGTTTTGAAGAGAACGACAGAAAGCAAAGTGAACACACATTTTACGATGCACCATGGTCTCTCCGCAGAGAAAACCGCTGCAACTGGGGCAAGACATTTTAGAGGCACAACAATGGGTACGCCAGATGAAACTTGGTGCCAAAACGCATTTCCGCAGCCGCTTTAAATGGAGACAACTTCTGGCGCTCATAACTTACCTCTGTATTATGCAGCAAATCTAATTTTGATGAATAAGCTGAAACACTTTCCGAAATTATTCAAAAACACTTCAACTTCTACTCTGGAAAGAGTTGACCTTATTAGCGGATACCGACGCCTGTGCCAAAATCGCGGGATATATGGACAAAATCTTTTCCATATCAAAGCAGTGAAGCCAAATTGACATCTACGTCTACAACTTCTGGCACTAAAACATAACGCCTCACGCCTGGATGCTGCCAATCTATCCAATGAAAAGTCAATTCTAATGTCTTGAAAAAAGGCGCAGCAAAATCCCGAAGAACGCGGCGCCTTCGGTTTTACTTCCTCATTATTGACACGAATGGGAAAAGAAAAACATCCGCTTATGTGGCCTACTCTTAGGACATAAAACAAACCTCAAGCTCAACATGTCCACTATCGACGACCTTCTCTTTAATAACGGTCGAGGCGAAGTTAGGTCCGCCTGAGCTCCCTCCGCCAGCCTTGCTCTGACTCATCACATCAATAAGCACACCGCCAACACCACCCAGGGACTGAAATATGTAAGAAGCAAATGTCACCGTACATAAATTAAAAACAACAACTTAGGAGCTATAAAAACACTGCTTCGACGTACTTTCGTTGTGGCCTATCCAAATAAATATATTCTTTCCCGATCGTATTTCTGTTAGCCCACTCTTTCCACAAAGCACAAAAACTGTCATGTTCGACATTAGCAGTACAAAGGGTATCATCAAGCATGTGACATTTCTCCTCACAGTTTACCCGTTCGAAAATAAATGCGGAAGCGCTCCAGAGGAGCTCTTACTTAACTGAATAATTATATCAGCTGGGGGCAAATGAATGATATGTGACGCAGTAATTTCATCCTTTAGGAAACCAGACCCCTTGTAATGGTCTTCCCAAAACAAAAATTCAAGTAGTGGTGTCAAACGCGTGCAAGTCTTTGTTTACAATTTCAATTACTTCCACTTCGTGTTTTTGCAAAGGTGCTGAATGAAATGTAAAATGGTGGTGTCACTAGCCTTATTAACGTCGCTGTGGGGAATGTAGTGGCGCTCCGCTGCGTCCAACAAACTGCTTGGACCCAATGCAGTATTGCCGTCATATCTCTGAGCCTGCATCAGTGACTGTGCCTGCTGTAGACCACCTGGCTCGTTCGACCTCATCTGTGCCATGGCCGCCACTCCCAGTCCGAGACCAAGACCCATTATATTGTACTTAGCTAGCACCTGGAACAATCTCCTTAGTTCTGTAGCAAGCTCTGCATTCTATAAGTATTTCCCTAAAGCAGTATTCCAAATACCGAAACTGCCTCCTTCACATTGCTCGACATATACGAAACTATAAACTACACCCGCTTCAAAAAACTGAGCTTTGGAGAACCTCAAAGGGGTCACTACCTTTTAGCATTAACGCCGCTTTCAACTTTTTCCTAACAGTCTATTACACAATTAAATCTTTAAACATCTACTCTGCGCCAACTCTGAGCTGCCAAAGTCGCCACAATGATTAACTATAATTAAAGCGTCTTCGGCTACCAAATCACCTGGGTAGAAATGATGCAGTAACAGCGTGAACAGCAGCGAAAACAAAGAAAATGACTACCTGCATAGCTTGCATCACTTCAGCAACACTGGTTTCGTTAAATCCGGATGTGCGGAGTGTCGACTGTAAACTGTCAAGGAAAGCAAGAAGCTGTAAAAGTCTCCGCATTAAATCGCGCCACCTCGTCTGTTAACAGAAAAACCAAAACAAAAAACACGAGAAATCATTAAGTTCTACTATAATCAATCATCCACTGTATGTACTTCCTTTATCATATGTATAAAAACTCCATGAGCCAGCAGGTAAAGGAGTAAAAAAAAAACTACGATTTAAACTGAGCCAGAAATTCCATACGTCTCAGAAATTTCAACATCTATATGAAAAAATACATGTCTTCAAAAACAAGTAAAAGTGATGTCCCTGTTACAACTGATATGAGTCTCTATTCCTAAAAGTCGTGCCAGTGTCAGCTTCACCTGTAACCCTCTCGAACTCGAAGTACAGAACACCTCAAGAAGTGTTGGTTATGAATCGACGATCAACGACTGCCGTTCAGAGTTGGCAGATGTCGTTTTTCCAACATTACAGTATATTAATTCTTCCACTCAGTGTGGCCGATGAAAAGCACATTTTAAAAATCGCCAAAAAGAAACAACATCACTAAAGAGACCATTTAAAAGAACGAGTAAAAAGCAATATTACCTCATTATTACCAAGCCCTTGCATTGGGTTGAATTTGAACGTATTACCGGCACCATTTGAATAGAGCTCCTTATTTGGTGTGCCGTATGCAGCTTCTAGAAATATGACTTCATGGCGCTTACTTACAGGTGATGGGTACGGTAAAATATGACTAAACGACAAAAAACATTACCTGATTAACAAACAGCGCAACAGATCGTCCTGTTTATTCCCAAAGTCAATCAAATCATTAAACTCCAAGGTTACAGCTGGCGGATGGGAAGATGTGGAAGGTCCTTTTCTCCAAATTCACAGGCTGGCCTCGAAGCTTGATCCACTTGCTGTGAATGAAGGAACGTTCTCTCTAATTTTCCGATCGACTGTGAGGAGCTTACCTCAGTGAACCCGTATTGAGGAGCTCACAAAGAGAGCTTGATTTCATCAGCTAGATTCTCAAATCGAATCACTGGCTTCGGTATTTATCAGCATATCAACACAACGATGCTAATATATAAAACTGAATATCACCGATAAAAATATTTCTGGTATATTGAGAGCGAGAAGTTGTTGCTAATCAACGACATGGGAAAAAGTGTGTTCCTTGGATGAGGAGAAAGCAAGCCATAGAGCGAAAATATCTACATAAATCCGATCATGAATCGTCAAAATGCCAAAGGAATTACTGATCAGGTAGATTCATGAGCACCATAGCCACTAAAATTCGCGTCATAAAACAACGCAGATAAGGAATATATTAAAAGTTCTTCAAAAAGGGATCATATGAAAGCTAATTAGAAAACTCTATCCCACCTGCGTATGGCAAGGTGATGGATAACAAGATAACTACATTTAAGATGAAAGATGAACCGGTTATGATAGTCCAAGCGTGAGAAAAGCACTGAACACAATGCCACCTTAATATGAGCTCGTCTAGTGAATTCATTAGGCGAAACAGACAATATCGGGGTTTAAAGACCAGAAAAAGACCGGAATGCCCCGGCTAAATATTTTCATGACTCAAGTAACAAAGGCTTAAGAGGAGTTTTCACGAGTGACCTCAATCTGCACAAAGAATCTACCAAATTTCCCTCCAGATGAGTAGATGAACGTAGCTCTTCTGGCAGTGATTTATTGGCAACTGTGTAGCATACAAAGATTAAAGCAACCTCTACAGAGCAATATCCTTTTCAAATTGTTTCTAGAAGCTCTTTTCATTTTAATGTAATGCATAGCACAGACAGAAAGAGAATTCAGTAGTGTTACAGTTCGTGCTGAAAAAAAAAAAATTGCAGTTTTATTACAGCGTATAATGATGCGGAAATGTGCTGGACAGCAAGCAAAATCTTCAAACTTTCTATGGATCCGCTAATCAACTAACAAATTGTCATCCCCAGGTGTCAAAGGTCAAGTATAAATAAAAAGTTCATTGAAAGATTTAATAAAATCCAAGAAGTTACACTCCCAAATAAATATCCGACCCTCAATTACGGCTGACATGCCGAACCCTGAGTACAGCAATGCAATATAAATAGACATCGAGAAATCGACATAAAGAAAATGAACCTTTTCAACATTTACGAGCAAATGTGTCTCCCACAGCTCTGATTTGCTATCAAAAGAACACAAAGACATTGGTTCTTAAAACGTTGGTTCTTCAAATGTAAGTCGACGTTTCGGAGGCTCAGAAGCGATAAGATTCTCAAATTTCTAGCACCTCATAGCACATGATTCTTGAAAAATTCTAAAATAGGATGCTCTTTGGAACTACATAAGAGCATTTCTTAACCATAGAATGATTTAGTGCGGAATTAATTCATAGAGAATGTTTCAAAGGAAAGCACTAATTCAGAGCCCAGAAAATTTGCCTAGTTTAAGAGGGCTGATTTTTGCAACAAATCTTAGTCTCTAATCGCACTGAACTTGATGGATTAATGTGAGAAAAATTCGAGAGGATATAAAATGTGGCGAAAAGATGGGTCTCCACGAGCGGAGGTTCCTTCTGACAGCCTCCTGAAAATTCCGATAAACCTATCAAGACAGGAGAAACTTGTTACCAATGACTAATCGCCGAGAAGGTCACTGATAACCACATCAAGTTTTGTCAATGTTTCACTGACGGAAGTACTAAGAATCCCCTATGAAAAACCTCCCTCTGACTTATCTCACAAAAACCGTGATGTTATTGGTGGTTACAGCGAAAATTACGACGCATATAACACTTGTCAAACAATAAGATGCAGGTATACTTTAACATCACAATTTACCTTAAATGAATATAAAAATGATTTCACTCATGGCCAGAGAGGCGAATCCGACTGATGTAGGTTTAGGCATGTTCATACTCAGCACATCACAAACAATTGACGCAAATCACGGTAGTACAGAGGGGATTTATTGCTGGTGTGGTGAATAAAAATTTGTTGACATGTAAATTCAGCGCATCGAATGAAAGAAAACTTTAGAAGATCATGAAAGAATAGAAACGGGTAGTCACTACGTCGGACGATTCCAAGAAGATTCCTAAAATCCAAATAAAAAGAACTGCTGTTAATAATACTGTAAGAATTTCGTCCCAAGCAACAGAGAGGATACTGGAGTCGGAAGTATCAAGAGAAATGGGAAAAGGAAGCTTGAGGATTAAGATTGAAGAAAAAACTGGAGGAAATGAAAGAACCACTTATGGAATGAATATTCACGGTATAGAAAGAAGAAAATGACTGACAAACTGTGCCGGATTTAAGAAAGATTTAAACAACTGCAGCCAAAGGCGTGATCTATCATCATCGAGCTACTGACCTGATTACTTTCAAAGGCAACGGGTAGGAACATCAGTCACCTTGTTGAAATTGAAGAGCAATAGAGAGCAAAAACAGCTGATAAGAGATAAGAAGTGATTAGAGAGGAGACGCTCACCTAGCACTCTCTGCTGTTGCGGTGGTTGCCATACCTGCGCGGCACCCACTTGCCCGAACTGTGTTTGCTGAACTGCGCCGAATGGCGCGCCACCACCCTGACGGCCAGTGAAATCGAATGGCTGAACGCTTTGTGCTTGTGCACCACTGTGACCATGCAAACCGCCAAATGCTTCCAACTCTTTGTGCTCTATGGCGGATGCATGTTGTGGATCAGCCGCGACCTTTTCAAGAACGCGCTGTATCGCATTCATTAGTACGTCACTGTCGTCGGCTGCGATTGTGATCACTCGCTCGAGGCTCACCTTAGCTTCTTGGCTACCCGCTTTCGGGTATACTTGGATGTTAGCGCCCGTCTGATCACGAATCTCCTTGATGCGGGCACCGCTTTTCCCGATCACCATTCCTGCCGATGTGTTCGGCACCAATAACTTCATCTAAACAGAGCCCACCCACTAGACAGTCAATCTCAAACACGTTCTCCGCACCGCTACCTTAGTTTACTCATTCGCACTCTTATAACCTTGCGTATTCAGTGCGTCCTTCTTGCGACAACGCCCACTAAAAGCGCTCTTTCTCTGAACCACGGCACCGATGTGAGGTAGCAGATAAATTTCTTTTTCTCCCCATGGAGCCGACACGGCACTGAAAGAAAGCTTCGCCTAATAACTACGTGAAAAGATCCGCACAAAATTTCAGCAGTATATTTTAGATCGCGAAGAAGTGAAGGAAATGCCCTAGTGAGCTTGGTCAAAGAACATAGAACCAGAATGCAACAGTTCTGTGATTTACACTGGAGGAGATATAAGACAAACATCCATCCAGCTTCGACGATTCAAATAAACAACGCAAAAACGCAGCTCCTTTTATAGACAGCAACAACTCGCCATCCACTGAGAATGTGCTTTAAAAGGTGGCACTGAGAGCAGAGGCTTCATATGGCAGAAGAGCGTAATGAGTAAACGATGGCAGCAGCACACGAGAACGACTTGCAATGAAAATAAGTGAATAATCAGGAAATGGCATTTTGAAGAAGCGGGCGATATGAGAGACGGATATTGCAAACACGAGCATTCTATCGGCGAAAATAGGCGACGATCGCCACAATGAAGCGAATCCATAATTAAGAAGAGATGTTTTTGAGAGGGGTTGTCGATTCATGCCCGTAACCCCCTTGAGCTAAGAGATATGTGATAGATATCAGCGATGCTCTGCAAATAATCTGTAAGTAGAATGATTAGACGAAAGAATCAAAAATGAGTTATGAGAGCATACTTAAATGAGAAATGCAAAAACTCTGAGAATACCTCCGGAAAGGGGCAATGAGATAAAGATAAGATGAAGCGATAACTTTCAACGATCACCACAGCTGGTAATTTCTGCTTATAGCCGAAACGCCATTGTGCAATCAAGATAAAAGAGTGGCTCCAACATGTGTTTATTTCGAAGGGAGAAGGAAATCAACGAGGCAAACGAGAATATAGGCTCTTAAATATAGACGCTAGAATCTAAACAAAACGAGTAATAAATCCCTTCATTGCAAATGTCGACTTTTGAAATGCTGTTGGCTACAGCACTGGAATGTGTAAGACCGATAAATCTGGACTGAACTGAATTTCGAGAATACAAAAAAATTCGCCATAATACGATAGCCTGATCACACCACACCAGAGAAGAGTTAATCCACGAGCGGATTGGGAACAAAGATGGGGACGTGGCCACGGTACACTGATACTACAAAGAACTTCATCGCTTTCCGAATTCACTAAGCCACCATCTGAAGTAACTGTTTCGTGAATCCTTTCTCTTCCACCTTGTGAACGTTGTGACAACGTGTCTCGGAACTCAACCCAACCAATATGGATATCACTACCTCAAAACACGATAGTAAAACAGATGCTTACTTGAGGAAAAACCACACTAACGAATCTCCGTAAACACCCATATTTTCACCTCCCGCTAAAATGCTCCGAAATCTTTTGAGTTACTTGTAAAAAGGCTAAGTCATGCTGCCTTAGCTTCTGTGCACTATTTGTGTGGGTATTTGTCTTTCCGAGATGCCAATTGTAGCCTACTACCTAAACCACTGTGTACTAGGAATTAAATATGATTTCGCTTCCTTCGACGACATTCATTGCCATCCCTCACATATACACATCTGCTTCTCTGATAAAAAGAGTCGAGATAGGAGACACCTTCACATTCCCCACTTTAGAATATTTCATCGCAAGTACTGCAAAGTTTGTTCCTCTTCACGCTAATTCCCCTAATCAATTTCAGTGAGGCGACAATTTTGAATGAGGAGTTTAAAGTTTCAAACTCAGTAGGCGCCAACTAGTTAGGTCCATGTTGAAATGCTTAAATCCATCTTTCTTCTTCCTAAGTGGTTTCATTCCCGTAAGATATAGCTAATCCAAAAAACTTTTTATTACAACCTTTTCGATATCACTAAAATTTGACCGTACGATGGGCATTTGATCTGCAATTGTCTCATCGAATTTTGTGTGGAAGCTCGTTGAAGGATTCAACTTTCAACGCAGCATATAAACAATTAAACGCAACATACGATGCCTTAATCGATTCTAGGATTCTGCAGGACATTTTCATGAGGATCTTAGAAAAGCCCAAAATTAGCGCATAATGCTTGAAACAGACAAGTCTTCTTTAATAAACGGCGACTGCTGGTAAGTGCAATTAAAAGAGCCATAAAAGCAAGTTTAATTTCTCTATCGTTCAAACGTGGATAAAAGTGAGGATTACACATGGAGTTGGCCTCACAACATAAATCATAGTGTTCTTTTCCAAATACGTAAAAAAGCTGGTTCTAAGGACAAGAAATGCATACGACGACTGTTGCATTTCCACTTGACTCAGAAGGTGTACCTCACCAATCCCATTCAGCTTCGTAATCGCACCAAGACACTGAGCACTTTATTAAAAAATAGTTATCGCACATCGTCGGAGTACTACAGGCGAAAAGCGGAGGACCTTCTCGGGCAGTCAGTGTGGTTATAAGCGATGGAGAAGGTGAGGGAGAAGGGAAGATGAGGGGAGCGCCAACCCCAGATAAAAGAAAGTCAGCATGACCTTCTTGAAAACAAATGTGCTATTATGCTTTCATGAAAAATAACTGGCAAATTCCTTGCGTTTGCTAACGCACGTAATAGAAGAAAGAAAAACACACCTCTTTAGTTCGATCAACCCCTTTATGGTCGTAAACGTCGCACGGAGTATTTGGATCGACTTTCTCTTTGATCTTTTCCATCACAACTTCGACGACCTTCATCACCGACGCAATTTTCCCTTTTACCAGGCATATACGCTCATTCGTACCTGCAACACCAACCACCTTTCTTAGGCGTTTAAGTCTCAGCAACACATAAATCCATCCAGCATTACTACAAATGAAGCAAGTTTAACTCATTCACGACTATTCTACTACATAGGCCAATTTTGGAGTCATATCAAATCACATTTACTGAGACCTGAGAGGTCCAACTAAAATAGTCTGCCCCGGCTCATAATGACCACAGCAATCTTACGCACAACCAACTAAAAGGATAATTCAGACAGACGGAAAGAAATACAAAGACATATACCAAGGCACGAATATGTGGTTCGAAGGCCAACAGCAGCTCAATTTTTCAAACGACGAAAAATTCAGCTCTCAGTTCGTGGATCAAAAACATATCTGTGTATTTCAGCGCAAAAACCGCAACATCGAGGGTTAACATTACTTCCACACTTCCCACAATCCATGAAGCCGTCACTAACGGAACCTACCATGGTAGACTTCTTGATTTTTGCTCATCTGCAGCCGACAGCCCGATTCGTTCTTCAGACTGCGCATTGTTTCTCCACCTTTGCCAATTATAGCGCCCACCGCCGCCGACGGGATTAGTATCTTTACTTGCACCGACTCTGCAATCCCTTGATTGTCAGCTACTGCTAAACCATGACATCTCCCATGGAGCTGAGATGGCATCTCCCAAATGAAGACTTTTGCTCTTAAAATCTAAGTTGCTTCTTCAAAAGAAATAATGAATAAACTGATATTCAAAAATGTAAACAACACCAAAAAGCTTCCCCATAGCGATTCTCCTCAAAGATTTCTCAAAAGTTCCGCATTTCAATTTCTGAAGGCATGGCTGAGTCTGTTCAGTAACCTCCACCTTGCCACCAACTCTTTTAATATAGAATATCCTGCAAACACAACTGCTTGCATCATAAACAATGAAATCGATTTTCGCAACTAGAATTCATGTTTCTAGCCTTACGCTCACTAGTGATGCTAAAACTTACTCGTAAAATCACCTAGAGGTACCTTCTTCTCATCTCCCTTCCTCTCCTCATTGCAATCAAATTTTTACGAGTCTTATAATCAGATTTCGTCCATCACCTCATTTTTCTACCAATCTATCACGTAAAAATTCAACGAATGGAGTAACTTTTCTACTCATTTGCACCTGTTTCTGAAAAAGCGTCTTAACTAATTCTCAGCTGTTTATGCTGAGTGAAATTTTCTGAATACGAAGATGATAGTCCCGTTTTCACGTCCCTTGCAGTCGTCGTCTATCGACGTTCTTATACAGACAGTGGCAGACGTCATTTCAAATCGCGGTCACGCGATAAAGTCTACACATCGCCTATCAGACGCAAAAAAAGAATGGCCTGCAGATGATTTAACAAATAAGATTCAGTAGAGATTTCAACAAAGAGATATAGACAGATTCAGAAAGTGGATACCGTCTGAGCGATATCTCGCGCAGCCGGTACCCCGGCGCTCGACTCGAATCTGCTAATTACATCGTTATATAGACAAGATGTCTAGGTACATGACTAAAAACATCCCCACCAAAACGTCCGAGCAAATAAAGAAAAAAGTTCGTGGAAATACGCAGCACCCGATAAATAAACATACCCAACGCATGCCACTCAGAGATAACCATGTTCAACAGTGTTCGCAATATTGCTAAATAATAAAGTTAATAAAGTGCACCTAGCCTACTGAATATGTTATTTCATGAGTGATGAAGTTCTGCACAGATCTAATCACCGTTAAAAAAGGGCTCAAACTGGGCACCAACCTTCACTGTCGACCATATGGGCCTTTTTCGAGGCAGGTGCACCATGATCGTCACGAAGACGCTTCTGACCTGACGGCAGAGATGTTGCACTCTGAACGCATGCTGTATTCCCTGTTAAACACATCTTCAGAGTCAACTTACAGCACCTTCAATAGGTGCAACTCATAAATAGGGATGACATCCCTCTATCCGATCTTTTAACAGGCAGAACGAACCAACTCTTCCCACTGGTAAGGGTAACCAATGCAAAACATGGATCTAGGTGGAAAATATCGATATAAAAAAATATGAAGTGGATAAACGAAATTACCAAAAGGTCAATAAAACGCATATATAGTAGAGATAAACCATGAGAGCCCTCTTCTTTGAAGGGCTTAAGAAGAAGGAAATCAAAGCACATCGACCTCCTGCGAAAGGATGTTGAGTTCTCTGAATGTACACCCACTTGGTGCATGTGAAACGATAAAAGTGATGCCACACTTTTTGCCCTAGCGACCGAGATATATGAAGTCCGAAGTCTATAATCACCTACGTTCACAGCTCCAACTGCCACATCAATGAGGTTGTTTCAAAAAGTAACAGCGAATGCAACTTTCTGAATACCTCCTAAGAGACAAAGAGGCAGGAGACTTCCTGTTATCCTGCCTTCATTCCCCATAGAATGACCCTCACGACAGAAGTCTTTCTGGAAAACGAACGCAGGATAATAGCTGTTCAATGTCATCTGTACCGTTAGGTGAAAAAACGGCTCATCAATGCTGTTCAACGCAATGGCTCACGGATCGACACGTAGATGTCTTCATCCTTCTTTTCACAGGCAAGTTACAGTACCATTGGGCTAAAGAAAGGTTTAAGAACCTGTGAGGCCACTGTCGACGTCCTGTGCCTCCTCATCGAGCAATTCGTCTCGTTTCATGTCGGTTGACATAGCAGAACTCATTCAACGCTACAATCTATCTTCTAATAATCGCTGAAGCGATAAGCTTCAATGAATATCGTACGCCATGAGAATAGGAAATACAACGCAACATTAATTCATAAACCATAGAACCTAATATAATATCACATTATACAAAATATGAACAAATAGCGATGAAATGCAAAAATTAGTCGCCTCCAAAGTTCCCAAGAGAAATTCGTCAATTCCTCAAATTCCAGGCATTCCATATTTCCGGAAAATTTATGAGGATCCTTAAATGAAACAGCATATGTTGAGGATCCCATAACATGAACATTCACCATTTCAAGAATCGATGACACCATTAAACCAAAATAAACCTGAGGTTTTCTTAGTTCGAAATCAGGTCATAATTAACATATGCAATTACATCCACCCCCAACCCCTTTCCTCCACAGATTCTGAAGTTGAACAGCACAAGGTTTAAAAGAGGAATTCATATTTCTTTGATCATCTTCTCTTCACGAGGTGATTTATGAGATGCTACATTAATGCATATGTACCCAAGTTCATATCGTTGAGATGTTTGCAGCTCGGCATCACTGAAGGTGAGACGGCAAAACCTAAGCCGCAGAATCTAGAGGAAGGAATTGGTAATCATGCTAACTTCCAAGTCGACTCATTCCATTCTCTTCGAGAAAACTTATAGATATTCAACAATCAACATCTCCCTACATCAACACATCGGCTAACAAATAAGTTTTATGCACGAAAGAGGATGTTTCTAAGCAGACATATTGAATGCTATGCGTCTAAGCGATCGATCTAAATTGGAGGCGATAAATGGAGCATAAACGATGGACTACTGATGAGTACCGGAACGCCGACCTTCACAACCTAAAATGGTCATCGACCTT
This sequence comes from Parascaris univalens, assembly GCA_037576465.1. Taxonomy (NCBI): domain Eukaryota; kingdom Metazoa; phylum Nematoda; class Chromadorea; order Rhabditida; family Ascarididae; genus Parascaris; species Parascaris univalens. Next base: position 238,782,623 of record CM075173.1, read on the forward strand.
TCAACTTAAATACGCCCGCTTGAAAGCATTTTTTCTTGGAAATTGTTTCGCGAGATTGGCTGAACCTTTCATAAACGCCCTATAAACCTACCTTCCCTTGAGAAATGTTTAAGCTCCGCTTTGCAACGCATGAGGCCGGAGGTGAGATGTTCAATATACAGGTGGTGAAATTTTCGACACCACTTCGGCTCCGAAAAGAGCATCTCATTGCCCACCTACATATCAGAGGCACAAGGATCCAGACGACGAAGAACTACTACCTACCCGGCTCCATAAAACAACGCTGTATGACGATTGCATTTAGTCTTACAACGCCTCAACTCCTTTCTCCTCCAACAAATCACACCGAAACAAAGCGGCGATAAATGGAACCATTACCAGAACTGATTTACCGCTATTACCAGAACTTGATTTCAACGTTAGCTGGAGCATATTTCATATCCTCCCCCCTTTTCAAACTGCCAGCAAATGAAGGTATCGTCATATTCAGAACGGGCAAGCACAGATTATCGACGATTCACAAGGACCTGAGAACTAGAGAGAAATCAGTTGCTCCAATAAACACTCAGATATGAGGTTATATTGGACTGTGATGCGAAACTTCAGCGATGAGCAAATCAGCGGCGTTGCGATAACAAGCAAAAGCGCCGGAAACAAAGCAATGCTCACACGTCCGAAAGGTACTTGTGCCACACGGAACGATAAGAAGTCAGCGCCTGGAGAACATGAACCTCCTTTCTCAGTACGTTGAAACATTTAGGATTACTGGCTATGCCGCAGTAGAACTTCAAGGTTTTCAGGAAATGAAACCCACATGCACATGCTACGATTCCATTTCCTGAATACCAAGGACACAGGCTTCCTCTTGCGGATGAACGGTCAAGGATTCTTGATCTTCATGGGCGAATCCAGGATTTTTTCCCAGCTCAAACTGTCGACTTCGCTGTGATGGTATCAGCAGAAACAACAACGCACAACATCGCTTAAGCCAACAGATCACGCCTAACGCACAGCTAAATCTACGATGATCCATAGCAAGTATTCGAACTCGCAATGTATCACTAAGACGGCGAAGATATCCTCAAGCAGCGAAATTCACCGCCGTCGATCTAATATTGCCACAATGCTGGGAATCATCAAATTACAAACTTACAAATAAAAACGCCTCCGTCGACGCGCAATGATTCGACCGATCGGTGCACGGCACCACGGCCCGATCCGTCGACTCAGCGCTCTCGTTAAGTCAAATATCACTCAACTTGACGGCAATATATTTCTGATATGCGTCTCTATGAAATATTATAGTTTAAAGATACTGGACCAAACGGTCGTGCCAGTACCGTAACCGGCAAGTATAACAAAGGGAACTTAAAAATAATTCCCCACCTATAACAAAATTGGCATGCATCCAATTAGCTATCGTATCGAAGCAATAGTGCAACTATTTTAGAATGGTGGGAGGATGAAACAAGGCGTCCGAACGAAACAACGATGTGAGTGACGGTGAGGGATCACGAGAAGCTGAAATATAGATATGAATATTCGAAAATTGACCGGCTAGTCGTAGGAATGCTGATACGGCTATCGGGTACGGCTATCTGGTCCCATTACTATCTGCTGATACGGCTATCGGGTCCCATTACTATCTGCTGATACGGCTATCGGGTCCCATCACTATCTGCTGATACGACTATCGAGTCCCATTGCTATCTGCTGATACGGCTGTCGGGTCCCATTACTATCTGCTGATACGGCTATCGGGTTCCATCACTATCTGCTGATACGACTATCGAGTCCCATTACTATCCTAAGCGTCACTTAAAATATTACTTATCGGCTATGATTACATCTAAGGCTTTCCAAATTGGATCAACATGGAGCGCTAAAACATTGAGCAAACCATTTCGATTCACCTACTTCCTTTGAGGGTTGGGGTGGGGGTGGGGAGAAGGGTGGAAGGGAGAGAGGGGATATAGTCTCGAGACCCAGAGCAAAATTCATAAACGACAACAAAATACGCTTTATTTCTCAGATGAAAATAAGAATCGACTGCTCACAATTTCGCTGAATCCGCTTTTTCCCGAATGTCCTTTCTTTTTATCGGGGAATAGTGAACAAATATGAGGAGAGATCCGGAAATTGAGATATTAATCGGCAATGGAAGCTTTAGGATAATTCTTGAGGCAGATGCACTGCATGGCGTCGAGAATATTATCCACAACTTGAGCACGAACTCCCGCAAACTTCAGTCCCAAATCTGTCAGCACTCAGCGTCCGCACTCATTGAAACACGTCCATCACCTTCACCCCCCCCCCCTCCCCCCTCCAATAAACTACGTACAAAGATGAGATATATAGAACATTTGTGAAGCTTTACTCATTTATTTTGTTAATGTTCACTTTCCGTATCTTCCCACCTCGGGTGTTAAAATAAATCAATAAATATCCCCCGTCCTATAAACACTTCGTATCCGATCGCTTAGGCACGAATCTGCAACGCTACTCTACGTATCGCAGAATCCTTCGCCTATACCTATCCCGGTGGAAATGGCTAATGCCGCAATAGGTACATAAATAAAATGAAGCTCGATGAGCAGAACTTCACTGCAACGAGAAAACAACTATGAATATGAAGCAACTAAGATTGCAATGCATACAACTCCACTATTGTAGATTACTCCGAAGTCGATCGTAGCCAATATATTCACACTAAACATCATAGAACAAGAGAAATGAACGGATTTGGCGATCTTCAAGAAAATCGGCGACGATACGTCCACCGTATGCCAATAAAGATACAACGATAGCTGAACCATGGTTTAAATTCATCCCGATCAATCCAGACTTTTATGCGCTTGTAAATCTTCCCGAGAGTATTGCAACGAGATGACACGACAATCGAGGCTAAGATCTACTAAGAAACAATGGCTCACAAGGGGATATCTCATTCCCTATTGCTATGAATGATGACGGTCCATGTGACCGCAAGAAGGACTACACACCGTGTGCGTCTACATGACAATATGTGGTGATACCATAGGTGAAGCAATCGAACAACCATCGTTTATGGCTTCATCGATGTAATTCCACCGATATAGGGCATATAAAAGAAGATCAACGAACCAATTCAACAGTTGAATCGACAGTGACAAACCAACTTTCATTTGGTGAAACATCGACTGACAATAAAGTAAAAAAAAGGGCAAACTTAAACGGAAACATTGCGAGATTCGATGAAGATGAATGTACTATAAGAGTGCATTTATAGATTATATACTTATAGTAGAATGCAAAAGAAAATGTGGGAAAAACAACGATGCATAATATCGAGGCGAACAAGCACGACATCCTATATGCTAACACCAACAACGCACCTTACCCATTTACAAAGAAGAAGTGCTTACAGCAATGTTGATTCGGCGATCACCCACGTATCAGCAGCCATCAGTGAATATTAAACCACACTAAGGTCGGTGGCAACGACGGAACGCCTGTTCGATTCGGTGACATAGTTCGGTCCATCTTAGGAGATCAGATACTTGGTGCACAAGAAGGTAATTAGCGATTGGCAATTCCTTCACAATATGAAGCACATTTTCACATTCAGCAATTCATTACGTAAATATACACCTACAGCACCACAGAGTATCTTAGGTGAAGCACCCATACATTGTGACCTAATTAAGTGCTCAGAAAACACTCTCAAGAGATTGCCTCTAATTGCAAAAACGGTACACCAACGCAATGTTGACTGTGATTAATTCAAAGGCTATCCTAGTGGCGGAGTACGGAGGGTTCGGATCGCCGGTACCACCAATCGATCTTGCTTATCACTTATTACTGCATGAGCCTCGTCTTCATTGTAAGATGATCGCATTGCTCCAATAGTCAGTGTGAGGAGAGAGTATAAAGTCGGAATTACAGGCCTATCTATGTTTCAACCTATTCTTTTAAACGAAAGAAACTTTCATTACCAGCCGACCCATCAGAATGCCAAAAGAGTTATTCGGTAATTTGAAAAACATCATCCACTTGCATACCATTCGATCGATTTCATATATTTACATATTGATGCTTCACCCTTCGCCAATACGATCAACGCCGATTCTTCATTACAAAGCACAACTTCAACGATCCATTAAACAACTGAAGAAAAAGAATAACGACGAAGAAAACGATTTGCTTATCTACTGGGTCCTTTATTCAAAAACAATAAGGTTATGGTTCAACCAGGTAATTAATTCCTCGAAGCCCGTTGCACCTGCTCGTACCCTCAAGTCTACAAGTAGCTGGCTCATTCGACTCCAAATATGCTTGCTGTCAGCTCCAAATATTCACTATATACACTCCATATGAAGACATCTTCAGAATAATAGTACCACCATCTTTTTTTTATGTTGTTAATTTTGAAACACATAATCTTTCTCCTTATTGAAGAAAAGATGCTAAGGGAACCAGAAGGACGAATTAATTAAGGTAGGGTTTAATGAGCATAACTGAAGCATACTCATTAAGAATTCCTCCACTCTTGGGTTTGATGAAATGAGAAAGATAAGTGAAAAGGGAGGGGAAATATGAGATAAGACAGGGGCCAAAAGATTGCTGCCAGCCGGAATTCCGTATCGTATATATCAAGCGACTCGCACAGGCCACTTTTGTACCCAACGAAACCACAAACTTGGAGAGCAAAAGTGCAAGAAATAGCCTGTGATCGGCTTTTACATAAGCACAGAAAAAACGCTAGAAGTACCGAAAATTTGCACTTTCACTTAAAATACTTCAAATTCACTTCAGTCCTCATTAAACAAGTAACTGTAACTCATTTCTCAACGATCTCGACGTTCTCAACTCTCCCCTCGACGGTTGAATGGGGCCGAGCAAGTGACTATGATACGAATCATCCTTGCAACCTATGATCCCCAATTTCCGCTCGAAAATCAATCGTAACCATCGACCGCTCAATAAAACAACTTTCGAAGTTCGTTCAAAACGACATCGATATCACAAATATATTCATCACTTCTGAATAAATCGTCGCGGACGGAAAATGATATAACTACCTCTGTGCTCCTTAACGTTTCAGGTACTTAAAGCCCTCGGAAGATGACTGGGACGGTAAAATATCACTAAACGGATCCCGAAGTAGATTTCGGCAAAATATCGAATAAAATCGAATCGATGAGCTCAACAAAATTCGTTCACTTAAGTCGATTGTTGCGAAGAAATATGCTGAAGAATAGCTGTTAATTTCGTAGTGACATCACACAGCGTACGTTGCTGCTCTTTCTGCGTCCTCATAAACGCATCGGCACGCTTCCAGAATTCCTCTTGCTTCTGAAAGCAGATAAGCATATTAAAGCTTACCAACTAAATTCAGACACTCTTTTAAAGCTGAACTACACTCTCTCTCGAAAACTGCGAAGAGGACGTCAATCCGTCGTTCAATTTCATTTATTCAAAGACCCCTTCTTTAAGTACCAAGACCCAAAAACCATACTGGCTTCTGTGCCACAACGAAACAGTGATGGCAAGCTCAGAAAGTAGATGGTAGTCGCCACCTGCATCCCCAACAGCCCATAGACGGACATCGTTCGATCATCGTTAGCTCACCCAAGAAGTACCTCAATTTACTCGAAAAGCCGCCACAATTCGCAATATTATATAAAAAAGAATGTGCTCACCAGTCCAACTAGTGCTCCTCTTGACCTGAAAATAAAAACAAAAGACTAACAACGTGCTACAGAAGCTCCGCTGAATCAACACTTCCACAAAGTAATCTGTAATTACCTCTTGGAAGAGCTTCTCTCTTTCGATGTGTTCTTCCAAAAGACGTTCTGTCTTCTTGTGCAGTTGATCTTGCCTCTAAATAAACACAAAGAAGCATTTCAAATATGGACAACAAATTCAATAAGAATAACTGAATTAAAGCCACCAACTTCACTGGCAGCGAAAAGGTAATTGTTTCTAACCGTCAATATTCGAGCAAATCTGATCCAAAACCATCAATAATTTTCGAAGTTATGGGCAACAAAGGATGAAGAAGACGCCCATTAAGCAAAGAATTTTTCACTCCTTTCAACTTTATTCCTACGATACTGTGATGGAGTAAATGACTGCTTGTCCCGTTCCCCTTCCCTCTCCTCTCCACCGATAATTAAAGAATGCCTTCGAGATATACCCACTAAGATTAGAGATTAAAAGCCTAAAATGAAACAGTAATAACGGAAGATATAATAAATAAATTGGTCAATCCTTTTCACGCTCGTTTTCATGCACTCTCAGTATCGGCAATAAAAAGCCAAGCTATAATGGCCACTGTGAAGTAGAATCGCTAACTGACAAAATGAAACCTATATGGCCGTAAAATATTATGAAGAAATGGTCAGACTGAGGAGGAAATATGAACAAACGTACATTCGACGTAGTAATGATCCATAACAACGATGCTACTATAGAAGCTAAAAGTAACCTTGAGAAGAGTAACTAGTAAAGCAGTATCAGCAGTCTTTCTTGAGCAAGATGGACATGACGTGAGCATCGCCGTGGCTGTGCACGGGTCAGCAGCCTCCTCACCGTGAGCGATTCTTGTGTTCACTTCCGGTATTTGAGCTTCGAAATTTTCGCATGCCACTCCTTCCGTCGCATCCTAATAGTAATTTCCAGTTAACACTTTCATTCCATAACTTACTAGCTTGTATTTGTCGAATTCTGAAGCACCAGAATCATCTTTCTCATTTCCCGAAATGCGACAGACTGATAAATTTTCACGATCTTCTTAAACACAGCAATTAATTATGGAAGACGTCTCCATCGGAATGAGCGATCTTCACTTAAACGATAGAACAATCCTTATTTGCTGATCCATCTATCACTTGATAGAAGTCTAACTGATCAATAAAGTAAAAACTACACGTGTCTGTCCATACGTCCTTATATCAGCTTCTCTGTGGGCTCAATTAGCACGCAAACGGCAGTTTCCATAACCGATCTCACATATCCCCTACGGGCGATAGCAACCAATATTACACATTTAAAAAGAACCCATCACCTTCGATAAGCTCGCTCTGGCTAAACGTTGCAGTTATGAGATGTTACAAGCATGAGAAAACACACGAACGAAGGCCAAAACGACTCAAGTCCGCCGCTCCCACATTCTTAACAAATTCAAGATTAAAAATTACAAAATCTTCAACCACTTACTCCGATGGAGACGTTCGCTGTTCCCTCAGCGATACAAGGCGTAGATTTGAGCGGAGTAACCCCCTCGGCCATAACTGCTACACATCGGCTCGTCTCGGCTACATCCTCCACTCTCGAGATCCCTTTCTGTTCACCTCCTACGATGCTCAGCATACCATCAGCTACATTCGACTCTAAGCCCAAGAACGGTGAACCTTAAATTCAATTAAAACCAGCGTCGAACGCCCGAAACAATCATTTACCATTCTAGAAGGCTATGTAGGATGTTCGCACATTTACAAGCATAAAAATGGTGCTCAGTATGTGAACTCAAATCTGCATATGTAATCAATTCAAATGCATTCTTATCTTCCCTCTATCCTTTCTTTTAATACACCGTATCACAATAAGCTTCAAATGCCGAAAATATTGCATAAAAAATAGACCTAATTGCACCACATCTTCGACAACGATAAAAGTCGCTCAAATATACAAAAAATAAACTCTGAGAGTCCGTCAAAGCAAAACGACGGCCTTATTTGAGGGAACGAGAGGCAAACTCCAAGCAATCCTGTAGCTCACAAATCAGATGCCTCTTTGGAAAAAGGAAAATCCATCAAAAGTATTAAATTACCCTTCCAAATTCGAGCGATACGCCAATCTACCTGACGATACCTCATATCCTAAGAAGAGGATTGTTTATGAGTAGAAGACTTTCTTTCAGCTGAATATTTTCATAAAACTAAAGAATCCTGTATACTCTCATCCTTCTTTCATATTACAACATCTTTCCCCATTTTAAAGAAGAATACATTTTAAGTGACTATCTGTAATAAGCGAAACTACACCAACAACTGAGCGCTCCAAATGGCTGATACCGGTGAACTCGTGGGAAGCTTCAATTTAGAGACTACAACACTTCTTATCTGCAAGAAAAATCTGACACTGCAATCTGTCTGGACGTGGGTGACGTCCCATAATCGTTCAGCTACTGAAAAAATTAAATTCTCACCATTATCAGGGAATTCGATGATAGGCGAAGCTGGTGGCACTTCGGAGGTGAAGGAAGGTGACGCCACAGTGACTTCGTCACGAACTCGACACCTCATCTTAGCTCCCTTGATTTGATCCCATTGCCTTTCAAGATCAGCGGCCACAAGTTTATGATATCGGCTCATATGACGCATAAGATTTGCTGTTTTACTCGCCTTCATTGCATTAAAACAAAGAATGCAAATTGCACACTGCGATGTCTCATCCGTTACAAGGAAATAGGCCGAAACCGGATGGACACGTTCACGTTTCAGTCTTCGACGAAAAGGATGATAAGAGCCTGAAAAAAGTTCGACACGAGTGGCCTCGAACAATAACCGAGGTGATGAGGCCTCAATAAAACGAGAATATCCCGAAATGAAGAAACATTTCACGACTATTCGCTTAAGAACAGGCCAACAGCGAGAAATGCCACGTTACCTAAGCACTCTCATCTTATGCGAAAGACAATCAGCACAACAAATCTGTTAAGCAAGCTAGCATAACAAGATGGAACGCGACTAAAACTTCCACTTGAAAATTGGTGTAACAACTGAACATTGAAAGAAGCTGTGGTCTCCACAGATCTACACTTTGCCCTTTCCGCCCTCTCTTCCTATACCTCAAGTTCAGGCGAATTCCCACCCGATTTCTTTCCCCTCTCTGATCATGAAATATGGTGAGGATTTACCGTGGATATCGAACTCCATATCAAAGGCACACCAACTTGTTTCACTTCCCTCATGAAAATCGAACTGGTAAGAGTAACGGTTATGAGAAGTGATTAATCCTCAACTTGATAACAAAAGAACTACTGAACGAGTATTATCGGGAACACACCATCGTTTAGAGGAAGCGACGAGCTAAGCGGAAGCATCTATCAGGTAAAAACATCGAGCCACAGAGATCGAGATGAAGCAGACGAGGAGAAACATACGACCAAGGCTTAACGATTAAATGAACAGCATTGAGATAATATTTCAGTTCTCGTCTCAGGCAGCCTATGCTTAAATGCGATTATCATATCGCTTTTAACAAATACAGACCTCTTCTCCCTCCCTCTCACTCCTCACACAGAACGAAACGACTCAAGACTTTCAATCACGAACAAACATCGCTGCAAAGTCACAAGGAAAGGCTAATGTCACTGCATAGAGCAATCCATGAATATGTTTAACCGCCTACCGGAATTATTTGGCTGTGCCGCTTCACCTTTAAGTTCACCAGCTCGGAGATACTTCGACAGAGACGATGCCTGTAAGATATCCAGTTATACTACACTTTATTACATAGCACTATACTAATATTAGAGAATACATTCACTTTTCCATGCTGCGTACCTTATTCAGATTTATGACATCATAAACGACCTGCGCTACAGTTAATACCGAAGCCGTTTTTGAACATTCCATTCCAGGGCAACATCCAGACCTCAGGTAAGACCTCAAGGTATTTCGAAAATGTGACGAGAAACATTGCTACGCGTAGGAGTAGCGATACACATCTGAGTGAGTAAAAGGTATCTTTTGAAGCAGAAAGCAACGATACTGCGATCCGCCAACAGGGAACATTCAACTAGAGATCGAGCCCTGGTAATGCGGCACCTACAGACAACCTTCCTCTCCTTTAGCTCGATCTGATGCTTCGGAAATTCTCATCTCCAACCTTACAGAGGGGAATTTGAAACCATTTTCTAAAGTTCTGGAATATCAATTCAATTTCTTTCGTCACATGAGGATATCCAGTTCTCAAAAGAAAATATCCTTCGCGCCACGTGTCTAGAGATCTCCACAGAGGAAAAACCGCTAATGAGTATTGGACCATTACAAAATGGTATCAATAACGCTTCAACCAAAGAGTACAAGGCCAAGCTACTTCCAAGTCTCAAAGCAACATGGCGCAGATTGTGTTTTTTTGATTTCAACTCGATATATGGAGAACGAATTCTACAAAGTGCAGCACCTTAACAACGTCATCGCAAATTCCCCCTATGAGTTTGAGCTGCCATTGCTCGAATTTTCACAGCGACTCATAGAAAAACTTTTGGATAGAAGAAAAAAACCAAACCCAAGCAAGAAGCTGTATGCATTACTAAGCTGTCAAGTCACTATACAACGAAACCAGACGTAGTTAGCAGGATAAGAGATGATAGGAGGGGAAGGTCTAGAGGGAGGGGTGGAGGGGTTGGGAAGGGGGAGAGAGGATAAAATAATACGAGGACGATAAATTCCGATGACGAATTACAATCTTTAAGCTGAAATAAAGAGAATTTCATCGATCGATCTGCATAAAAACCTCGAAAATTTCTATCCTTATCGATCTCAACATTAAAGAAACAACGAAATAATGCATCGTAAGCATATATTCTCTCTAAAAAATTCCCATCAGATCTACCGTTTGTGAATCGGCCGCCGAAGTGGAGGGTAACTGCTCGTCGATAGAACGTTCATCACTCATTGCGGTCGTCAATGAGCTCTTCGTAGAACCACACTCTAAATATATATGAAGTAAATTAAAGGATAAATATATATGAAGTATTTTTCAACTTTTTTTTTAAAGCAAAAAAAGAAATAAAGCAAATAAAGTATAAATTAAAGGATAAACCAAACGCCCTATCAATCAAAGTCAATAGATGCAACAGACTATCGGCAATAACGAGCATAAATCGCTTCCCCCATCTCCTCTTTGCTCTTTTCTATCGCATTTATTCTAAACGAACTCCCAAGAGGTCTCTACTTTCTAAGAACTTCCTTTTCACTATATCGTCTACGGGGTCGTCGACGACAGCTCGTCCACGTGGTTTAAAGACGACAACCTTACCTGTTAAACCTTAAGAAAAGATATTTTCTCGAAGGTAATAATTTCTATAATCGAATAATGCGAATTGATATGGATGGCGGAAATCTTTCGCCCTATGAATATTAACCAAATCGAATATAATTTCAGTTAAATTTACCGATAGAAGAAGAGAGAAAACGCCAATATTTATAGGATCATGACGTCTACAATAGTGGAGAATCTCAAATAACCGATAAATGTGACGATAAAACGAAATGATCTATTTCTGAGGTGATGGAAAAGTTGAAATGATTAGAAAATTCAAAGCAAAATCGGCCATACCGCTCTCGTGCATCGATCTCGAATAGTTCAACAACTGTGAGATACTTCTTAACATTTGCGTCGTTGACATTAAAGTTCCGTTCATAATATTTCCTATCTATAACTTATTGCTATCATTAAATGCAATAATTAATAAAATAAATAAACAAATAAACAAAAAAACAAATAAATGAATAAATAAATAAATAAACGAATAAATAAATAAATAAATGAATAAATAAATAAATAAATGAATAAATAAATAAATAAATGAACAAATAAATAAATAAACAAATAAATAAATGAATAAATAAATAAATAAACGAGAAAAATGACTGCATTTTCGAATATTTCAAAAACGCTAAACAAACAAAAACGCCTATAATTTCGGGAATTTTTCTATGTAAAATTAGGGGAAAAATTTCTTCGAGAATTTATTCTATTTTATTATCGATATTTTGCTGCATGAGAACGATCAACTATACGAAGAATTTAGAGGAAAATAATTCCAATCATATTCCCAAAAAAAAAAAAAAAAATCTTCAACGCCTCTTATGCAAGATTATCAACGCAAAACCAATTAATATTTCCCACCACGATTAATTAATTAATTAAATTTCCCATGATGGGAAAATAAACTTTCCCAAATTTGTACAAGCCGATATTTAATATGTAAAAGCGATAACAATAAGATAGATAAAAATAACTAAACTATAAATTCAAAATTGAAATTATTTAGTACCATTAATGATTAACTTTTTCAATTAATATTCTATTTAGGTGGAATTAAAGGAGAGGGGAAATTTGAGAAATATGAATGATCGATGAGAACGTTGAACGATTTCAACAGCAGTAACTTAACTAAATCTTCAAAGCAAATGAATCATTCGACGTTAAATGATCTCAATCAACTGAAGTGGACGATTCCTCTCAATTTTTGGGGGATAATTTCCCTTAATTCAACGATAAATCTATAAAAAATACCTCCATCTAGAGCTTTGAATTTATTAAAATATCCTCAAAAATATATGAAATAAAAATTCCCCTCAATAAACACTTTAATTCCTAACTTTTACACTATCTGCTTAAGGTGGCTATGTGTGATTCTTTAAGTGATTACATATGATAAGCCTCAGATTGACCTCAGGTTGATGCAGATACCATACAATCATAGGTGGAATTTTGAATATATTCGATGAACTATGCGACAAAGACCTCAGGTAGAGACTGAGGTCACATAAACACAGGAAAGATTACCTGCCGACAAAGTTTAATAATGATTAAGGTTACCTGTGAAACTTTAATAATTAAACAAGAAAAAAAAAGCCTAGCAAGATTTAAAAGCTTGCTCGCGGCCACATAAACGATCATGGACTTTAAATCACTCGTTTGGCACCGCGCCACATCGTTTGTGAATTCAGCGTTTCAAGACGACTATTTCGAATATTGCTTCGGCGCAAATGTCAGCTGTAAAAAGCAATACTCTTAGTATCAATAGTATCCAAGCATACATGGCAATCGTGCGAGAAGCATTTGTCCCACTCATCCGACATTATCTGCTCCGGAATCATTCTGGATGTCCGATGTTACGCCCACTTAAGTTTACGTCCAATATCCACAGTCTAATATTCGAATGAAAAGCTGCGCCAATTAATTAAACGATATTGCCTCGGTTCTATTGAGTAAATACGCTAGGTATGTTCCGGTTGTTCCGGAACTCTGGAATTCCGAAATTATCTCAAAGCTCTAAATGCTTTTCATAGAAAATGTGCTATAGGCCAGAGTTGTTTTTTGGCATGAATGCACCTCCCAATTGAATGGTAAGATGCCACCCTTAATAAATAATCCGACTTCTAATTTCCGAGTGATAATTAATCATTATTTTAATTAGAGGTGCAAATTGCATTGTTCGAATATTGCAAGCAACTTAATGGTGGTATTCTCCTTGCTTTATGTTACGAATAGATGAATTATCATCGACAAGCCTTCATTCCAAATTGCTGATTCACTTTGGAGTATTTTGCTTACTTATGGTCATCATAGTCGTCATGGTCATCATATGGTCACAACACCTTGGATGGTCATCGTATGGTCACAACACCTTGGATGGTCATCATATGGTCACAACACCTTGGATGGTCATCATATGGTCACAACACCTTGGATGGTCATCATATGGTCACAACACCTTGGATGGTCATCATGTGGTCACAACACCTTGGATGGTCATCATATGGCCACAACACCTTGGATGGTCATCATATGGTCACAACACCTTGGATGGTCATCATATGGTCACAACACCTTGAATGGTCATCATGTGGTCACAACACTTTAAGGAATGTCGCGGCGTCCATAGTAGTCAGATTGCCCTCAAATACTTCAAACCTTCATTTCCGATCGTTTAAATGCAACGAAACATAAGTTCAGCTTTATTCGTTAAATGATAAACTTGCGCATATCGGATCGGAAATTGCACTTCGTCTTCGATTTGTTCGCTTTAATTTGCGCTGATTAGCAACGACAATCACTATGAACGACCACTTATTGTTTATATATATTTTTTAAAAGAAACAGTTACTTCATTAATGCTCGAAGTACTATTGAAAACTATTGCCTCAAGTGTGAAATATTGATAATTCTCATATGTCCACAAATATCCGCCATTGGTGTGGATAATATGCATATTAAGCTTTATTCATATGCCTTTCGTTCGTATTGTCATATTGCATTGTTGGCACTTAAATTCTCCTCTTCTATATGATAATATATATATTTGCCCTCATCTCATATAAAATATAAATTATCATTTATTCATAATTCGATAATACTGATAAGACAATTATCAACGATAATTGATAATAACTCCGGAAATTCGTTGAATTCAATGAAAGTGAAATATTCCACATGAAGAATATACACAATTAACAATTAACAAAAATTAATTCGAATAAGTAATTACGAATGAATTTCACTTAAAAAGGCACTTCATTTCCGATAATTTCTCATTTCTTTTATATTTTAATATTCGCGTTAATTCGAATAAGACAAAAATGAATCCGATAGAAAGAATCGAGCGATCATCTCTATCTTCTCTCTTCTCTAAGGTATTTCTGAGAATCTTGTCAGCAATAATCGCCGGCATATATCGTCTCACACTCTTAGTATCACTCATAAGAGGGATGTGAGAATTTCAGTTCATATTAAGGAATGATTTTCGACGTGCTGCTTTTCTACGTTTTTTCATAATATCCATATTTATATCCTGAAAACATATCGGTGAGAAGACATAACAATTTACACGACCGATAGCCGTTAGGCAAAATTCATCCGCATGAGCAATATAGCTAAAGAAACCGCTACCACAAATGACATTATAGAAGCCACCGAGCTCTTGTTCGGCGACGAGTTGAATCGCTCGTTTTGATGATTCCGCATCGCCCTCAATTATATTCTGCAAAATGTATGTTAACCATCATCTTCCAATAAGTATGATATAAAAGCTTAAATAGACGTGAATCGAGGACGACTTCGATAGGTACTTTGATATTAATGTTAACTATAAACGATACATCGAATATTCGAATTTAAATTAATCATTGAAGATAATTTAGAATAATCTAAATACTTCCAAATAAAATATGAAGATTTACCTGAAAAGTATTTGTTAGCAATGAAAAATATAAACGATATTACACTCTTATCAGTGTCCGACGAGTTAAAATAGAAGACTTACACTAATAATAATCTCACGAAGTCGCATACTATTGCAACGTTGCTGGGTACGTATCATTGCACTTGGCGCATCCATAAGAAGACCTTCTCGATTGCATAATGATCCAGGTGGATAGCATGATCCCTATAGGTAAGCAACTATTATCATTCATACTCCGATATTATAAAACTCTCAACGCAGATAATTCCGTTCGTTAAATGTAAATGATCATCTCCATATCGTTGTACACCTTAAAGGTGAGAGACTATTAGAGTAATTTGATTAAAGTACAATTCGCTGGGAAATTTTACTGTGATGATAAACACATGTAGTTGATATTCTTCATCTTTATTCCAGTAATGAGGATCGAGAATTTTATTTGAGATGCCGTTATTGGAACTTTTTTTGAACTTGAACTTTACTTGTAAAATATACTGAAGAAATTATTCACTATGATGTTTTCTGCATCGTCAAATTCCACTTATATTTTTGTAGTATACATTAATGTTTTCTTTTTCTTGGATATGTGTCGTTATCCTATAAGTTTAGCAATGAATATAAAATTCCAAATGGATTTGGAAAAATAAAAATGCTCCAGAAGTAATCGTTCACCTCGGATCGAACTGGTTGCCGAATCGCATCAAAATCGATTGCCTCATTGTTTTCATTGAAGCTGTCTCGAGAGGATAATCCCCTCTCAGCAGACACAATTTCGGCGTTACTGAATCGTGATCTTGGACTTGGTGCGAACTCACTAAGAAGTTGTGTAGGTTGTGCCTCAAAGCTATTCTGCACATAATTGGCTATATTTCTGTAAGGATTCATCAACGAGTAGGCGCTTGCAGGACTAGGCGATGAGGCAGCATTAGCTTGACCCACACGCGCGGATTTTTCCGTGCTATACTGGCTAATCGTGGATATCACTCGTGGACCCTCCACTGATGTGCGTCCTGCTGGCAAGTGGCCATTGAAAGTTTCAGCGCCGGCCGCAACCACTCCTCTACAAGAAAACTATCACCCGCTCAATAATTATGAGCTCATGGAAAATTCAAGTATCGATGCAATATCGCATATTGGCTTAAATTCGAATAACTTGATTGTTTCAGTTAGTGAATGTCAGCTATGAGGAATGTATTAAGTCCACAATTAAAGCATATAATTCAAATATAATAGAAACGTATAGTGAAATAGAGTCTTTCCCATGGGCATATCCCCGTATGAACCTGTAAAATCCATAGCTGAGCATTAGTGCATATAGCCGTTGGACGATTTGTTACTCAATTATTTCATTTATTTTCTACTCATAATTAACTAAAGTTTTATATTTAAATTTTCTTTTAAATGAGTTTCTTTGAATAGAATAAAATCAATTGGACAGATCACGCTGTACAACACGGTAGACCGTGTATAACTTTGATTGTGTCATATAAGTAAGAAATGAGAAATCAGAAAAGAAAAAGGGTAAAGTGCTTACGATGGAATGATGCCAGGTGGTCCATGAGAGATGTGTTGTTGCAGAGGATATTGATATCCACTGGCTTCAACACCGAAAGCTCGTCTATCCGTTAAAGATGATGTGGGAGAACTCCGCCTTTCCTGAAATAAGTTTGTTATACTCATTTAAAATCTCAGCCTATTCTTCATATTTACCTTCTGTTCACATCCCTTTATACACCTATTCCGTTCAAATAAAAAGTTTTTTTTAATATTCAAAATGGCTTTTGGAGGCATAAGTTTGCTTTAGCGGGTATAGCAGTCAAAGTTGTTTAGTGATATCTAAGACAGCCCTTAAAAAAGTCATATATCCATACTCAAGTGATTGCTTTATTCGATGTTAGCCTCAATGAGACTTCCGTTGAGCTTCCGCCAACCTTCTTTTAGTTATTTGTCACCAATGAAAGCCGATGCGGTACCGTTATCAAAGCAGGAGAATATTTAAAAAGACGCTCTCAATTACTGGCCGAGATAGTTCCTTATCGGCGATCACTTTAGGTATTCGTACAAATTATCAACAAAAATAGTAAAAATGTAAAATTTTTATCTAACCAAAGGATAATTTTATTGATAGTCGCAAATGATGGTACTATGATTTGATGCTTTCATGGTGCTTCAAAAAAATCGTAGTACTGATAACGTTAATGATAGTAATGATAACGCAAGATGAGAAAAAAGAAATATAGGACTTGCATGTTTGAGAGAATCGCTTTTTTCGGCCAGAAAACCCGCCCAATCATTAACTTCACCATTCACCTATAATTGATGGATTGGTTGTGGATTTACAAAGCGCGCATAAAAGTATAGAAATATTTCTTATATAAGACGAAATATTAGGAGTCTTTAGTAGTGTTCGTAATTGAAAATGCTATAGCAATATATCGATATGTATGAAAGTTGTTGTCTTTTCTATAGGGGAACAAAAATTGCTTTCCGGATATGTTTTTAAATCTTCACTTAAGGATTTCATCTGAATTTTTTTTTCAACTCACTGTGATTATAATTTCAAAAAAAAAAAAACTCAATAATACACTTTATATCCTTATTTCCCAGGATATTCTTTATTTATGCAGCTCTCCGACCAATATACTATCGATTCCTTTAAAATGTGGAAATGTGCTGCCCCATGGAGAAGGGTGAGGCTGGATGGAAGAGGTGAAGATGATAGAGGAAATAAGTATATTATTGCAAATAAACTGAAATCTCTAAGAAAAATGACTGTAGGATGGGTGAAAAATTCTGCGAAATAAAATATCTTCAGTAGAAGGGAGAGGTGAAGGCTCGCGCCCGGATGGTACAAATTTCCTACGACTTTTAACTATTAATTCACTAAAATCAATAGATCTGAAGGATCGATATTCTAAATTAAAAGCGTATAAATAAATTTTAGAAATAAACTGATAACTTACATTTCTAAGTTGTCGATCCTCATCATCGCTATCTTTGCGTACAATTATGGCTGTTCCATTGGAATCAGGTAACACAATAAGTTTCTCATTGGCGTCCGATTTATGTTTTACGTTATTATGTGCTTTGCGAAATGCCTGACACTGCTTAATTGCTATGTTTAAAATTTCATTAATTATATATATTAGAATTTTATTTAATTCATTAGTTATTAATTAATTCACGAGTTAATTAATATTTAGTTATTTAATTATTCAATTCAAATCGTTTGATTTTAATTGAAGGAAATTCAACGCATTTAGGTTAATTTCACTTCGATTATTATCGGTTATTTGAGTTAATTATGAAAATTTCCAGTCACTTGATGATAGTTACCGTTTCATAGCTTAGATGTACTTTATATTAATCTACGATTGCTTAAGAAATATATGACTAATAACAGAATGCATAATACTATTAGCAAATGAGGAAGGAGAACAGCGAAGTGAAATGAGTAAGTCAAAGATAACGACTACTCGAACTCGAATCCTTTACTCTTTAAGTCTAGGTTGAGCTAAACTACAAAGAGAAATACTATAAAGCGATCACGATAATTGTATGAAATAAAGAAATTCTATTATTTATTGAAAATTGGAAATTAAAGATATATAAAGGTAATTTATGGGTGATTTTTATTGAGGGAATATTTTCGAAATTAGTGAAATATTCCGGAAAAATGATAAATCCGGAAAGTTTTGGAAAAAAGAGTAATTTTTTCCATCTCAGATGAGATATTTGAAGTATTCGATAATATGTAATGCGATAATTTATCTCAATTTCAACGCAGAAAATTCCCGCTATGCCTTTTTATTAGTTCAAAATCACTTCCGTTCATCTCTGCCTCTTTATCGTTCTCATTTCCTTCATCTCTCAATTTCAGTTTGTTTCTATAATATCAAAAATTGATAGCCATATACTAGAGCTTAAATGACGAACATTCAACGTGAATAGAAATACGATATCATTTCATCTCCTTAATGCTAAATGCTTACCTTGTAATATTTTATCCGTGCATTACGGATTGCAGTTTCACCATTTTCTGGATTCTCTTCACGTAATTCGCAATCATTTTTCGAATTTTGTGTATCCTTCAAATTTCTCAAATTATAACCATAGTACAATTCATGAGAATAAAATATTTAAAAAGTAAATCGACGAAGATTTGTTAGCTCATCTGATCCGTTCCAATTAGAGGTTGAGCAGATTTGATTTGATCTGCTCTAACGAGAATAGAACGTCAATAATAGTAAAAGACGAAATATGATGATATGATTCGATTGCTAAACATACCTTATGGGGGGGTTTTGCAATAGCACTTCGTTTGCTCAACGATGCAACCGGTAGGTGAGGTGAGGATGATCGCACCTCGACAGGTGTTTGATATTTCTGGATCCGTTGAGCGCCTTCCATCCTGTCATGTTGCCCTTTAGGTGCACTAAAAAGCTCAAGCGAACCACTTGAAGATTTATTGTCGTGAGAGAATTTATTAAAGTTTTCAAGAAGGATATTCTTGATGGACGCAGCTGAGTGGACAACATGTTGCGAGTAGTTCGGTTGTATCGTTGAGATGGTAGCAGTCGAAAGTGTGAGCAGTGCAAAACAATACTCGATTAATTTGTTAAAAGCTTTCATCGTCAACTTTTGAGCACCGAGCCGATACTGACCTTCGGTTGACCTTCGTCGTGCAGCTTCTGAAAGTGTGATTTAAATTTATCAGCTTGCACACTAAAAGTAATTCGCATATACGGCAATAGATGCTAACCACATGTACAGCCTCAAACTGAACTACACCCTGAGGGATGGGAGCAACTCATGCTTAACAAATTTCGTGTAAAGTAACGAATATTATGTTAAGTGGAGCGAGACAAGTTACTTATATATATATATATATATATATATATATATATATAATCAAGAAATGCCAAATCTGCTGAAGCATCCAAATAAGCACTTCCGGGTGATAATAATGAACAAATATTCCCCGTGATTAAAACGACTGAAATAAACCGCTCAATAGTCGGATAAAATAGTCGTCTAATTAATTAATCAGCAATAATCGATCAAATCAACCAATATCCTCATGGAGTATTCTTGTTTTGGTTTGAGATTTATTTCCGCTTACAGCCGATCGTTCTCTCAGCAGTTAAAATCGAATAAAGTCATAGTTCATCGCAAATCGTTTGGATGATATATAGCGGGATCGGGCGTTTATGCAAAATAAGCGGAAGCGATCACACTTTGCAAGCAAATATCAAATAGGACTCTAGATTAGTACACTGTAGGTACCACATCTTAGCAGTATTTATATACAACTTCAGAATATATATAAAATGCATAAGAAAATATTTCATTAAGAGTAATTTTACAGAAATGAAGCATATGAGTGTAGATCGATGTTGCATATTAAGGCGATGGAGGACTGGAATGAATCGTTGATGGATAAAGCCGAGTAGTTTATAAAGGTTTGTGGATTGAGTTCATTATTACAGGTGAGGTTATAGAGGGCGGAGCGATATTCAAATATAGTTCAAGTACCCGAGCATTGATGTCGACGATCTGCACGATTAGATGATATTCATTCACATAAAGAATCAATTCTCAATTCATTCATTGCGATAAACATTTTATTAACGTATAGAACGTTAATTTTTCTTTAGTGGATCGCATTCACTTATCATTATCATTATATACGGATTCGCATTTTAACCTCTCACTACATCACAGTCCTTTAATGAAAATTGCGAACAATAGTTGGAAAAAATTTAAATTACATTATATATAATTTTTTCGAATATATTCACTTAAAATTTCTCATTATATTCTTGAAATGCAATAATTCTAAAATACAATAGCGGTGATCGCCTTAGATTTGAAGAGTGCAAACCCCGTCAATTTATCGGAGTACGTTAGCGTTATTTCTTCAATAAATAAATGTAGGATAATTCCGGAAGGATCTATTTCCTATACTTATATAGATCATCGTCATTGAAATAAAAAGTGTCTCACTACGCAAACTTGACTTACCTCTGTCCACAAGTCGTATTTTCTGAGCAAAAATGATTCTCTCAACTTTGCGCACAATACCACATCTAAAGAATTTAGAACTCCGTGTGGGTGACGTTTTGATGAGGTCATAGTTTGCGCGGTTTGCGCATGTGCATATGTATTTCCCTTTGGGATAATTTTAGCACAAGCTATGGAGGAACGACAACAGTGGAATCCTATGAATCCAGAACGACTACTGGTCAATTTGGCGTTATTTGTTCATCTCTTCAAAAATCGCTCATTCCGATCGCATATAGAAATACTTCAAAAACAAATAGGTGAACCAAATGAATTGATTCAAATTATGCAATAATGACAAAAAATTTGAGCAAATCTCATCTATAAGTGCAATATATTTCATCGTATAGAAAAGCTATTCAGTAAAAATTATCCGTATATTTATTTCTTTATACGTTAACAACATATTATCAGTCGATAGAGTTACTGATATTTGTTAAAGTTGACATATTTCACAGATTCCATAGATGTTATAAGGCTTAAGCATTCGTGGTTGCTCGAAGTATGATGAAGTTGGCTGCTTAAAGCTGAGAAATCACTCCCAAAGTATTAGATTCGTTGTGCGATATCAAGCAATAGATAAATAGAAAATTGCTCAAATATATAAATATAAAAAAAACACAATCATATTTTCTATTTAATCGAAAGAATATATCGTAAATTTTAGGAAATTTCTTAATTTGGAATTTTCCACAAATTTCTTTGGAATTTCCCACAAATTTCACTCGTACATTTTACTTCGTCGATGAAAGTTATCGTTTGGAAAAATTGCTCATATTAACGATTTATATTATTAATATAATTTGATGATAATTTCGATTACAAGAAATACACCAAAACGGATCATTTAATGATCCGCATATAAAGCGCTCGTTTAGCATTTTTACAAGGAAAGGCATTTAGAAAATTTCATTGAGATATTTTGAAACTATTATTTTATTTGCTTTATTTATTGCAAAATCTTCAACATGAATCCGAATCCGAATCCGTTCTTTTCTTTTTCTTAAACCGGAATCTCTCCGAGAAAATTCCACTTAAAATTCCATATCGTGATAGTTTCTTTCTTCTTTTTTTTTCCAGCCATCGATGAAGGCCACAAACTTACCGAAGAATGCGTTAGTGAGTGGAAACTCGACATATTAGTAATGATCGGCAACATAGAAAGTGGGTCGAAAGCGTGCGCAAATATACGAGACAGACACATCGACGTTTGCATTCACTTTGTTCGTCGATGTTCGAGGTCGTTTGCATGATTCGACCGAGTGCACACCGTTCACCTCACTATTTCACATATTCACTCAACTGTCTCGTTGATTTCCAGTTTTCCTCTCGCTATTTTTGATCTGTTTTACACTAAATTCCACTGCATTTTCTTTCTGGTTTTTTGTTTTTTCGATGAATTAACGCGACAGTTTTACACTGTTTAGTCAATTTAATGTTAGCAGCTTAAAGAAATAATCGATTTTTGAAGTAATTCCTCTTTTCCCGACCATCTTCCACTCGCCGACTTTTGAATAAACTCGCTTACAAAATTACTGCGAGAATTACATCGAGTACAGCGAGTAAAACTTTTCATCTACGTATGCCCGTATTTAAGGCGACGCCGGAAAAGGATTGTTGAACCGGAACAGGGCACCGGAGCCACAGAACGGTACGGATTCTCTACGATTCCGAAATGTAAATTCCATTTCGACAACAGTATAACTCTTGTGTGAAATTTTACGCCTAACTGCGCTTAGTGTTTGTCATAGCGCCATTCATACGAAAC
The DNA here is from genome assembly GCA_037576465.1 of Parascaris univalens. Classification (NCBI taxonomy): domain Eukaryota; kingdom Metazoa; phylum Nematoda; class Chromadorea; order Rhabditida; family Ascarididae; genus Parascaris; species Parascaris univalens. The sequence continues at coordinate 238,805,419 of CM075173.1, forward strand.
AACGAAACACTTCGAAAAAAGAATATACCCCTCTCCTCCTCCTCGCCCTCCTCACCCTTTCCCCCTCTTCCTGTATATTGTTTACATCATTTAAATAGGATTATTCGAGGCGTAATTTCAGTGTGTATTGCATCAGCGGTTAAGTGCACTTTGGCTGACTTCAGTAGTGTTTACCTTTAGGTTTCTAATGAGTGTCACTAGTGGAATTCAGAAGCCGCCAGCTCGAGCAACGTTCATCTTGATATCGGCATTGCTATTCGATCTAATCGCATTCACTTGTATTCTGCCACTATTCCCATCAATAATCGACTTCTACGCTAAACCACAACACAGAGTTGGTGTAATATTTCCTAGAAAAAAATCCCGAATTTGAAATACAATCGAGCAATAAAATATTCCAAAAATTCAATTGAAATTAATTTAGATTCTAAGTAGGATCTATCTTAAGTTTATGATTATCAGCCGATCCTGACATTTTGCTCTGCAATAGGATTCATCTATTAATAATAAATAATCCTCGAGAATGCGTACATGGGCAATTATATCAATATCTGAAAGGATGAATTATTTTAGTGGAAAATCAATTAGCTCATTTATTATTTGAACACTAGTACAATTAAATGTTATTCTTGTTGTTTATGATGTGATCATTTGTGCTCATTAAACAACCAATCGCTATTTAAGGACCGACTCTACGATATATTCGAAACGACGACGAAAATTTTTCAGGATACGATCGGTGCGCCACATTCAAAACAGTTCAATTCGGTCTTCTTTGGTGGTATATTTTAAATTCACTACAAATAATCGTTTTTCTAACTGTGTAATGCAAATTCTCCATTTTAATTTCTCGTCGAATGATAAATTTTCGAGTTTCGTATAAATTTCTCATCAATATATAATTCTTTTTTTTCAGTAGATTTTTTCCTAATGTAATACTTATAAGAAACTTATACTACAACTTTTTTATAGGTTATAGACTACGACTTATGTACAACTTAAACTTATTGTACAGCCTATATAGGTTATATACGATACTACAGCTTAAGCTTATACTTATAAGATCATAAGCAGTAATATAGTAATGTAATTGTAAGATGAGTTATAAACATGTGGACTCCATCCTATGGATTCTTTTTTCCTTCGCTGGGAATGTGTGGATGATTTACCCTTGTTTCTCAATGCATTCCACCAAAAAGTTAATAGAGGACGAGGATTTATATGCAAAAAAAAAGTTTATATATAGCACCTTCTATTATCCAACGAAAGCTTTACGCGAGTATGAGAGTATTCTTAGGAGGGAATTCTTTTAGCTAAGAATGTGAATATGATAATCTCTATATAAAATTATTTTAGGAATTTTGGGATCGTTGTTCTCAGCATTGCAATTTCTTTCGTCGCCACTATTTGGTGCTCTTTCGGATGTCTATGGAAGGAAACCACTTTTACTTTTGTCGATATTTGGAAGTTTACTCAGCTATTTTGTAAGTATCAATCAATTAATTTCTCTTTTAATCTTCTAAACGAACGAAAATTGTTTAATTTTCTTGAAAATATAGATTTAAGTATATCTTAAAGTATGAACGAAAATATATGATATACAATATATCATGCGTTCTTAAACTCTAATATTTAACGTATCGAAGATTTCGGCATTCAATCACCCATTACTTCTTATCCAAGTAAAACATTTTATATGAAGCTATCATTTAATCAGCGATAAATGAAACATTAGAATATTCGTTGCGATTATTGCACTATTAAAATTTACTCTATAATTATTGCAATTAATTGCAATTGATGAAATATCGTCGAATAATAACTATTAAGACGAAAAATGCTCATAGAATTACCTAAAGTAAAAAGAAATAATGAGAAGAATTTTCCTTTTTCAGATATGGTCACAAGCGTCGAAATTTTCACTCTTTGTTTTATCACGTATAATTGGTGGTTTAAGTAGGGCAAATATATCGATTATAACGGCAATCATTTCGGATATCTATTCTGAGGGACAAATTAGCAATGGAATGGTATATTGATTTGAATTTATTTCAATGCATAAATTCATCTATAATCGTTAGTACAATATGTTTAATTTATTAGAATACTTATATTTTCCCCAAATAAATGAAAGTGAATTAAATTTTTTTTACTTTGTTAGTTCAAAAATTATATTACCTCTTTTCTATTTTAGATTATAATAGGTGAATTCATCGGCCAAAGCCGATTTTAGCATATTTAGCTTTAATTATTGTTTTATTTTTCGCCATCGATTCGATGTATAGTTCCAACAAAGTAGCCACCAGAACGATATTCTTGTTGGAAAAGCTGCAGAATACGAACGCATCTTCGATTCGATCATCTAAGCGAAAGTCAAAATCAAAATTAGATCATCTAAGCGAAATTAGTAATAGCGAAATTGGAACGCATTGATAAGTAGATCATCTAAGCGAAATTAGTGATAACGAAATTGAAATGCATTGATAAGTAGATCATCTAGGCGGGCTAAGTGATATCGAAATTAGAATGCATCATTAATGTAATCATTAAATAATAATTAATCATATCTAGCCTAGAGTAGATCTGTGGTGAAATATCATACAAACTATCATAAACTAATTTTTATTAAAGGCTTTAATTGGTATAGCGTTTTCTATTGGATTCATCGTTGGTCCGATGTTTGGAGCGTATTTGTCGCACTCATCTCGTCTCTTCACCACTGATGATCCTCTTTATAATATAGCAGCTAATTTTGCGCTTCCGCTAACTCTTATCGAACTATTTATCGTATTATTATTTATGTCGGAAACGTTAAATCCTTCAAAGCGGGTAATTACATTCGATCTTTTCTGTAATAATTTTTATTCATTGAAAAGTTTTCTTCTAATTTTTATTCTTTTCTAATTTTTTTTAAAATTAATTTCTAATTTCTTAGTTTTCTAATTTCCATATTAAAATCGAATCGCTTATACGGATTAAAGAATTATCCTACAGAAATGAAAGATTCGAGGATAATTTTGTCGGATTATTTGTACCTTTATCTATATAGAAGGTGAAAATAAACAGAAAATAAGTTGACAAATTTAATTTGTAACTTATTTCGAATGAAATGATAATAACATAATTCTTTCTATATGTATTTATCAGTCTTATCAGTTGATAAGTGAGAGCTTATCAGTTGAAAAGATTTTTCCAGCAAACATTAGCATAATATGGCTATCGTATTTTTCATCTCCAATATTTGCATTTGCCAGAAATATAATTGTTACAAATTATGTTCATACATAGCATAAATCACATATTTCAAACGAAGCCATTAGCATTTAGCTTCGACTGTGCTCTCAGATATCATTAGAATGAAATGGATGTCGTTAGGAATTTGAAGATTTGATGGCTGTTTGGTTAGGTAAATAGTTAACGTTTTCTATAGTCGAATTATTCTCTCATATAAATTTTTCCGGTTTGGTTTACTGTCATTTTGTGTAATCATATAGCCCATTGATTGGCTCAGTCATAAGGCAGCTAGCTAGCTGGTTCTAAGTACATACAAATGTCTCTCTTTAGAAAGCAACGATAACCGACGTTTGGAATAATTGTGCTGTTTATGTGAAGCCAAGTGCACTGTTTCGATTTTGTGCCGTATCGAACTTGGTTGCCAAAAGAGGTATTTCCTTGAATATTCGATCACTTGCATCTGACTGTCTGTCTTTGATGTAATAGTCTCATCTACATGTTCTATAGTGTGTCGGTTGTTGTCTCTCGCTGTCGTTAGAGGGAGTCTTAAAGGAGGAAGGTTATCGCGATGATACATAAAATCAATGAAATCATATCCTTGACGAATTTTTCAACAGTCATTTGTTATCTATCGTTATCATTCATATATTATCGAGGAATATTGCAGAGGTGCTAATAATGAGGGCTTATGGAAGAGCATATTTTATTTATTTATTTATTTATTCTGGACTTGAATTTACGCTCACTTTTTTAACTCATAAGCGTTTTCACTATGACAGGTTTGTGGATAATTTCGATGATTATAGAAATGATTCTACTGCTGATTAATATACTTTAATTCACCAAATAAAAATTACCTTCGAGAATTTCTGTAAGTTAAGTCTACATTTCGCTTCCTCAATCAGTGATTAGTATTGAATATGTATGTATGCTGAAGTCCTTTAGCTCAAAGAACCGATGCAATCAAATATGTTGAAAATATACGTCAACACTCAAAAATTTTAAAAATCAAAGCAAAACATCTGGATGACTGAAGGCTTAACGTTGGGAAATGGAAAGGTAATCATATTGTTTCTTCATTTTCGAGGTCATCTATCATAGACTCGCATTCACTTATTAAGATTTAAATGGAGCGAACTTTGGGCTACTCAGAATGAGAACACCAAGGTAGTAAATGAGGATCAGTCCATAATTCCAACCGACTTCTTCAAACAGCATGTGGGAGTCATGCGATTTTTCCTGATCCAGAAAATGTTTAGTGCAGTCGGCTTAAATTTTGTTCGTCAACAAGAATTTCCTCATTAACCATCTCCTTGCGACAAAGGCTTTGAGATAGTGGGCTCGGCTATTCACCGAATCTAGGCTCCTCAGGAGAATCTCCGAAAATAAGAATGCTTTATTCAACCGTAATATCATCATTAGAAGCCCACTTCTTCAACCATCCTCCATTTCCTATGATCTTAATTCGCATACAATCGCCTAAACGATCCGTAATTTTATACAGTATTTCGTTTTCATCAAAAGATACTTTTGACACTTACTGTGTTCATTTCCGTTAAAATTGTTGCATCAGATAATTCTCCTCTTCAATATTTTCACAAACATCATCAAAAGATTTCACGATAAAGCATCGATTTTTATAGATTCGATTATATTAATTGTATTAAATTTATATTAAATTTAAATAGACTCGAAAATATTAAATTTTGCAGAATGCAGCAAGGAAAAATGTACGTTTTTACGGGCGTCTTGATGATGCTTCTTCAAGGTGGTCTAGTACGACGAATACCTGTCGAGAAACTGCATCAAGTTGTTGTTTTTGCAATTGCTCTTATTATTCCTTCTTTCATAACGATCGCATTCGCTGAAACACAAATTGTCTTCTACGGTGGCCTTACTCTCTATGCTATTGGTTAGTCTAAGTGAAGCTTCTTGATGTTTCTTCGTTATTTTCGATTATCATATAGGCGTTTAGCTTAGCTAATCTCGACAATATAATGGTGTTTATTTTTCGCAAAAATCTGCCCTAACAGATGAAATCAGCTAAAATAGTGATGACGACGACAGTTAAGGGGCGCTTATATGCAAACTTTGCATTTATTATACTTCTGAATTAATAAGCGTTTGCAATATTGAAATAATAGACTGAAGTTCAAAAATTTTCTGCCGGTACGAAAGAGGAGAAGGCACTAAAGTTGCAATCAATTTTGTTATGAAGTGAATGATGGTTTATCCCTCAAATTTTGTATATTCTTTTAGTGATTCGATGAATAAATTCAGTAAATCCCGCTTTTGAGAGTGAACAATTTCTAAGCGTTATAGGTTGGCGTTTCGTTATTTGTGACGCAGTTAGTAAAGACGATCACTCAATTTCTGAAAATTTGAAATGACATTTAATGGGAAATATTGAAGCGTCGGCGATTGTCGTGCCGTGTCTGACGTCTTGTGTGTCGAATTTGGCATCCGCTCATTCGAAAGGTGCTACAATTGGTGTATTTCGTTGTTTGGGTGCGCTAGCAAGAGCACTTGGTCCACTCGTCGCATCTACATGTGATTAGCTTATTTTTTAAATTTATAAAGATCGTGATCATATACATATGCATCAATTTTGTTGACGTAATTGCCAATTCCTGGAAAGATTATTTCGTGAATGAGGTTTGCACTGAATGATATAAAACTCTCTTTCGCATTTCCCTTCCCTTACGATAATTAGATTTTCGTTGTGAGGATTGAATTTTCTTCTTCTTCACGAAACCATAGAGAAATATTCGCGAAAATAGGAAGAATGCGAACAGGAAAGGTAAGAGGTCTTGTTCTTCACTAATCCAATTACGAAAATGTACAGTTGAAAACGAAAAGTTTCAGGTGATTAAGCACTATTTTTACCTTTTACGACCGTTAAAGGCGTTCTATTATGAGTGATCTTTCATACAATATTCGGGGAAATGAACGTATGGCGAAACTTGAAATCGCTTTCTAAGTGAGGCGTAATTTTTGATGGATATCTACCATACAGGGAAACTCTTCCCCGCTCATTTCAGATCGTTACGAAAATTAAAAGCTTTAATTGCCTGACATTAAGAAGTAGAGTGATGTACTATATTCAAGATATTTGAATCAAAGGTAGGCAATTATATAAGTCGATGGAATGGATGAAGTGAGAGTTCCTTTCAAGGAACTCCTTATTTAATATTACAGCAATAAATCAGTTATTTCACGTATTTCACATTCTTTCATTTCATAGATTTTTATTGAAAGGAAGGCTATAATAATTGCATATATTTCAGTGTTTTGGCTCATTGGACCAACAATTTGCTATACAATTGGTGGAATTACGTTGATTATACCATTCTTTATGGTTAAGAATATCGATACAAACCGAGCAAATGTTAAGATCGAATAAATTTCCCTCCTTTTTTCTGTAAGAGATCTTATAATGAAATATTGTCCATTTATTAATAATAAAACGCAAGTGCTATTGCTAATAAACTTATGAAAATTTCTGAAAGTGAATGATCTACGGGTAATTTATGAGCAATGATTTATGGATAATTTATGGGTAATGATTTATGGATAATCTAAGAGTGGATTTGTGGATATAGAAAAAAGTAATGAATTTCATTTAAACGGGAATAAAGATAGCAGTTATGGAGTGGGCAGCAAGAATACTTCGATGGCAACTATTGTCGACCTTTAGAATTACCTTACACAAGTGGTGCACTTCCTTTTGGTCAAATTTTAGTAAATTTATAGTTTTTTAAATGCAATTCACTCGATAGAAGAACACTATGAATCCTTCTTTTCGTGGATTTCTCTTCAGAGTGCTTTTTTCTGGCAGAGATCAACTGAAAATAAACTGAACGGAACACTGCTTTTGGTGGAAAGAAAAGTACGACTCGCTCCTCTGCTAAAAGCAGATTTTTTCTTCTTTAGTATATTTGAAGCCTTACCTTCAGAAAGAAATGAAAAAGATCCGCCAATGTGAAGCTTAAAACATAAGATGAACTTACCTATGTGTCGCATGAGCAAGTATATTTATTCAACTTGTCGATGTGTAAAATTATCGAATTATGGTATAAGCTGAATTGATCGCAGTAATTCTACAAGTTACAGCTATCAGCTCACAAGTGATTTGTTTGTGAAAATGGACTCGTTCGTTAAGAAATTGAACAGAAATGAGACGAGTTTTTCGAAGTTTTCGACCATATCACGAACTTGTTCCATACACTTAGCGAAGAAGCCATCATAAAAGAATTATGGGCATTACATAAACTGCACTATAACGAAAGCGTTCCACAGTTTAGCACAACAAAAAAAGAGAGCGAATAAAGCTTGAATGGAGCTGATTGCAATTGATGATGAGCACTTCAACTAACCGCTTCTCTACTTCTTTGACGCATTTCGATTCTTTGCTCAACGTTTCATTTTATGGGCATCCGGTAGGCGTGCTAAAATTAGCAAATTTCAAAAGCTTCACTATTCAAACATTTGCTGCAAAAACTTCTACTCCGTCTATCATTTTCTTTAATTCTTTTATTAAATTTTCAATGTGTATTTCTTTATAGGAAAAAATGTTTCCGATAGCGTTATTTCATTGTCATTATTCTTTTATTGACAATAGACCTAAACGTAGGAAATTCTGTGCTATGCTTTCGCTAAGGACATGCGATGTGATATTGGATGGTGTTTATTTTAAGTTAATATATAGAAATCATGTCCACTTAAATTTGGTTTGTTTATCGTATTCGAGTATCCATAAATCCATGAAATGAAGGACAGGTAAGTCCAGAAAAAGAAAACGGAATTTCATAAGTTCACTAAAATGATACAAATTCTGCTCCATCACTTCTAGCGCCGTTTTAGGTCAATATTTGAGGTTTGATTATTTGCTGTTATTAATTGAATTTTTTTCTCATTAAGATATATTTCAAATTTCAGAATAAACAATCGAAGTAAGTATTCAATATGCAAATAATTGGCGCAATTTGCATAATTATGTTGTCTTTCGGCGAAATAAGTCCCACTAAAGACAATGAATTTCCATCGATGGAATTTCCTTCAGTAGATGACATTGCTGAGGATAATATTGAAACAACAACGACAATCAACTCAACAAAATCCGAAGATACGCGTGATATGCCGCCACCATTGCTTAATATTGAAAGTACATCAACATCCATACCATCCTCTACTTCATTACCTGATCATGAAGAATCGCAAACTTCGTATACCTTTACGACGAAATCTTCAACAAGCACTTCCGCAGCCTTCCCGACTCCGATTAGCTCGTTCGATACTCTCATGAGGAAAGCTAAGGTTGCAGAGACAATTTATCTTGATTTAGTCTGCTTAATTCCGGAAATATCCAGCCTAAAGAAACGTTTTAGACTATGTAACCACAGTTTCTACTGCAAAGCTTTGAAAGTGTAGGCACTGTAAGTGGTTTTCCGTTCTATTCCTATCCACTGTAGCAGAGTGACGAGATTGTGTTAAAAATAAGCAATGTCAACGTCGAAACGACAGTCCACAATTTGCATAGAAACTTTTCGGATACAAATCACAACGATGAAGTGACGATCATTTGTGCGATTACTGAATACGATGAAGAAAATACATCCAAAATGGAGCCGGAAATTTACATAAGAATAGAATATATGCATTTAATGATGCACAAATTTTATTCAAATTTTATTCGAGAATGCGCACAAATAGAATAAATTTGAGAGATTTACAAGAATTCGAAATTTCCATTTTCATCATGAATCTGAGGTTGATCATTATATGTTTGGTAGTTCGAATGCGTTAATCTTAAACTAGCCAGTGAGAATTATTCTCTCGAATGGGGTATTCATGAACTCTAAGTTTAGAAATTCGCCGATGAATATCTCTCAAGAGAACAACAACATGAATTGCATATTGCTGTTGTGAACGCTCGAGCAGCTGGAGCGGATCGTGATGAAATACGACGTGTGGTACTTCGCTTCCTTAATTCCGCTCTGACCACTCAACAGAAGAAACATATTTTAGCGCGGAAAGAGGAACTAAACAATGAGTTCGGCGATGAGGCGATTCTTCGCTCGCAATGAAGTTAGCATAGACAATCAGAAATGCAAAAATCCTTCAAAAACAATTGCAAACCTGGCTGGCTTATTTATTGCTTTTTCAACGATCCCATAAAAGAAATTTTGTTGGATATGAAAGAACGATTGTTGATTATGTGAATGATATATTTGGTCATTTAGCAACAGATTTCTCGAACTGAATTACTGCATGGTCTCTTGTTCGAGTTGTTATTCAGCAAAAAGCTCCTCGCCTTTCGTGGATTGGCGCTTCATTTCGGCCGATCCCTGCTCCAGTGGCATGATCATTCAATTTCTTGCACAAACTAAGCGCTGCTCCAAAGTAAGGCAGCATTTTTTGATGTTGCTGTTTTTTCCTCATAAAATGCTGTATGCATCCCAGCTTTTGTACTTACTAAAACGAGTAATTCTGAGTTTTTTATTGCTTAGAATGCCCTGGCAACAATTAATAAGCCCTCTGTCACCTCTTGCGAATATACTGAAATGAATTCATTGTTCAAATTGTTATTTACTGGCTACCACTTAACTGTTACGATTGAATGTAAAATTTATATGAATTTATGAGTAAATAGATGTGTAGATGATTATTACTCCAGCCAATTTGTGCAGTGTTTACATCATTCATTTGTTTATGCGTTGAGCGAAACACATTTACAGAAAGCCGCTAGAAAAGCGCTGCCAATAAGACGATGAAAGGAAATTTGGGAAAGTGAAAATATACTGTCGTAAGCATAAGGTACTATCGTCTGAAAGTGATACATTGATCAAATTTCGGCACATTCGCAACGAAACAATCGCTGTCGTCAGGCAAGGCCTTCTATGAGGCAAGGCCTTCATCTAGAGGATCGATAATATTAACTGATCAGGCGTAAGCGTTCCTTTGTACGCGCTGATAGGGTAATCGCTCCGAGAATAAAGCATTGTGATGTCGTAATTAACATCGAAAACATCAATAACTGGTAAAATATCACTAAATAGTTTCCGGATTCCCAAAAAAATAAAGTCACTCATATCTGGATTCAATGAAGAAGCGAAATAAAATTTGCCTAAATTTGCCTAATAAAAAATATTAATCATCAAAATATTTAAGATGATATTTTATGTGGAAAAATTGATCTTTAAGGATTCGTCCCATTTAAATAAAAAATATAGGAAATGGCATTTTTCTTTCATTGATTATGCAATCATTATGGTTAAAGATATATTCAGTTCCCTTTATTGATACGCTAATCTCATAGAAAAATCCTAAGTAATACTATTGTTTTTAAAAAAGTAAAGAAGAATTAATTTTTGATCAGTTAACGAAATTTGAGAGATTGTTGAATCGCTCATTAAAATTTCCAACTGTTTTACTTAAGTACTAATTAATGCAAAATTACACTCTTTGAAATATATCATCCGTGATGTCTTTTCGCATGATTTCATCAAGTGGGACTACATTCCGAACGATGCAACGCTATCGTTTTGAGCTTTTAAGTTCTAGTCGGCTTCTAACTCGAGCGAAGCTCTCGAAATTGCCTGCCCTACTACCTGACCTTAAATGAGTTCCACCTTCTGTCAAAATTTAATTGACACTTGATAATCATCGAAAGAGGACTTCACGTAATCAATTTTCATCGAAAATTTTGCGTAAACAATACTATATTACACCTAATCTGAATTACGAATGTTTCGTGCTCTCTATTTCTACATAGATTCACTAAGATACTTTATAGATGGTACTACAAGTCCCTCAGGCAGTCGTTTCATCTTTCATAGTTCCGCTGATCCATGTCTTTGTCAAATAAAATGTCGCACTTTTCAAAGCATTTGTTTATTCCTAACTAACCTTCCATTGAAGTTGCTAGTTGTTTTTAACTTTTATTCCACTGCAATTTCATCAGTGAAATGTTAAAGAGACTCTCAGTACTCATTTTATGTAAGTGATGTTATGTTCATTGCTCTCTCTATTCGGGTAGTTACCTGATGGAGACGTGACTGAAGTTCGATGAAGCACTTATGAAAGCATATGATGGAAATAGCAGGTGAAACTGCGATAAAATGGATTGGCAAGCCAGTCTCATTATTTTTCGTTGATTCAATTCTATCGTTGAGTTTTCACGGTGAAACAGCAGTTAACCCAATCTTGATGGAGATGAATAACCTCTCAGGTTGCAGAAGTGCTAACGTGAAGACTTTTCATGCTGCATTTTTTGCTGCCAAATGAGTTCGTCGGGAATTTCTCTCAACGTAACAATTCTAGGGGAAAACACATATGAGTAAGACGTCTGCATTGGAGGCGAATATACTTGAAATGTAAACTTGTAAATATTCTCCTTAAGTACCTAAAAAGTTATATATATATACATATCTACTAAATTAACTTGAGCGAAAGTTCGCCTCGCACATTATACATAGAAATTAAGCTGGAAAATTTGAATAAGACAGATATTGATAAGTCAATTCTAAAGAATGGCATCACTTTTAACTCAATGAGTTAGAAAATTCGAACAAAAAGGCTGAATCTTTAGCTAGAATTTTAAGTCGTACTTATTGAAAAGCAAATGAAATCTCGAATAATCATAAATGAAAGTATAGTTAAGTGAATTCCTAGCTCAAATTTCTAGCTTTATAAATGTCGATGAAATCTTTTTCTAATGAATTTTAATGAGACGCATAGAATTTGAAGAATTCTCATCGAGATTTCATAGTTTCGAAGTTTTATCAAATGCTTATTAACTATATAGATTACATTTTCTAGTGGGAGTATGCAGATTGTTCAGTGATTTCGATTGAGCGCATTAAAAGAATCTCTATTACATGATAAGTGATATGATGGACTTAAAAGTTTTATTGATGATAGGAAAAATGACATTTGAAAGTAAACTCTTGAATTGAGCTCATATATAAGGGCCGGTTATCACAGAAGTAATTCCACTGTAATTATGGCAAAGGATGACGTTCTACATACGGTAGTGACGTAACAAGTACTCCTGAGTATCACTGTGATCGTTCTGGAGCAGCTTTTTTCTCGCATATTTCGACATGTGAATGTCTCATAGCTGATCCAATAAGCGATGTTGGAAAAAACTCACGGGTGGAATATTTTATATGGCGAGATCAGTAAGGTTAGATTCAGGTGGGAGTAATATCTAAGATTATGTAATTAAATGTGTAAATTAATGTCCTAGCAAATGTTGTAATGTGCAAATAAAACGCTCGAAAGCAATGTGGATCATTGTTACTCAATATTTCTTCAGCTTATATGACATTTTCATAGTTGCTCTGCTAATGTCGATCGAATCGGTGCAAGCAGTTAGTTGTATCATCACTCGATCCTCTTAAAACGGCTTAAACCGCAATTCTGCCTTTTTTATCATATTACTGAAGTATGATTTGAATTGCTCGCTATTTCCTCATTCCTATAATTCCTCATTCCTCCTCTCTCCTGTTGTAATTTACTGCATTAATTTTATTATTTCAAGAGATTATTGAGAGAAATTGGCGTATTTTTTAATGACGATACAATTAAAATCTCCTATGGAATTCATCAAATATCCTCACTTAATGGTATATTTTCCGTAAGATTCCCTTAAATCACTTTATTTTTACAAATAAATCTGCACAAATTAATTTCTTAGGAATTTTTTTCATGCCTTAAGAATTTTAACTGTCTCAAAAATTCGAAATCTGAATATTCATTAAACTATTCTCATAGATAAATTTTTCGAGCCTAAAACTGACCTAAAATTGGCCTGAAATTGGCCTAAAATTAGCCTAAAATTGCAAAAATTTCATTTCAATTACAAATTCATTCGTTGGAACTAAATAAAATTCTATGTTGGTGATAACTTTCGTCATTTATGATTTTTTATCGAAAATAAGGAGGAATTAATAATGAAGGATAATTTTCATAGGCATCCGTACAGAATTAAGCAAATCACATATATGATTAGTGTTGTATTTAAAAAAAAATTAACTATAGAATGACAATTATATTTCTTGAACTTTAAGAGTGATTTTTTAAATCTAATATACTTTTTATAGTATATTCTATATGCTATCAAACTGAATTACGATTCTCATCATACTTCAATCGATCCGGAATATTTCAGGATGGAGGTTACTTCAGAAAGTTTTCTACACTAGTCTTATAACTTGAAATAATCATGTTCACTGCTAGTTTCTTTATGGAAAATGAGACGTTCGTTCCGGAAAAAAAAATCTCATTTCCATGTCATTAACATTCCAACAATATTGTGCAACAATACAAAATTTCTCCTCCTTTGAAGTAATTCTTATTGTAACAATCTATTGCAATCAATAAAAAAGGTGATATTTGTACTTTCTAAATTTCAATGAAGTTAATAGATTTTCGATTATATTCTTACTCGCCAATTGTGGAATAAAATCTTACGTTAGCCTTTAGATTGCGTGAAGCATTTCACAGCAAAGAAAAATTTAATGTTCACTGGTCGCTGAATTCGTAAATTATAAGTTTCGCTAGTTACCTCATTAAATATTCATCCTACTTGAAGCGTTTTTGTAGCAAAATGGTTAAAATCAGCCTATCGAGCAATAAAAGATTCCTTTGCTATGAAACTGTATTCGGCTTTTTTGGCAATCAGCTATCAGAAATGTTTCAGTTTATTCCAGCTGCATCGAGCAAGCATAAAAATACAATATCTAAAGCAAAACGTTTGCATTCATAGATGGTGATGTTTGTACGTCGAAAACAAATAACTGTTGCACATATTGGCGCTACGACATATGCGCCACGTTCTAATACAATTTCCACATCATATCGAGTAATGCTGAATTCTTAGATTATTTGTATTTTATATATGCTATGCGCTTATCACTTCTTTCTTACAAATAATAAATAAATATTTCAATACATTTCGAGGAAAATTTTAATTTTTCATTTACTTCTTAATGTAATATTTCCATTTTTTTACATAGGAAGAAATTGCTAAATTATTGCTTAACATAAAATCTTTTCGAAAATTAACGATGAAATTCGATTTCATCCCACATAAACTCTTCGAGGATTTATTCGTTCACTATGAAAGTCATATTTGCACAAAATTCTCATTAATTTGATGCGGTTATTTCAAGCGTAAAAAGCAATTTGATTATAACTAAACTTTATGAGTATTTAATCGCTCGATTATGAGCACCATATGAGCACCTTATAAAGAATGTTTATCTCTTCCCGTTCGAAGGTATTCTTGGCTAAACGATAGAGAGAAATTATTCCTCAAGAGTGCTGCAAAATGAATTAAGCATTCAATCAGTAATATATTTATCGTGAATAATATGTCGCAATAATTGAATCTCATAGTTCTCATCGGTATATTTCGTCGTCATTTTAGCAAAAAAAAATTTCAATTATTTCTGTAGATATATATTTTTCTTCTTTTTCAACTATTTCAAGCAGTAAATATTTTTCATTTATTTCAAATAGTTTCTCAATGAATTCATTTTTCTATATGATTTTATATTAATAAAGAATTATAATTTGATGCCTTCCATCTTAAACATTATTCAACGATTACCTTGAATAGTTGTTTTAGTTCTATATATGGAAGAATCTTTGCTTTCAAATAAAAATTCTGTCTTATATTTTGTAAATTACTCACTCGTTGTTTACCGATAAGAAAATAATAGCAACATATATCATCAGGAAAAATATTCTAAATGATTCTGTATTTTCACTAAGTTGCTATTCTACAGTATCGTTATTTCTCCCCATCAAATCTGCAACCAAACCACCTTACAAACTCACAAATATGTCGACTGATTTAAAATTGCCTTAAAATCGAAGGATTAAAGTAAAATTCCTGAAATTAAACCATAAAACGCTGCAGACCTATCCTCAAAAATAAGTGCTTCCTCATTTCTTCATAATTCACCGTTCGAAAAAATACAGAACTGGAAACTGATAGTTAATAAGTTCTGTTGGTTAGGATGTGTGGGTGAGGAGGAGGAGGGAAGTGAAAGAGGATTTCTGCACTCGATTGTCTCGTAATCTCATTTATTCTTCGGAATATTTGCAATTTCTACTAGCAACTTAGTGAATGAGTTTTCGCATTTCCTTTTTGTAGCTTGGAAAATTATCTGGTGATCTGTATATCCTCTTAGAAACCAGCTTATATAATACGGACAGAATAATATATCACTTTGATAACCTTTCGCTTTGCCCTTTTTTCTCTCTACTGTATTATCATTGCAAAACTTGTGAGTTGAAGCTAAAATAAATCCACCAATTTTATTATGTCTTTATAAAATGAGAGTTCTAGCCTACGGCCAGCTTTTTAAAAGAAGCATTTCACAAAATTCGAGCAACGATGGAAATATGTGAAATTGTTTAGCTATGTTTAAATTGTAAGTGCAAATTGCACTCGTTCAATACGTTATCGTCAGACCACTTCATATTTGTTAATATTCAACAGTATCTGAGGGTGGCACTCGATCTTGAAAGAGGCTATTTCTTCGGCTTTTTTGAAGACTTTCTTAGAATACGGCGAGTTTTCAACTACTGCCACTAGCAAGGGTGTTCTTCGTACACCATTAAAAAATTAATTATTCGTTAAATTCAATAAATGAAACGAATAATGTAATATAGTATGAATTAAATGCCAATCAGTCCAATAACCTCGATTCATAGAAAGAAGGTATGGCGCCGACATTTGGTCTGAGTGGGAAAGATGCCCTAATTTGTATATTACCTACGAAAAAACGATTGAAACTAAGTTGCTTATTTTTTAGCAGTGATCGGTAGAATTTTTAGAAAATTTTCTTTGAGAATTAACGTGACTGAAACATTAATATATGCTTTCAATTTCAACTGTTGCTAGAAAGAGAGCTTCTTAGACGTTCAACTTAATTAATTAATTAATTAATTAATTATTCGCTGAGAAATATTAAAAGAAAGACTATAAAAACCCACATATTTTTGTTTATATTGCATAGTAGAAGTTGAATTTCATCTTCAATAAATCAACGATTCCATAAATTATCGAATAACTGAGAAAAACGGAAGAGTAATTTCTCATTTTATTTGATCCATGACTTCAGCAATAACTTCATCGATCATTTAGGTGTCGCACCTTTAGTCACGTACCTATTTATTTCATTTTTTAGATTTATCTATCGACATTATTGAAGATTTGAAATAAAAAATTATATTTTTATGGGTTAATTTTCCTTTTTTTCAGCAAATTTCCTCAACGATGCATCATGAAGTAACATTATATATGAATATTTTTCTATTAATTGTCTCAGTGCAACAAACATTTGCAAATCTCATCGTTCTTATCGCATATTTTCGTAGTGAAAAATGCCGTAAAGAAGATGGGATTATTTTACTCGTTTCTTTAGCGTCTATCGATTTTCTTTATGCAATTCTTTTTATTCCATATGTGATCTATTTATTAATCGGTTGGGTATCACATGGTAAGTTTTCATTCGAAAAATTCTCATCGTTCAATGAGTGTTCCTTATAGGGGGGCATTTGGTTCTCTCATAACTGTACTTTATACCGTCGGATAGTGTCGGCGTTGTCTGTTTGGTACATTTAATCATACTCGAGTGCTTTATTATCCGATAGCTTCTAAAATCCCGAAATATATTAATGTATCCACTCATTATAGTGTAACTGAAAAATGACTTTAAGAGGATTTTATGTTCTGCAAACTATTAAAGTAAAAAAAAGAAATTATCTGGAAGATTGGCAAACGCTATCATGATAGTTAGCTCGATAAATATGCCGCTGTTCAATTATCAAATGTTTCATTTCAAATATCAGTTTTATTAATGATGGTACCATTTTTTTAAATTGAGCAACTAAATGAACTGATCACTTCGAAGATCAATTGGAATTCTTTCTCACCGAAAATTTAATCCGTCAATATAGGTGCAAGTTATAACTATAACCCGAAGATTATACTTGCTACTGGTGGACTACCGGCAGCTCTCATGAAATCCGGTTGTGTGCTAACCGCTTTCATTGCTATCGATAGGAATATCGCTTTATATCTTCCTGCAAAATATTATAGATTCGAGAAAAAAAGGTGAGACGTTGTTTAGATCTATTCATGCGAATAGATTGCAAATATTAGTGACAGCAGTAATTGGTTTTCATGGAGCTGTAAATAGCGTAGCGCATAATACTTCGTTTTCCGTGACGTGATCCCAATCAAAGGACATATTAGGAAAAATTCGTTGACTTCTTTCACTCGGCTTTTCCGTCTGATCGATGTTTTCAAAAAATAACCCATCGACAAGATCTTCTCCTTCCTTTCGCTGAATATTTTCCTCTATGCATTACTATTTATAAGTGTCAGAGTTGTTCCAATTGCAGTCAAACATCGATGATTCAACTTGCGTTGAATTGCTTTGATGTAGTAAATTAGAGGTTTTTGGAGAATTAAATAAGAATCAATATTTTTAGCGCTCAAATGTCGGATGTGAGATTACTTTTGATTTGACATTTTATTCGTTTTTTGGAATTTGTGAAAGCAATAGGAGGAGGGCAGGAGAGCGATGGGGAAAGAAGGAGGAAGGCGACGAGAAGGAGAAAGGAGGAGGAAAGTCTTGGCTCAGTTGCACGAATTATTGTGTGCATATGAGATATGGTTCATCTTAAGGATTCTGCATTACGCTTATATGTTCGCTTTATTAATGGGCATAATTGACGAGTGCGTTCTGTTTATGAGCACGTCAGTTGAACAACATCCTGAGTGCTTAATATTTCAATGTTTCACTTCGCCGGTATGATTTTATTTCATTACAACCAATAAATCAGTAAACTGTCAGCATTGAAAAGTAGATTATTCTTTAATAATATTAATTTTATGCCAGTTACTCGTTCGAAGAATATTTCAGTTCACATATATATAAATATACAAATATAAGTATAAATAAATAAATAAATAAATAAATATATATATATATATATATATATATATATATATATATATATATATATATATATATGTATATATGAACAAATCTGAAGAAACGCACAACGATAGGCTGTAATTGCAACTCGGACCATATGACCTTTTCAACTGCAAAAAAAAACAATAGACGCTTATACTATAATTAAAAGGAATTGAATTATATTTGTGCAGTTAATCAAGACCGAAAGGGATGCTATGATCGGTAATGCAAAAAATTTCTCCAATACAATAAAGAAATGGATAAAGTCTGATCGATGAAAAGAAAAGCCACATGTTTATCTATATTTTTCTAAGAAAAAGCTAGCCATTCAAATCCTCCGCATTGTTCAATTGTTATTAATTATAATGCTAAGTAAGATTCTACTATTCGGGCAATTATATATTATTATAGACTGCTCTATCAGCTTTTTTACACTTTACTTTAGTTTTCCTTTGTAAGCAACAAGTAAGAGTGAAAATCAGAACCAATGATCGAATAGTTTGCATATGCTGTAAATTTTCGATTCGCATAATGATTCGACGAACGATTTGTATAAGTTTCTGGAAAAAAACGAGCTATCCAGAAATAGCGTATTATCCAGAAATAGCATATACAGTCGAGTGGCAAATGAATGAGACGGTATATATTTATCTATAACTCAACCATTTCTTTTCTCGAATATTTTTAGAGCAATTTATAGGTTGAATAATAAAGATACAACTGAATCGTATGAAGGAGAACAGCGATTGTCGATCGGTGAATTTTTTAACTGATCATCCCGTGAAGCATCCCCTATTTCGTAGTATGGTTTCTGTTTTTTACATTGTCCTTTGTGTTTCACAAGAAAAGTAATATAAATACGAAAATTTCAGCATTTCCAAATCTATTGGGGGATGTCGAATATGTTCGTGAATATATTATCTTGTGCATTAACAGTCGTCGTTCTCATTGGTCTTCGACGTGTAATCAACAGTATTTCAAAGAATAAATTTTTGGAGAAGAAACGAAATGCCGATAAATCGGTAAGCTTATTCTTGAGATGTCCAGGAATTTATGGGTGCAATTCGGACGTGAAAAATTTCAGGACTGAGAAAGAAGTCGAAGAAAAACATGAGAAGTTTCTGCAAAATGGAACTTTAATCAAAATTACCGAGAAAAAGGAAACATTTACATTGAAAGTGTTTCTTCAAAGCGAAAATATTTCATTTACTGACACAATAATAGAACTATAACGACCATTGCGCTATATAAAATTGGCATATTTGCACACTCATTAATATAGTGAAATCATTCGCACTTGCCACTGAATAAAACCTGCTTTCGCAGCTGCATTATTATCGATATTATTAGTTATAATTCACTGTTTATTGCTTATTATTTATTAATGCTTATTCATCTATTCTCAAATTTTGTTTATTATATCTATTCGTATCATTAGTAAACGAGCACCGAAACTTCAGCATAGATTACTGCCCTTTTGTCGTCATAATGCAGCTTGAAAATGCTAATATTTCAACGTTTCTTAGAGGTTAGAATGCACATTGAGTATATTGACTCTGAAGGTGCAGGAAAGATTTTTAGGCGACACGAACAGCTTTATGTATTTTGGCCATATCAGCAATATTTGGTGTTATTCCGGGTCTCATCAATGGTTGTGCTACATTCTTGAAGTTAGAGGTAATCATGCTCTTTATTACTACTTTTTTATCTTATTTCCTTTAATATCGGTAATTTCAATTTTAATTTGGATGTTTACAAATTTAAATAAACTTTTTCTAGTTGATGTAATATTTATCTAGTGTATAAAAAGGACATCTAAATGTGATGCTTGAGGCAAATATTTCAGTCACTAAGCAATATTGGCTTCATCGTCGGTGCGTGCGCATCTGTAAGTGGTCTGTCACATGCTTTTATTTTCGCTATGGCACATCGTAATATTCGACAGGCGATCGTCGAAATATTTGGCGGCGAAAAATTTCGCCTCAAGATTAGCAAAAAATCCAGATATCCGACCGCAGTAGGTTATGGCCCATGGAATACAGCGATGAAGTGAGTTTGGACCTGCGGAATGAAGTTGTTGCAGTCATTACGTTAATCGTTCACATTTCTGAATAGTCGATTCGAGTTGTGTGCCGAGAGCATTTGCTTGTAGTAATTAACGTCCATTAGTGGAAAATATTAAAGCTCATATTATTAAATATGTTCGTATTGTTTGGCAATCAAATGAGGCCTAAATTTGCGCCTTTCTTATCAAATGAAATTTAATTGCCGAGTGATGATCGAATCAGGAAAGAAGATCGCGTGTCTATTTCGTCACTGACAATTTTGGCTCCATGTATAAGTGCAGATTATTGCGATGGCGGCACGAAGCGTGCTAATCCACATATCGCTGTCGCAAACTTAACTGATAAAAAATCGAGTGAACAAAGCGGAATTCGACATTTCGTTGCCGATCTTTGACGAATGGACGGATGGACAGGAGAATCACATGACGATTAAGTCATCGGGTTAGGTAATGCTCTATAAGAGGGGCACCTGGTAGAATCTCAACATGAGAGATGAATTAAAAAGCATTCCAGAAATTTTCCACATACTAATTAAGTAGAATAACGATTAATAATAAATGCGTGAATTTTATTTCTATAGCGGAACTTTGAGGAGCAATAAACTTTATAGAAAACCACAAATATGCTCCGATAGCTTTTTTGTTCCGCAAAAACAAATGGTTTCTTGTAATAAAAAGCTAAGTATAGAATCATAATTTTTTTCGAACAGTGCTTTTCCCCGTTCGAAGCAAGTGTTTGAGGTAAATGATGCCTAAAGCATCATCGACGGATTTTGTCATTCAGTTAGGCCGGACATAATAAATTGGCTCAATGCGTTATACAAATGCCTATGAAATGTGGGCTGTTATCGTGAATTTAACCATCAATGATTATGTTCATATTCATCTGCGTCGAGAACACACATTACAAGCGAAACGTTACCGTATACACAGGGAAGTGAAGAGCTACATATTGAATTCTTTTTTGTTGTTGTTGTTTTCCTGTACGCCAACTTTTACGGCCTTTCGTGTGGAAATAATCAACCGCTCTAGTGACGGTAATGGATAACCTACACGGTAATGAAGTCACCCACGTGCAGGATAATGAAGCATGCAAGCACCTAACGCTAAATATAAGTTCCAGAATGATAAATGACTCTGGTTTTATACATTTGACTCATTGTGATTTTGATTTTTCGTGTTAAATTCACCAGGGTGATCTGTCGCCTTGTCACCTGAATACGATGCAGGCGGACTACATGTTGGCTAGTGTTACTTACCAAAAAATAAACCAAGAACTCAACATTCATGAATGCATTTCGAGAGCCCATCGACTCGCGATATGTTGAAGTTTCTACAAGCAAGGGCCACATATTCTACGATGAATTTGGGAACATAATAAATGAAATTTAGCAGCTTTAGCAGCGTTGTGATATAGATTCGTTCATTCGTCGTATTGTGAGGCAAGCACGAATTATTACAGAGGCGAATATTCAGTAAATTCACAAGCGGATAAGATTCATGATTCATTTCGTGCACAAATAATGCTCATAAAATACGTCAATTTTAGGCTATAATTTCATAGAACGAAAACCTTGGTTTTTGCTGCATCGTTTCTAGCTCGAATCTAGCACTCATTTTGACTAGATTGAAAACCAACACCAAAAAGCTTACACCATGAAAGAAAATTCCCTATCATGCGCTTATAGTGCTGAACAGCTGAACAAACGCTCAAATCGTCTGCCCATTAAACCAACCATAAAAAAATAACCAACCACATAACTTCGTAAAATAAACAAATAACATAGACTAGCATCATTAAATTCTATAAAATCCATTAATATACGCAATAGACAGATTTTCGAAAGAAGAAAATGAAATTTTAATATTTTCTAAAGACGAGTTGAGCAGTAGTTGTTTGATCGCGACATTTAAAAATACGTTGACCATTGTTATCGAGCCATGAGTCGTGTTTAATCTCATAAATCGGGATATATCCGTATTTCGCAAAAAGCTGAAAAAATTCCTCTTTGCAACTAAATAAACTCTTTGGAAATTCCTCTATTGCAATTTTGCTTGAATAATTCAACTAGAGGCTCAGTTATATAGTCAACATGAGATTAGAACAATAAACGATATTCAGCTCATCTTGTTTCTATAAATGAAATTAAATTCGCCCTAATATTCAATAAATAATCACGAAAGATTTCAAGATTATGTTTTAGTTATTAGAAATATTTTTTACTGACTATATATGTAAAACGAAAATGAGAGATTTTAAAGGTGAAAAATGAATGAATTAAAAATTAGCGTTTTTCTTTATTGTCACTCTTCTCGTAAAATATAGGGATTCTAGGAAATCTTATTGATTATGGCGCTGTTTGAGGTCATTCATACATATATGCCGAATAATCTTCAATTCTTTCGATCTGCTTAAAATAAAGGAGAACATATCACGCACATTTTGTGAATTGTAGGCAGTTGCCTCTGAGATTGCACCATCGATACCCATTTTCTTCTGATTATTCATATCGCAGAGAAGTAATTTGCTACAAAGACCACGTCGTGTCCAATTACGATGACAGGATAAAATCACAACATTCAACAAGCGCTTCACTTCTGGCTCAACTATTCGCCAAGTCTGAAAAAAGTGCTTCCGGCTAGGACAGAAGATTAATCACTGGACGTAACGAATAAATCTTGGGAACTTAAAAACTGACGATACGAGAACAAACTGATAAATCCGGACTGCTACTGAATAAACAAGTCATATGCATGTTAAGATCAATAGATTGTAAAATAATAGTATGACGATTTCTAATTTAAAAAAACCTATCACTATGTTATGACATCCGCAACAATGAAACTGTAAAAAACTAGTTATGATAAATTCAAATGAACCGATTGCTTACGTTCTATGCAGGGGGCTTTTTTGCACCAGATTAACGTTGTTTTTGGAAACTCCGATTAAAAAAACGTTTTCTAGTCCTTGCGCTCGTGGCAGATTTGAGCAGTAAATTAATTCAACAGCTTCATAGAAGGCATGATGGTACAGACATTCAAACTCATCCTTTAAGAGGAATAAGATTCTACGATATTATTTGATTCAATACAAATATATGCACTCATTATAGGTATTATTGCTTTGCAAAATCTTCTTGTCTACTTGCCTTGCTTTCAAGCTCGTTGACAAGGCGTACAATTTCATATGTCTTTGATCCCACTTTTTGTGCCATTTGCTCGGACTGATTTTCGAGCTCTGCGAAGAGACCATGTTGCTGAAATACTCACCATTTCAAATTCTTTTACTGTAGAACTATAGCAGTAGAGTTAATCAGTCATGTGGATATTTTGCAGCGCAACAATTCTTATTAGTATTAGATTAGTGAATGAAGACCCACTGAGCTGCTTAGACGTTGACCTATTGACCTATTGGACAGTTGAGATGTCGAGTTGTTGGACTGTTGATGTGCTGATCTATTGAGCTGCTGAACTATTAAATCTTTTTCGGTTATTCTTTAGGTTCTTAAAAGATTAGCGTCACACTGTACTTAAATCTACACATACGCTGAAAGTGTTTTGTTTAGTCTGCGTATACACCAATTTTTTGGTTTATTTAACACATCATACTTGTACTAGAGCTTGACGTACCTAACTGAAAATGGCGTTTAAATTGCCATCGGTGCATTTAGCTTTCTTTCCCTCTTAAATTGCCGGTGAATTTACTCTATATTGCATATTCACTAAAGTTATATTGCACTATGAACTCACCGATGTTTTTTATGAGTGGAAATTCTATACCTCAAGCAAGGTGAGACACCTTTGATTTCTAAATTCATACCTTTAACTGGAATTCGCTTTTCGCGACCCTCGACGATTTGTTGATTATTTTTCAATACCCTTCAGGTGATAAGAGAGGGTATGGTTAAACGAAATGCTAAGAGAAATTATATCATTCAAAGATCACTCAACATCAAGTTCTGCAAATCTATCAAATTTGATCATATATAATCTCGATCGTTAAATTCATTCCACCAGATATTAGCAACTCTTCGGCTAAAGTAAATTTAATCGAGCAGCCTTCAGTAGTTTCGTATGTAATTAATATACTCACATTATCTGATGGTCTTTCGAGGATATTACAAAGGCGCATAGCAGCCAGTTTCCCATCTGCCGATCGAAAAGCATATGAAACCGATGTATCAATAGTCGACATTACTAATTCTAAAAAAGATGTCGTCTTATTGAGATCGAATAATCATACTACTTAAATTTCGGCCGCAAATTTAGTGATATTCTTCAATATTCTGGGAAAAAATAACTTCATGTGTAAAAAAAATTTATGGGCCCTAGGAATCAAGGCGTACGTACTGATGCAATTGGCAGTATGTTAGCTGTTTATGTCGATCTTTCTATATATATAAAAGCAAATATGGGATTTTGATTAGCGTACTGATTCGGATGATACTTGAGGAATCTACGGAAAACAAATCTTAGGTATTTTCATGGAGACATTTCAAAAACCATTAAAAAGAACTAAGCCAGTTGGCGAAATTGATCAGTACAAATGCTTTTTATAACCAGAACATTGGAGAGGCGAAATGAAGTGGAATATACGCGTGGGAGCTGTATGATGTGAACTGAAGACCTTTGAACAACCAATAGCTTTCTTGTGGAGCTAAATCGAGTGCATTGCTAAGCGGCTCATTCCGAATGAAATCATCCAAGATAAGCTCCATCACCACATCGAAATCATTCCCGGTTAGCTTGATCAACTTGAGACCGTCAACCTCTGTCGTTGGAGCAGCATTTTCCTCCTGAAGTACTTTCGATCATTTAAAATCTATTCCAGTGCATAGATGCATTACTCCAAACATCGAATTATTTGACATGGAATAATTGATTTTTCGTTATGTACATGAAAGAGAGATGTTGTTTTCTGTTTGCTTGCTCCTATTTGCGGCGTTCTTTAATTGAAGTGTGCAGGAGCAGGAACATAGAGAGGAAATGAAGAAATCGAAGAGATGCATGTGATGCATGTGAATGTAATTTTTTCACTACTGGAATTCAATTCCACTATAGGCTGTCTCCAAGCAATTATCGACGAAGAAAAACCACGACTCGATGAAAGATTTTAATGAAGAACAGTTACTTTTTGAAGAATTTAGTTTATTTAATTTAATTGTATTGATGAAATTACGAAATAATTTATTTTATCGCAACCACATTGAGTGCAAAAATTATTTCAACGATATTTTTACTAGTTATGAAGATAGAAAACAAATAATTTGCCTACACTATGCGATGATGAGAGAGCTCGCTTCCGTATGATTAGTCTTGATGGAGCATTCGTTAGGCTTTTGATAGGAATAAAACTTTTCATTGTGCGTAGTGATGAACATATATGAGTTGATGACGAACCGAACGACACGTGAAGAAATCGTACAACTTGAAATAAGCGAGCACTTTTGCAAAGCATATTTTTAGTCGCACTTTTCGACGTTACCAAATCTAAAATTAAATAACATAAAAATAAGTACCATTCGCTATAAAAACAGGTCGAAACGAATAAGTCAGGCGATCAATCCTGAAAAATATAGCAAACAAACGAAGAATGCTGAAGGACGATGCATTCACTCTGTGAAATGATGCGAGCTTTTTTTATTTTTAAGTTAATATCGCTATCGTAAACGAATTTCAATTTTGTATGCTTTTAATTGGAATCTCCGAAAATTTCAGTAAATAGGCTCAAAGAAATTTGATATAATTAACATAAAAAATTATCGAATTAATTTCAATTGGTAATATTAATGTGTCCATACATTGAATGTAGCTGACAAATGCCATTCAATATTTTCATCGTACGATATTATTAAAATTAGAGAGCATTTTATGGGGGTTTTTTTTAATGACAATAATAAATTTAAAAGATATTCGAACAAAAAGAAGAGTTCCAATGAAGAGCGAAAGAGAGCCTCAATGAGTCTCGTATGGATGGCAAACAGAAAGCCATTGATGAGAAGCGAATATGGAATGCGCAGAGGAATGCGAATAACAAAATATACGGGAGCATCGCTTGTAACACGCTTACGTCAACACTTATGTAAGCTCAACAGGTATTGCAGGAGAAGAGCACTCACTCATCGAACACTCAACAATCACATCAATCCAGACAACATTCAAGCTCATATTATTAGATACAAAAATTGCATGCTGGTATATAGCAATATTTTATTAATTACAACCATCATGATTCGAAGAATTTTCTGCCTAATTTATTTCCGCTTTTTAAAAGATTTTCATTATCTTTTTCCCCTTTCACTGTTCGCTTAATAATTGCTTTCCAGAAAATTTGTCTATGGGTAACAGGGAGTAAAGCCGAAATATATGAAATGCGACCTTTCAAAAACATTTTGCTATTATTATCTTAGAGCGCTGAATTTCACTTAAGCGCTATGTGAATCTAGCTAGATGAGAATTTCAACGAATTTGCAACATGATGCCCCCTTCTTTCAACTTTTTCCCACTCCCCGCATCCACCAGAGATGTATTTGCGCCACATATTAGAAACTGAGAAGCGCTGGTGTAATTTTACATTCAAGAACTGCATTACCATGTTAATCAGATAAGTATAATCTATAATAGAGTTAAAAGCCACCCCCTATTAACCGCTACATCTTAATAACTTGAAGCAATACAACCACTTTGCTATATATATATTACATCATAACAAGCATAGATAAGCCTTGTAATCTTTTGCTGAGGATCGACTGTTTACTTCAGGGATTCTAAAGGTGCGTTCTAAGCAACTAAATAATAAAAGATAATGTGAAGAAATGCTTTAAAAAAAGATAGCATTTTACAACACACAATTAATGCTAATTGAAGCTCGAGGCGTCCATCCTGATGTGGCCGCTGTGTTGTCGAAAATGACGATCGATTGATGATGGAGCATGTTGTCTGACTCTCTCGTTGTGCCTTCCAAAAGGAAACATCACTATCACTTTCGAAGCATCTCGTGCTTTTTCTTCAGACCCATAAAATCAAGTTGGCGCATTAGCTGGCTTAGTTAGTTGTTATTATTGCCCCATATTCGGTGAAATTTGAAATGGATTTTGCTCACCTGTTTTCAACCTTCGCTTATCTCAAGGCTTAAATTCAACTGCTCTCAAGATCGAGTTCCTACTTCCGCTTCTAAATCTTCACTCTTTTATTAGTGCCGTCGATTTTCTATTGAATAGCCAAATAGCTTTGTAGTTATTTTATTCGTATTTTCTTTTTCAATTTAAAATGCTGAAAGCTTTTATTATTTTAACAGTTTCTAGCTTACTGAATACTTGATCAGCATATACGATTTGTTTTATGCGGTGTATTAAAAATGAAATTGTTTCCTGAAATTTACGTCGCAGCCACCACGATGTGATGTGAATGGGTTATTTCTTTGTCAGCAAACCAATAAATTCTACATCTTTTCTCCCTTCTCTTTACGATCTAGAATTTTTGCTTTCCTCAATCTCAGTCCAGTTAATTTAATCTGTAAGTTAGCACTTCTCAAACGTAGCGTTTCCTTGACCGCCAGCTGCATCTCCTCCTCTTTTATGTTCTCGATGGCAGATTTGGTCGTTTCGGATAGGAAATGGTTCACTTAGTTACACCAACAAGTGTGGCATGGTACGTTTCTTCGCACATTCAATCTCTCAGTGAAGCCATGCATCTTTTTTCTAATACTGCAGGTAGTATATGCGAAGCGTATGCATAAAAATCTCATTATTAGCAATATTTTACTTCTTTAATTTCTTGCAGGTAGTGCTTGGCATGATAACGACGAGGAGGCCAGAGAGGATATACAATGTTAAAGAAGTTGCAAGGGCGGTTGAAGCCATTTGATTGCAAAAATTATTGCAACGAAAAAATATTGCATCTTTTTGCGCGTTTCCACATAAGCTTAAATGGTGATCACGTGGAAACTTACTCGGCCTGAATCGGTCCCTCTTTCTATAATTAGATAGCCAACAAGTGGCGTTCACAATGCTTGCAAACCGTCCCAATTACATCTGTGTATAGGCTGGCTTTAAATTTGTGCGGCTTTGGCGTCCTTTCCTATTCCTATTTGGCGTTCTACATCACTTTTGGAAAGCATTCGTTCTTCTACATGATTAAAGTATTTTTTGCAGGCAATGCTAAAAGTTGGTCGAAACTATATAAATATAATTATCAATGTAAATAAAAATATAAATAAACAAATAAATAAATAAATATGACATTTACATATATATATATATATATATATATATATATATATATATATATATATATATATATATATATATATATATATGTAAATGTCACTAATTCTAGTTTCAGCGGTGATGTCTATTTTAGGCGCTTATGAAAGATATAAAACGAAGACCTTCTGATGGTTACTGCATCTAAAAACATCACACCCCAAAGACCCAAAGAACCTAAATCTATATTTGCATAACAATATGTGAAAGTCGCAATTTATGCATATAAGCGAAGAGATTACTAAGTCATAAATTCATTCTCCATAAAACATTGCACTCCTCAAATATAGCGTTTATTTTTCACAAGTAGTTGCGTTCATTTGCTAGTAATAATTTCGACATTAACTGATAAATACTCAACACAAATCGTCGGCAATTTATTGAGCATTTATGAAGCGATCATCTTTGATATCGTTCACTTCACTCATTATTGTAATCATCTGCGAATAACAATGAAGCAAACGGATAGATTTCATTTGGAAATGTCGTCAAATTAATGGCGGAAAATAAAGTTTGACTTATAAAAATTGACTAAATAACTATTCAGCTAAAATTAGATGCTCATTTTTGACAAATTCCACTATAAACAATGGGAATTTGGAATTTAATAAATGAACATAATCAATGGATATTTTCAACGTATATAGCTGAAATGTTAATTCTTTTTAGCTAATACAAATGTTATCTATAGGTTTTTTTTAAAGCTGGAGACATGAAAAGAATTATCGTTATGAATTTACTGCACGCATGCTTTTTACCTAGCAGGTGTGTTACCATTGATCAAAAATCATTGCTTTAACAGGTTACTGCCAGCTCCGAACAGCTGCTATTCGTCTTGGGACGTTATGATTGTGGAGGCCAAAGGAGAACGTGCGTCTCATTAGATTGTGTCAAACTTCTCTTTTAATGCTACGTCTTTCGGAGAGTTTATATTTTTCATATAGTAATGTTTATTTGCAAATATTTACTCGCTATTAAGGTTTTTTAATGTTCTTAAAGTCCACTTCAATCACTCGGACAGGTAAATCCTTCAGGTAAATCGTCCCTATTTTATTTCTCATCTAATTAGGCGTCGCATAAAAATAAGGCATAGAATACAAAGCACAGCAAAGAGCTTAAGCATTCTTTCGTTCATTACGAATTCCACGTATGTGATCCTTTGCGTAAACCAATCGACGTGTGTTGCTTGCATGAGAGAATGCTGATACTCATGAATGACAGAAAAAGAAGAGGAAAACGAAGGTTGAAGTACGTAATTCTTCTTCTTTTCAGCAAACATAAGCTACAGATAAGCGTAGCACCTTCTCGTTATGCGTTTATGGTTGTCACCATAGACCTCATTGATCTTTAGAAATGTTTAATCTCCAATAAAGATATTTTGCACTTATAAAATTATTGCAATGCATTTTTATTTAGTTTATTTTAGAATTTCGCATAAGAATCAATGTTTAGGAATATTTATTTCCTTATAATTTATCACTTTATTTAATCGTAGTTAATTTCGGCATTTTATTGTTGTTTTATCAATTTTCATACTCTAAATATTAAGCATCTCATAAATGCAATATGGAATTCTTAAATTATTACTTTTAATTTATTACTTAATTATTACTTAGTAAGATAAATTATTACTTAATACGATAATTTATAATTTAATTGTTATTACTGATATTTAATTATTTCTTAATAAGATATAACACTAGTTTTTCAAAAAAAAAATTTATTCCTCCAAAATGACGATTACTTTTCTCAATAAAGAGTACTATATGCTGCTCTCTCAGTAGTTAGTAATATGAGAATATGAATATAGTAGCGAAGAATTCGAAGAGAACTAGCCAATAATAGCAGCTAAGGCTGAAAACACTTAGTTTCGTTCGAAATGATCGCGCAAGCTGATGGATTACTTTTCAGCAGTTCTCCGTGATGGTGCTCGTTAATTTTTAATTAAGGTGTGTAGGATCGCAGCATGCCAAACACTGCATAAATGAGCGCATTATTCAAGAGCATAGTCTTTTCATATATAATCTCGCTACTATAGAGTTGCTATGAATGGCGATAATTATATCATCAATTTCGGAATAATAATGCGATTACACCGATTAGTCCCGAGAACTGATCAAGCTGGAGAAAGATGTATTCTCTTCGAAAGCTTCAACGACATCACAAAAATTCATTTTGGGGTTTCTTATTTCGGAATTTATTCAAAAACTGATGTTATTCCAGTAAATTTTTTGGGGTTTTCTTTTTGATGAGCATTCATAACGTACCGAAATTTCCGCGTGTCCAATAATCACAATGATAAGCTTTAATTATAATTCATGAAAGCTTCCATTATCGCTTTAAAAGGATAGAAAGAGTCTAAGATGAACAATTGCGAATTACTTCGGCCAGATTTCTGCTTAAAGGGATCTTCATTTTCCACTTCATCAAATATTGAGAACTGGTTGAAAATTTTGGTTGTTTGGTTAGATGCAAAACCAACTCGATACGTTGTTCGCTTATATTATCTATTCAGAACGAATTATAAATTCATTTCGTTATAGGGGAAAATTTCAAAAAAGCAGTTTCATCATTAGTTGGTGCTATAGATGTATAGTGCCATTAATTTTAAAATGCATTGACAATATCGAGTACCATTATTTGATGAATTTATTTATGTTCCTTATGTATTTTTAAATTAATAAAGGCTATGCATGAGGATTCTCTAAATCTGAGCTACAATATACTATTCGAGTAACATTTTCTGAATATGTTGAACCATAAAGAGTTGATGTAAACAAATACGGATTCATCGCTACGTTTGATTTGCATTCATACGAAACAATTTATGACTCCTATCTTTATAAGCTTAGAAGCTCTTCTATCTGAGATCATAAAATTTTTTCGTCCTTCTACATTGCTTTTTTCCAATTTTCGTACGTTTACTTAGCAATTTTTTTCCACCTCTTTGTAAATATCTAAAAGTCGCAGCATCTATGCTTTCCGATTATTAAACTTGGCTGATTTAATCATCCGCTGCAACCGTTGGCCATAAACGGCTAACTAATGTCGAATATGCGCTGACTATGTAATGTGAACATCGACAATTGCGCCACTCAAACGATTTCATCTCTCGTATACTATATTCCCTCACTGTTGTATCATTTCGCATTAGCCATTCATTTGCGTTCACTCCTCCGTAAGATGATCTGCGATGAAATATGAAAATTAAAAAATACTTGAATTTTCTATTTTTGTATGTGAAGATCAATTTTTCCGCGCAATTACTCAAAGAAATAACTAATGCTAAAAGTATAATTCATATTGAGAAGTAACAAAACGAATATTTGCATAAGTATGATCGTGTAAAATTGAAAACTTAATTAATTACCTAAAGAAATCATTAATTAAATTTTACTCTGAATTCAACAAAAAAATCTTATTTCTATGTATATCATAGATGATAGAATCATTATTGAGAAGTTAAAAAGAGATAAATTATTAACGAAAAATTCTAATTAATGATTTATGTCGTTGCTATATAATTTCCACTTATAGAGTGGCTATTTTCTTGAGATATTCACTGGAGGTAACTTGAGAATCAATGATGCTAAGACTATGAACTTAAGAATTTGATGAAGTTTGATGTGAAACTGGAAAGTTGTAGAGAAATTAGTGAAATGCCCTCATAATGATCGATTAAACTTCAAGAAAAACTCTTTCTTTTTGTTTCTTTTGATCACTTAAAAGTGGTAATGACAGTTAGATAAGTATCCATAACATAACAATTAAACTTCTATCGTTATTGGGCTAAAATGCCTAAATAACGGATATTTCACAACTCAATTAATAAAATTATTAGCATTTAAGAAAGTAATTCATCCATATAAAATATAAATATTAAAAATTATTAAGAAATATTTGTCGAAATATGAAAATATTTATGCTCTATCATTTAGGCGCTCTAAAAAGATCTTAAATCTAAACTGAGAAGTTTGCTTTAATTTTTTCAACCACAAAGCTGCTACTCAACTTTGCTTCGTTAGCTAAGAACTTTTGCTTATGAAGATGATAAATGTTTGAAAGCAATTCAATTTTCTAATTAATTGCTCTATCGAAATTGCCACTAACGCTTACAGTATCAACGAATGGTGACCATATGGTACATTAAATTCTCCCATTAGAAAGCCGTATAAAGGCTCAATTAGTGGATTTATAGAGTGTGGCTCTTTCAGTATATTTCCAATGATAGGTTTTTCATTGTTTCAACTTATCGTTGGATAGGATGAATTGTGGATGTATGGATTATGGTTAGAGAGTTCGTACGGATTATAATTCAACTTTGTAATCTGCAAATTTATTTAAAAAAATGCTAAGTTATCGAAATGAAATTAAAGTCGATTAGGCAAGCGGTTTCATTGTTTTGTTCTTTTGTTCGAACATAATAGAAACTACTCTTTTCATAAAATATCGGAACAAAAAAATTCCATTAGAATTACGTAAACTTTTAATTCTGCAAACTATAAACGGTTGTGATCCAAATTTGTGCAAACTGCAATTTATTTCTACCTGGAGAAGGGGAACTGTAAAACAGTTAGCTCTTTAACTTGGACTTTTATTCACTTCTTACAGCCAAAACTTCCAAACTCGCAGAAATGGAATAATATTTTATCATCGATTTATCGCGTTTATGAACTCATAAAAATGATCGGTTAAACGTTGTTACTTCTCTAAGGTGTTATTTCACTTCAATATGAAAAGCCTTCGGCTTCGGTTAGAATATAATTTTCAATGGACAGTCTCGCTTAATCTATTTGGGTAATTTGATTAGTCAAGAATGCACTATTGATCTTATCTTAGCTTATTTTTAGCCAAGAATATCAACTACACGGAAAGAAACTTCTTAATCACGTTTTGCTCCAGTGAAATCTATGCACGTTGCAGTTTCGATAGGAAAGGCACCATTTACTAAGTGCGAAAATCCAGGCGTAATGCTTAAAGCTATCTTCAGTTGTATGTTTTTTCTCAAGAAAAAGTAAAAAAAACTAATGATCGGATTAGCGATCACCTAAGAGGTACATTACAAACATGGTCTGATGGATCAACGATTACATACTTATAATTTATGTTGTTATGTTAGCACATCCTTATTCTTTATTGAAATACTATCCAGAAAGAAGGAACTCTATCTAGATTAGATCTATCCGTGGAATGATATAGCTTATTCGAAGAATTATTTCAATGCCTCTCTTACAATTACTCCTTTTCATAGCTTATTACTATTATTATTACTTGTTATTATTATTAGCTGTTATTACTATTACTTGTTGCTATTATTACTACCACTTTTTATTATCGTTTGTTATTATTATCATCATTTATTATCATTATCACCATTATTTGTTTTATTAATTTTTTATTCTCATCATTGCAATGAAAAGGATCAAAAGTGCATGAATAAAACAGATCGTTGCAACTATTATTTTAATCTTATGAATAATTAATTTTTTGTACTTTCATAAGGAATTCATTTCAATGAACTAAATTCGCTTTACATTATAGTTTATTAGAAAGAGCTAAGAGCAATTATGAAATATTTAGCGAAAATTTTCTTCAAATTGAGTGAATTCATTAACGGGAAATAGATTCTCTCATGTTCGGATGTGACAATCATATGAGTTCTTCATTTCTTGGAATAAGATAATTTTATAATTAATTTCAGTGAAGCAAATTTTACTTATTCATTCTAATAATCAAAATTTTGCTTTGTGTTTTTTTTTTAATTTCATAGATCCAATTATTGCTTCGTTAGGAATTCTATTATGATAGAATCAAATGTGAATTTTATTTCACCGTCAAAAAGATCTTCTTTCCAAGAAAATGATAGTAAAATATTTGGCTATATTAGTATTATTTTATTAAGTTTGCTATTTTTGCTAGATTTTCGATTAATCTCTTCGAGATGTTCTCGAATATTCTCGAGCAATAATTTGAAAATAGAGGAATACTTCATTCGATATTATTAACTAAAAGTTTGCATGCAAAACGATAAAATGAATGAGAAACAATGGAACAATTTTGAAAAAAAAATGTCAATATTTCAGGTAACTTAAAGAAATATAGGTAATTATCGAGCTGATAACCTCAGGCTTTGATAACCAGTTGATAACCTCAGGCCAGTCTCATCAACCTCAGGCTTTGATCTCTCTTTTCTTTTTGGTTTTACTAAGCATGAATACATCTATTTTGTTGAATTCTTATATTCTACATCCATTATCCTTGCTTATTTTGCTCCTTTTATTATTCTAAAATTGAACTTTTGTTTTTGGCGTTTGCACTTATTGACGTGCAAAAAACACACGCTGAAAAAGAGGAAATGAACGCATTCCACTGAATTCTACTGATGACGCGAATGCATTTATTAAGCATCGCGGAACTTATCACACTACTATCTTCTAGTGACTTAGTGTAGAAACTTATTTGTTGTCTGATTCACTTGAGATTTCAGAAGCAATTTTGACATAATTGAATAATTAATTCATGCCTGTCTTTAATTGAGTTTTGGCGAATTTTAGTTATAATGAAAACAACAGGTAACTGCCCTTTAGTGGCCTTATTATTTGCAAAAGCCTGAGGTGGTTTTTAGTTCGATGGAATAACATTCCTCTATGGAAGTATGGAGGATGTGATAGTGTTTGGCTACTTGTTCGAAATAGGCTCGCTCATGTGATGCTCTCTTTTCGTTCGGCTAATGGGAGCCTGTTGTTCTCTAGCGAGCGCGTAGAAACCGGTTGATTCGTTGCTTGCCTCACTCGCTTTTGATGCACAGAACAAGCTTCACTGAAAAAACGATTTTTTTTTCGGCAGCTGTCGTTATCGTTGCGTGTCGAAAGAATTTTCCTGTTCGGTAAAGCTCTAACACACAGTTTCTTTTTCCAATTTAAAGTAGACTTCGTCTCTGAGAATTATTTCTAAATTTAGCATATATCGCATCCAAATGTTAGCTTTTTTTTCGGCCATTTGTGTTAAAAAACAGTATGAGTTGCATTGTTGTTCATATGCATCGAAATAATCACACATTTAATGCTTATTTTACTTGAAATATTCTTTTTACTGCCGCTTCCGGTATCTGGTTCGCTTTCTTAGCTAATATTTGCCCTGAATCGTTGTACCCAGGTGGAATGATGCCTCGCAAATGGATACTATGAAGAGTAGATCGTTGTGAGCCTTTCTGGCTAATAGATATTGCCCCCATGAATTAGACACATTTCACTTTCCATATAGTAATAAGAACCTCATTTTGACAATTTCAATATTCTCTTAGCATGATCATGTATTTTATTGTGGCATGATGTTTTCTTTTCCAAACCTTTAGCTCGAGATGGCATTCACTCAGCTTGTGTTCTTTTCATAACATAACCTACTATATATGTCTCATTTTATGGTGAAAAATTCTATAGACTATGAAAGGTCAACTGTACAATTTATTTTCTTCTTCATGAAGTTTAAACACTGCCTAAAGCATCTATTTGATCTTTAATATAATATTATAATTTAATAGGTTATGTTATGCATCGTATAAGAGATGTTATGCCACGCAAATAATTGTTTCAATAGGCTCTAAGAGAGGGGATTTACGCGGATTACTTCATAAATACTTTCATAGCATTAAGTAGGCACTTTAATATTGCTGCTTCACTCAATGTTTATTTCGTGCGAAATAGGATAAAATTCCGCTAGTTGATGCAGCATTCATAAAGTTTCCAGTCACTAAATAGTTTTGCGTTGGTTACTTCCAAAGCAATTTATCGAAAACTTCACCAAGGATTCAAAAGATTTAAAGGGGCTTCTGTCGTCTGAAACGTAACGACTGTTTCGCAAATTAGTCTATTTGTTCTGTGCGGAAGAGATATATAATTATGATGAGCATTATTTCTCTCAGACATTTCTTCTTTTATTATTTATGCTTATGAAAATATAGGGCGGTTAAGCAGGAACAATCTAATATAACCACTACACATCGCAAATTCTAACAATGGAGTGCGTTGAAGAGGCCCGAGAGGATGGCACAAATGCTAAAGATTGAGCATACGACAATGTCACATTTTTACCCTTGCTATTTCAATATATTCTATCAGCGGAGAGTTTCAGCATGGTTTCTTTCATTTCACTGCGTAATTATTTGCATTTCAGAATATGAGTTTGAATGAAACTCCCGACTTCGATAATTTGCTGCTACAACGAGCAACAGAAGCGGATCTCAACGACATTGTTAATTTTCTAATGCGTGACTTCCTCTACAATGAACCACTGAATAAATCTATTGATCTTACGGAAAGTGACGCTGATAATTTATTTATAGGTGAGCGCACATATTTGTCTGTCTTAATATCGTTCATGAAATATCTACATTTATAGGTATCATAAGGTAATTATTGCGGTGATCAGAATTTGCCATTATACCACATTGTTTTTTGAAGCAAACGCCTACAAAAATCACTAATTAGATGATTTCAGGGCTTTCACAGGCTGGAATCGCATCATCGCTTTCATATGTATTGAGGACACCAAGCGGAAAGATTGCTGCGGTTCGATTGGCCTCTATATTGGACAGACCAGGAAACGAAAATCTGGTGAGAAATATGTTGGTTAAATCTAAAAATTTCACTGAAGTTTCAAAAGGACTTTTTTTGGGGCATTCGACAGTTTCCTTTGCTTCCTCATATATGTGAAAATTTCTTGAGGGCAAGTAATTCATTTTTTTCTCGATTACACAGTTTTAACTCAAAGCAAGTAGTTGCTTCAATAATAGTCATCGATGATTAACTTGACTATATATCTTCATGTCTAAAGACGTTAGCTGCATTAGCAAAGACCATTTAGTTGAGAAGAATTATTACTTCAGAGTAATTTAAGTTACTTTTACAGTTGAATGCACTTGCAATTCTCATCATAAGTCATCGAAGAATGTGATGCGAATACTTCAAATTCTAGATTCTCGACTATTCAACAAAAATTTGGTCGTTATTCCCTCGTTTACCCATACAATGTGTCCGAATCTTCGAGTTGAATTTTTTTCCTAATATAAACTGCAAAAAAATAGTATATGAATGTTTTTCCACCATAATCATAATTAAATGATTTTTAGAATACGAATGAGGGAAATAACGACAACAATAACACAGTAACCAATACGGCACCATTGAATGATAATGCGGCGAAGATAACGAAAATCCTATCAGAACTTGAAAATAAGGTAAATGAATTGTTTGAATTTAGTATCTCGCCTTTTGTTTTACCTCTCCCTTAGCGTGACATCTTATATCTCACCTCCACTGGAGTAATAATATGTCTCACCACAGATCAGCTCATTATTCGAGTATTGAATCTTTCGCTAGTTTAAATTCGACCTCGAATTCGAGCTTTTTTAAAAAAGAAGGATAATTTAACTAGCGAAAAAACACCGCTGATTGTTGCAACGAGTACAAGCAAGAAATGCGCAAAAACGGTGCAATATACAGTTGATGGACAGTACTCTTCACCTTACTCTATTACAGTGAGATCACTCATGTAAGACTCAATAAAGTGACAACGGTTAAAAGAAATCATAAAAAGCAGTAATTAAACCTTAAATTAAATATTTAAAAAATATGAAATTATTTCTGGTAAAGTTTGCATTTTATTTCTTTAAAAGTCGTCATCTGTGTACTGTTTGCCGATTTTACCGTATAGCCACTTAGCATTTCTTCATAATATTCTCCTTGCGGATATCGGTAGATAGAATAGGTACTCTCCCATCCATCTGTACACCTCTACAGCACACTTCCATACAAGACATTCATCTCAATTTTATCACTGGTTTAATCTTTACTTCACTACATATAAGAAGGAATAGCAGTCATAGCTGCGCAATGAGTCTTTGATTCAATAAACTTAGGCAGAAGTTATTCTTTTGTAGATTTGGATTTTGGTAAATCCACGCATTAAGCGACTTCTTAATTGGTTAATCATTTCTGTCGATCACAAATATGTTCGACATGGATTGGCTACTAAATTATTGACTTATGGTCTCGATGAGGCACGTTTGATGGGATGTCAAGGATGTATTACGGAAGCATCTGCTTTGAAGTCGCAACGGGTTATCTATTTGTTCAAATTTCACCAAACTACAAATTATGTTACAAGAAAACGCCAACTTTTTCATAGATTTATGAAAAAAACGATCAAAAAAAACTTCCGAAGCTTTTAGTTTGAGTTAGGAAACGAAAGAGAACTAAAGCTCTATTGAAGCTGAAAGAAGGAATCAGATATGCATTCACAACTTTTCTGCGCTATAAAAGTAATTCGAAATAACCGTAGCTTTAATCGTCTCACTTTGCTTTGCTATTCATTTTTATCAACTTCATTCACTCAATCGAGTGAATGAAAGCGAAATAACTGTCTATGTCTTCCAGAAAGAGATCGTTGAGAGTCTTTTATTCGTTGAATTTTTAGCTCTTCAAGAAACTCGGCTATGAAACAATTCATGAGATAAAACACAACGAATGGCTTGACGAAAGTGGAAAGCAAATCTTCAAATGTGATGATGGCACCAACAGTATTGAATTGGTGTATAAGGGATTTTGAAATTTAAAAAGAATTTATTATGCACATATCACTTTATTGTTATACGTTCATTATGGTAATAAAGATGATATGATAATATTGTTATCAGCAACGTCACAGTTTAACGAACGATTTTCACTCACAACGACGACGGATTTTCACAAACCTAAAGCGACATCTGATTAATCATATGGATGCTTCAATTTTTGTAGTGATAGTTATGGGGACGTTTAAAATCACTGATATGTGTATATAAGATCATTCAATAAATAAAGTATTTATTGAATGAGCGGTTTGCATGAACCACCATTTCATTCAACGTTTCCTTCATCGGTTATACCTAAACTTAGTTCCTCAAAAAAAGTTGAGCTGTGCAACTTTTTCACTATGTCGTCCTAGTATTATCGAACCTTCACTTTTTCAAGGATAGAGTAATCCTTCCCAAGCTGGTTTCGCCTTTCCAGGAATCGTAATTGGGACAGACAATCTTGATTATCGTTAAATTTATCCCACATATGCGTACAGCATTGATATGAATATAACAAGGGAAAATTTTTCATTACGAAAATGGATCCTCTGTGGAATCACTTAGATATTTGACAGAAATAAAGCATTCATTTTCTTCAGCTAGCATATCACGTTGACATAAATCACCATTGCTCACTTGACGGTCGACAGTGTCCTTATCATGCAAGATATCTCTTTTATTGTTGATGAAAGTTTTACAGGTTATCGCACTGAAGGATTTCTCGTTACTCACATCCACGTCTTCACTGCTTCCCTCTTCAATAAGATTGTAATACTCGACAGTTCGATGGAACTAAAAAAAAGCCAATGAAATTGTTCCGGATCTAAATTAAAGTGTCAACTAATACTTGAAAAAGAGAAATTATTATTACATGGTGTAGAAATTTTTTTTATCTATCCTGTTGATCATCGAGCTTATGAACAAACAAATTTTATCTAATCGAGCGGAAGAGAAAATTTGTGATCAAATAATCCACCATCTGTCTCATTAATCGGTGCTTTTTTTTGAGAATCATGAGGCCAAAAATAAAAGGCAACAAAATTATACTTCTAGTAAGGATGAAATATTCTTGAGCTTTTCTGACATATTAAGGAGCTTTTTTCCATTTCAATAAAGGGTTAATTTGCGTTATTGCACCGAAAATGAGCGGATCTTTTCACTCAATGCATTAAAATGTTATAAAGTTTCATTTCTAAAGTATAATAATACTTTGAGATAATATTGTGAAGTATTGTCTCTGCCCGGCAATTCATATAGATCGTTCAGTTTCTCTTGAATCTCCGCAAAAGTGGGTCGATCAGCGGGTTTATCTTGCCAGCAGTGCAACATAATTGCATACCTGCAAATGAAGCGGTTCAGAGAAGAAATATTTCTGCATTAAATCCGATGAGGTAAATATATTTCATGTGAGTTACGAATTTATCTAATAGTTGGGAACTAATATTTATCAATAAAGACAAAGAGAAGTTCTGAAATAACTGAGGACACAAAAAATGTGCAGTTAAATAATTCGCTTCTGAATCGCATTCATTTTTCCTTCTTGGCGCAATAAAAAGAATATGGAAAAATGAGGTTGACTACGAGTTGTCAGTAGTTTTCCTCAAATCAGTCAGCATCTATTATGAGAAGTATTCGCATTTTTAAAGCTATAAATGCGCCTCTCATAATATCTCATTCCGATCTTCAAAAGAAAAAACGATATTTTAGCAACCACGATCATCGCACTTCAAGAGAAAATATTTGGAAACACTGAAGCGCTTAGCTTCCGACAGAGAAAGAACATCTCATTCACTCAATTTCGCTCTCTCAGGTCTCATTTCACAATTATTAAGAACTCGTCCTTACTTGAATCGCTTAAATCCATTGCCTAAATGTAACGACCTTTTAAAAAAAAGCTGCAATCTGATTTGTTTCCTTTACACTTCGTTTCAGTATAGCTCCTCTCGATATATTCAAGCTGCGTTCACTTAACGCCTATATCGGTCTAGAGATGAGGAACCTTTCATAGCATTTTTCAACCCAGCGACTACTTTTCGTTCAGAAATTTAATGGTCTTAATAAGCAACGATTATTGTAGTCCGGAGACCAAAAATGAAATTTTTTCATACTTTCATCGCAGTTATATGTAGTTATAAGTTGTATTATATATAAGTTGCTTTATAAGTTCACAGAGTGCAGGAGAAGGGCTCACATCTCCATTCTGAAGAACAAATGATTATACTGAGCCAAAAAACTCACAATTTATCACCGCAATTTTGTGGTTTATTTAGCCGCTGTCCTTCTTTTAGGTATTTTAGAAGGTCACATGGATGAATGTTTGAATAAGGTGTACCACCAAGTGTCACCAACTCGAAAAGTACCACACCAAAAGACCACCTGAAATTTTATATTTTGACATACATGTGACTATCACAGAAATTATGTGATCACTTCGACCTTGATCTCCTCTCTTCATTCTTGAAAAATAATAACGTACTGCTCACGTGTATTTCAGAAAAATTCCCACATCTTTCCTATGATCTATAGTGTTTTAAAGTGATACGCGAGAAGTTGCTGCTACACTGTCAAGAATGTCTCCTCACTTTTAAAGGCAAGAAGGTGAACGCAACAATTAACGGAATAGAAGACTCACACATCTGACTTTAAGGAGAAGTCGAAGTGGCTAATAGCTTCCGGAGACATCCACTTCACCGGAAGATTGCCTCCATGGCCCCTGTGAAATGCAAAATATTGACGAATAATTAGTTCTTCTATAAGGAAAATCTATGCATAGCTAAAAGCTACTATCGTAGAAACTAGCTTTCAGCTACTGAAATTCAAGTTTCTTTTTTCTAATAGCAGCACTAAAATCCAG
This sequence comes from Parascaris univalens, assembly GCA_037576465.1. Lineage (NCBI taxonomy): Eukaryota > Metazoa > Nematoda > Chromadorea > Rhabditida > Ascarididae > Parascaris > Parascaris univalens. The sequence continues at coordinate 238,847,453 of CM075173.1, forward strand.
AATATTTCCTTTGAAAAAGGCATCATTTTTTGTAAATATTAGAAATACTTCATCAAATTATCTTCTTTCCGATGATATTCAAATCCGTTTTAAGGTTTTCTAAGATCAAACTATTAGATTTTTGCCAATCAATAATATCAAATTTTCTCAAAAGAAATTCAAAAATCTAAAGCAAACAAATTTATCGAAAATTAACGTTTTGAAGATGATTCATGTCTATATTCAAAAGCCTTCCTTTCTGAAAGAAAGATATGAGAAAGTATAATTCAACTTATAATAGTTCTCATCTGAATCGATCGCTCTGCAAAGTCCAAAATCACCAATTTTTAGGCAATCGTCTGCGGTAACGAATATATTACGTGCAGCTAAATCCCGATGAATAAAGCCACATCCACTCAAATATTCCTATAATAAAAATTTCATAATGGATTTAAAACAGTACGAATCAATCTTTAAAAGATGACTATAACTTTTTTCCTATTTATGCTGAATAGATGTTATTGTTTAGTATCTTATGATGAAGTTGTAGGACGATTATGCAAAGATTTCGAAAAATCTATCATTATATATCAATATCCACTGGATTACTATCAGCACTATTTATTACTAAATTAGAGTACTAGAACTCCTCAGAAACGACTTCAGTAACGAGTAATTGCTGACAACTAGTCAATATTCGCTCCTATCAATGATATTTTCGATCGGAAAACCGACACATTCATCATTTAAAGGTGATTACTAAAGAATTTATTAAGAAGTCCATCCGAAATCATTTTGTTTCATAATAAATTATTTCACTTATTTGAGATAGTATTGCTTAATATGTGATAGATTTTGCAAATTATAGATTTTCTTTAAAGAAGTAATAAATTAAATGAAAAATATTTTTCTAATAAGCGAGTCGAAAATTTCATTTTTCCGAATCACTATGGAAAAATTCCATTCGTACCATTCCTGCACAAATTTCGATAGCAAAACGTAACATTTGCTTATAGGTGACAATCATGTCTAAGCGAATCGAATATTTCAATGTTTCAATATCGTCCTTCTCAAGGTCGATCCCCAATTCTTCCAACTGAAAATATGATTAGAAAAATGTGCGTAGACCTATAAAGAAATAAAACGAAGCTCTGAGGTATGACTTGAAAGAAGCGCTTAATTCTCCTAACTATTAAATACTTCGATATTGATCATTGCAAATGCATCAAATACATAGAAGAAACCTTGCGACATGAATTCTCTAAAAGTTATTTCACCTTGCCGGACAAAAGAAATACGCAAAATTGAAGAAAATGAGAAATTTAATGGTGGTGAAGATATTGTTATGAATTTATTTTTTTATACTCTCACATACCTTTATCATATATTCGCATCTTTCACGTAGGTATAAAAGTAATGAGCCTTTTTTGCAGTACTCAGTGATAATGCATAATGGCTCCGATAAAGTGATAACACCGATAAGATTCACTAAACGAGGATGTCGCGCAATTTGTTGATGAATATTAATCTCCGAGAGAAAATTATTTCTCGCAAACATATCGGCATTCTGTAAAACACCGTCATTTACTTACGTGATTGTGATGTACGCATGAAAGTTGCCAGGACATTTGCATCTTCTTAGCGCACATCAGTCATAATTCCTGCAACATCAATAGAAAACGCTGAGGCGTTTTCTTTTATGATAACAAATATCTGTATTTTTTAAAGAAGAAGTCTTAAAATTGGGGGTTTTCTAATATCAAACATTAGCCAGGCTTAATAAGGATGAAATGCTGATATTAATGGATAAAAATAGCTGCCTTAACTAATCGTCACGAATTATTTATTAATTCGATTCTTCGCATGCAAATACGAAAACTGTATCATAGTAAGCAATTGAAGATCGATGCACACCTTTAAGATTAAGGGTCTACTTTCAACAAGAATATGTATATCGAAGTGCAGCACTGTTCTGTCTACCGCAGTCATCGTTCTTTCAATGGTCACTCAATCAATTTTATTGTGCTTATGATTTTTGCCGTTTAATTTTGTTGTAATTATGACTGTTTACCATTTTATTTTATTCTGCTTATGACTATGCTTAGGACTTTCGATCACCTCAAGGCTCTAAAATTTTGCATGAAAAATGTTGGCGCTATGAAACTAGTAACAAGAAAGGATCTGAAGAAAACCGCTCTGGATGCACCTTCCTGGGATGACTGGAAAACTTTTCCGAACACTCTTAGTGCTTTCAAGGTCTACAGGACTCCATTCATATCAACGTAGTGATATGAAATTTCCCCTCATTAGCCACTATTCTGCAGTTGGCAATGCGTTGAGAAAAAAAATAAATAAAATCAAAATTTTATGTTGTAGTTTTCTCGGTATTTTGCTAAGAGCAGAAATATTTCTTAGTGGGTTAAAGTTCCCTACGTGGTAATATGATATAAGAACCATACTGCAGACCTAAAATTATCAAAATGAAATTCGAAATAAAAGAAATCATAGAAGTTTTCTGCAAGGAAATCCAGAAAAGTTTGTTGATCGTGAAAAAACGTTCAATGATCGGCACTCTTCTAAGAATTTTCTAAACATCACACCAATATATTTGATTCATAGATAAATCGTCCGACTACGCAAATTTATCACTGAGTAATTCATTGGCCCTATAATAAAATTCAAACTTGAGAAGTATACAACATTTCAGACATAGTATTACAAAATTTCAAACATAAAGTAAGATGAAGTAATATGTCACCAACTTTTTTGAGCATTTTCACTGCCACATATTGTGAAGTATCAATGTCAGTGGAAGAATTTCTGTCCGACGAAAGAGCTCTGTCAAAAGAACCTGCAAACAACGTTTTCCTGAGCAAAAATCGTCGTCGTGATCACAGATAAATTCTCCTTTGCTTCCGCCCACCTCCATCTTCTCTCTCATCTTTCCACTTTCTCCTTTGCACCCCAAATTTCTCCATATCTGCACAAATCGGGCGAACGCTGTGGTCGAGATGTGAAATACGACGCAAATAAGAGGCACTGTTTTCTGCACGAGAATATAAATGTAGCCATAAAGAGCGGCATATCAGGTGCGAAGAGTAAGGCAACGGGAGGAAGTAAAACGTGCAGAGCTCCAAGCAGGGAAATCCCGTCTCTTGCGTACGATATTTGCAATTTATAACCACACCTGCACATGTGCTTTACAGGTGAATATCTAACTTCTACGTTTATCATCCATTGTTTCGTTCAATTTGCAACGATAAAATTTTATTCAGCTGGAGAAAACACCTGTAGGACACGTTATTGCTTTGGCAAAAATTATAAACAGCTGTCGATTAGTGTAAAAAACTTATTTGCGCGTACGTCACGTCTGCACAACTTTGGATAATAATATAAACCTTCGCAGTAATCGTAGCGAAAGCTTAGTCGTTTTTTCCTTTTCTCAAAAATTACTATTGTTCATTCTGGATATATTTTTTCCGTTCAGGTGGAAATTCCAGGATAAGAGGGAGGAATTTTCAGCAACGAAAATCTTTTATCTGTAAAAATCCATGAATTTGTTTTAAAAAATCATGGTACTTGTAAGAGAACTGCTATAAGTTTTCCTATCTCTCATAAAAGGTACTTAAATAGAACTTTTAATTTATCAAAATGAATTAATTCTTAATCCAAATACTATTACCTAAGAAAACGATTCCAAATGCTCCCGAACCGATTTGTTGATCATAATGAATAGTGATATCGTTTATACTCACTTCCCAATCATCACTGAAAAGTATGCCTTAAGAAATGCGTTATGACGATGAAATGTTGCAAGCAAATATTAGTGGGCTTTGAAAGGAAATAGAGCAGAAATCAGAAAAAAAGGAGACATCTTCTGATTCAATTTTAAACTTCCATCGTGTCTGAAAATTTTAAGCAATACATGCAAATTGAATAGGAAAATGGAGGAGAAATGTAAGGGAGGATTTCATCAAATGCGGTCACTCAGTTGGAAAAATTACCGTTTTCCGAGTTGTGCAATAATCCGATCAATATCCTCGTGTTTTTTCCGACATTTTTTATGCAGACGCCATATAATAAATGTGCACAGAAACGATACTACACTGATATAGGTGAAGGCATTTGTAGCACTTAGGATATTTGAATTTTCCTTGTGGGTATATTCGTGTTGTTTTGGTCTCGCGACTGAAATATTTCGTGATTTCATGATATCAGGTTCGTTCGTCGAATTCGTTTTACAGAAAAAAACTTTTATTTTCTCCTCAAATTTCATATAATGATTGATGAATCGTCGAGAACTAAGCTCAGTATAAATAAGAGAAGTTGTCTTTTTTCTACGTGCAAATGGACTCATGTTTGCTTCTAGCATGGGCTCACATGAACGGAAATGAAAAGGGAAAGGAGAGGTTGAAACACTTGAAATGGTTGTTAATTCCGCACAAAGTATGAATGAATATTTCTGTGTGCTAAATAAACATTTTGGAAATTGCATCAATTTTCGGATCTTCAGAAGTGCGGAAATTTTTCTTCGCCTTCTTTCGAGCCACAACAACCACTTAGCTGCGCTTTATGTCAATAATCCCGTCATGACGTAAAAAAAACAATTTTAGAAATTTCTCACGAGGGGATGAGTGGAAAAATCCTGAAAAATTCGGTTAAAATTGGAAATTTATCTCTAAGTGTTCGTTCATTTATAAAATTCGTCGTACTTCATCAAAACGCTGCTTTGGAGACAATCTTCCAAACCAACCATCTGTCTATTCGAAAATACTGTGCGTATATACGTTATTTAAAGTATGTATATAACATAATCGGAATGGAATATGAAGGCTTACGAGCGATCGTTCTCACGAGTCTTTTATCCTCAGTGCTTCCATTTGCTGCTGTCCATTCCGATAATCCATATGAGGCGCATATATCGAATCCAAATAATGCGGTATCCGATTCTCTTAACATTATTGAAGATCGAATTTCCTTAATATTGTTTTACGAGAGTCTCTTCATCATAGACAATTAGATATCAATAATCACCAGCCAGTCAGTTATAACTCAAACATCGTTAGAATTTCAATTTCAAAATAGAAAATTTAGAAGAAATAGAATATTATATCATTCTTCAAAGAAATTCAACAATTGCAAATTATTATTATAGTGAAGGAACTGTCAATTGGGAGGTCGCTGGAAATGGGGTGGATTGCTCGTACTACCCCACCAATACGGCAAAAGTAATCCATAGGAAGAGCAAATTTAACAAGGAAATTTGATCAAGTTTAGCTGTTAAACTCAACTGTTCATAAATGAATCAACTTAGGACAGTTTCAATGATAAAAAGCTCAATAGCAGTTCTTATAACCTCAAGAAATAGCGCCATTTTTGAGTGAATAAAGTTTATCCGTTTAAAGTGAAACACACCTTTTGACATTTAATGCTATTCAAGTGACCACATATTGGAATCACCTTACTCGTTGTGATATCCATAATACAATATCCACTCCATAATATACTCTTACTCGGTAAACAATGCCCATAGATGGCGACGTATGTGATCTCCCTAAGAATGAAATTTTATTCAATAGTGCTATTAAATTACATTTAACAATGAAAACGATCGAAAACAACAACATTCAAACTGACCTGTTTTTGATCATTTCAGCGTTCAGCGTAGAAGCCTTATAGGAAATGCGGAAATAATCATTATCAACGAGAATAACGGTGATATTTTCAACCAAACCACATATCGGTGAAATTTGTGCTGTAAGCGAATAAAAGTCGACAAATTTTTGTAAAAAAATATTCGAACAAAGTTGAATGATGATGGAAAATTTTGAAGAAATAATAACTTATCATTCTAAGTTTTATGCTGTGTGTAAATTCAACATTATTTATGTTTTTCATAGTTAAATTCATAAGTTGCCACTTTGTTGGTTTTCGATAAAGCCGAAGAGTTGTGACTGAGAAAAGCTATTGGAGATAGAAGGATTTCTTAACTTTCAATCTTCATATAAAACTCTATATAAAACTTAATTTGTTAAGAGTTACTTTACTTTACAGTTACTGAGTTACTTTACTTTATAGAAAATGATTCATGTCTTTAAATAATATGATATAAAGAATTACTAACAGAATGGATATCACTTCTCCCTACTTATCATACCCTCACTAATAAAACTCCCCAGTAGAAAACGGATATCATTTCTCCATAATTATCGTATCTCGTATCCTCTCTAATACCCCCCCCCCCCCCCCAATAGAAAATTGTTGAAATAGAATTACTATACCAAAAATGAAACATAGAAAATTGCCAATTATTAAATAAAATGCTATAAATAGTAACCGTATTACTAGTAATTCATGTTCGATATGTTCAACACTTTCTACAAAATTCCACCTTCAATTGAATCGTCGGTACAAGATGCACCGATAATGTCCTCACATGCGAATACAATATCGGTTGTCACATTTGAGGGCTCGATAGACACGATTTGATTGCATTCTTTGAAATAGACGGCTCTTATCTGCGAACATTCAATGAAATATTTCAACTTAAATGTGCGAAATTTATATATTACTTTATGTGAACGTTCCTAAAGATGTGAAAAAATCTAAAAAATGGTAGAAAAAAAATATTCCTAAGCCATAAAATTAATTTTTTTATTCATTTTTTTTACAAACTATAGAAATAAGAAACAAATAAAAAAGGCACCATTAGATTCAATTTACAGAATTTACGCATGTGAAGAGATTTTCGAAAAGTTCAGCGGGCAATTATTCATCCAGTGAAAATCCAAATTTTCTGGAATTGAAGATAAAAAATCTTGTTAAGTTGGGATTGCTGACATTCTATACGCTTAGGCAAAAAGTTTTTCTGCTCTAATGGAAACTCGCCTTGAATGAGGGTTTACTGGTTGGATTTAGGGAGTCTTTTTTATCTTTGACGTTTACTGTTCGTTTTTTTTTTGAGGATGTAAATTTTGTGGAGTGCAAAGATCTCATAAGTACCAATTAGTCCTATAACCTCAGTTAAACGAAATAATCACAAATGAGATAAAGGTCAAGCAGAAAATATGCACCAGAAGGATAAAAATTTTCAGCGGACCTTTATTTCATATCTGGATCGATATTTCATGTTGATTTCCGAGAAGCGAAGATTAATTAATAAAGCGGATTGTTCCAAAGAGGTTCGATTAGTGAACGCCTAAAAAATGAAAGACTTTTCTTTAATTTCTCATTACAAAAATCCAAATGTATATATATATATATATATATATATATATATATATTAATATATACACGAGGCTATCGTCTTCTCTTTCATAAAAGATTATCAATGTGCAAAAAAAAAACCAGGCAATAATACTAGTATAAAAGATAACCCAATAGCGCAATATAAAGGATAACTTTGTGTTCATTTTTGCTCACATATATAGTGGCATATCTCGAACTGTTACATCTATCGAATTGGAATTAAAAGAAGTCAATGATTTGATAAAGGTAAACTACTCGGAAAGATAAAGGTTAAGCAGTAATTTATAACTGCAATCATTTTTATAAAGACTAAATTCAATGACAATATTCGTAGTGGTGATTTATTTTACCGTTCCGTAGATTCTCTCTTCAAATCTTAAAAAAAAATGTTTTTCATATCAGAAATAAATGACACATCAAACATATGAAAAATGGGATGAAATTCAAGCTTTAGAGGCATTAGCTTCCCAAGGTTATCATTAGCTTTTCAAGGTTGTCGTTAAAATTGGAAAATACAAATGTAATAATTGATATTTCTTATAGGAATAAATAAACTTTACAGTCAACTCCAATAAGCAGACAATAAACGATGCAAGTGGAAAAGCAGGATCAAGAAATTTCTATAAACGCTTTGCCAGCATCATATTCCAAATTACTAGGCTAGGCGATTGAATTTATTTCATTTCATTTCCTTTCAACTTAAATCGAATTCAATTGCAACCATCATCACGGTGGTGTTCTCCATTACTGGTGGATACCGATGTGGTATTAATGAATCATATTCTTCCGGTTTCCATATAACCGATAGAAAACTTTCATTATTCCAAATGGAGTACGATTCGGCCGGATAGCCTATAATCATTTTGTGATTAACGTTATAGATGCGTTTACTAATCCGGAACGCAAAATTTCATATTCAGAGATGTGGAAAAAAAACCGCAACATTTCCAAAACTGACTCTCAGTAAACGAAGCATTCTAAACGACATCACTACGCCATCGTATGTATACCTTCTAGGCAACATACCAGGTATGCCAAAGAAGCAGTAGGTGCATTTTCAATAGTGAAGAGCACAGCGTGCTTTTCACGAAGCGTCAGCTTCGAAACGTCGTGATACCTGTTCTTTTGAACAAAATTCCATTTTTCTTGAGAGGAATGCACATCTAGGCATTTTAGACATTATGGTGAATTATTTGAATTCCTACCCTCTAAGACAAAACCGATACTAAGAAGGAGTGAACGATTCGAAATAGTGCAGTCGACTTGATCGCGTTCATCAACATCGCATGGCTGAAGAGGATTCTTGAACGGCACATCGATCACGTTGATTTTATTTGCATGAAATATTCTACCGATTTTCGTGCAACTATGGCTATATCCACAAGGACAAACCATTGTTGTGTTCATAACTGAACCGTCGACATAATTCATAAAAATGAGCATCGAATAGAAATAAAGAATCATCTGCAAAAAGAAACAATTCAATGCTGAAAATGATCGGAAATAAATATAAAGATTTCATGTGGGTATAATAAAGATAAAAATTAATTTACGATAGTTGACTGTATTCGTCGGTTAACATATGTTGGAACTACAATCGACTAGTTCGATAATTCTTCACCGCTTTGTCAAGTGAACCTGCATAACTTTAAAAAAATGATTTATTCATCGACGGCCGACTAACGATCCGACCGATAAACTAATTTGCATCTTTTGCAAGCGGTGAATCAAATAGCACTAACGCAAATTCGCCTTCAGCTTTGATATGTTCATCTTGATTGGCACTCATAGTTTATTGTAGAACTGCAAACGTAAGCACTGTTTTTGTTCCTGTATAGTAGAGGATTCCAAGAAATCAGCCAATTAACTTCATCAGTTTTACAGATAATAAGTTCCTGACAAGTTGGTCAAGATTATTATGAGACATTATTAGGATGCAGTTAATATAATTAACGGCATTTAAAAGATTTATCTCAGCATTCTCAGGTCTCGAGTATTTTCAACGAATGAGGAGATTCCACGTTGCCCCCGCTAAGTCAAGAGAATGGAACATAGATTATGAACTAATAGAAATTGTTCGTCAAATTTGAGGATATTTAAGGCGGTTGATTGAAATATTACGACGAACCTATCCCCGAGTAATTTCTAACACCTCCCCAAGCCACATCCCCAGTTTGGGGAGTTCCAGAGTGATTCGACAAAAGTTTGGTATCATAAATGTTGCTCCACAGAGCCGAGATGAATATAATACTACTTTCGAAGTTTTGATATGCTATGAAAGAAAACCAGGAAAAATATCGCATACACGTATAAACAGGAAGATTTGAAAACTCGAGACTTTCTACGTACGCTTGAAAGAATTAATATTATCACTGCTTGAAAATATCAATCATATCATTTTTAATATAACTATGCAATCAAAAAATTTAAGCAACGGACATTTATTGATAAAAAATAAGTGTAGAAATTTGTAACGCCACTGAAATTTGGAAACGAAAAAGAGCTAATGTGCAAGCGTAATGGCAGCCAGCTTTGCAAACAATAAGCTCCTCTTGAATAGGATTCTGCCTGAAGCAGAGAGTAACGTTATCCATTGCTCTTTATTTGCACATCTCTATTCCGATTTGTCAATCTATTCTATTCAGAATTAACTGTGTATCCGAACGCGGATGTGCAACTATTTCCTGAGCGGTTTCTATTTCCAAGTAGCCATTCTAATCCCTGAAAATAGATCACTTATCATCTCGATAGGAAATCAGTCGTTCTTCTCTATGCATTTTGCCTTTTACCTTTTATTCATAAATCTTTCAAGTTAACGTTTCTCTAAAAATAACTTTACCCATGTTTCCCTTCCCATCCATTTCTCTGTTTGCATAATTCTGCATATTCATTTCAATTAAATACCCGTTACGATTTTTCCAATTCATGAGCAATACATACTAATTAGAATTTGCTCTTAAACATGCATATTGATATATCCATTCTTCTGAAAGCGTAAAAAAGCAGATGATAAGGGTGTTTAGCGTACCATAAACAAATGAAAATAATTTCAATTCCACCGCTTTCCTCCTCCCCCTCCTTCTCCTCACTAAATTCGTATTTGCTCAAGTTTCAGTGCTAATTACCTTCTCATGAGAAAATACAGAACAGTATGTGCTAACTGGAACTGAGATCGAATATAAATCAATAGTTCAGCGCAGCATTCACCTTTATTCGTCTAATCTGTAAAATGATATAGAATCGTAAACTGCAGGAAGCTCTTCTGCTGTGTTTCCATATACAATTCCTCTGTTCTCCAATGCATTCTGTTGCACCCTCACCGCCTCCCTCCACTCCTTTACTCTCCCGTCCTCTTCAGTAACTAGTTTCAAGCATTCAATGTGAAGATCGCTTGAGGTACCACGATCTAAACTGAAGTGATTGATTGCGGTCGACGAATCGTACGTCACTAGTGGTGTCTGATCGGCACAGCTCAAAACAACGTGTCACGAGCTCCGCCACATCGCTGCACGCTTCGTTTGCGGCTTAGCAAGCAATCTGTGCGAGTTGTTGGTGCTGGATGTTACTTATTTTTCAATTTATTTGCCCATTTTGTTGCGAAAAATTAGTGCAGTGGAATGAATTTAATTCTTGCTGGAGGGAATTTTTCAATTTTTCAATGCGAAATTCTCTTTTATAAAATAGTTCAACTACTTTCTTGCGTGCAACTGCACTACTTCTGTGAGGTGTTGCTTGTCAGGAGCGATTTTTTTTTTGCAGAATTCTTGTTAGTAATTATTACCGTAAATTATTATTGTTATTAATTGTTATTATTATTTATTGTTAGCAATTATTATTGATTACTATTGATTGATTATTAATATCGATTGATTGATTATTGATCAGGTGTTAGACGTATGTCTATTGAACTATATTTATTGATCATTTATTCGAGTATATAGCAATGTTATCGAAGTAAATGAAGTAGTATTTACGTACTTAACATTTAGTTGATCGTTTAGAAATTAAACACAACAAATATTGAAATATTTTCTTTGAAACTATTACTAAAAGCAATTACTTAATAGATATATTTTGTTTTAGAGATATATATATTTGCCGCAGAGAAATTGATTGTTTGTTGAAAGTATCACTTAAAAGATGATCAGTCACTTTGTTTTACCACTTGTCGGTTTGCCTTTTTTCGATTTTATAGGAAAATTTGTTTGTTGGATTCGGTTTTAATAAAGATATCGATGATGAATGCATATTGTAGATTCAATTTTGAATGATGAACTCTTTTAAGAACTTTCAGTATTAAATATTTCATCAAATCACGCCTCGTTCTCACGAGCTCCACTTTCTTTCCTTATAAAAATTTGTTCTCTTTGGGTGACTCTCAATGACTCGTAGTCGTTGATCCTGAAATGGTGATCACCTTTCACTTGTCGAAAATTCCGTTATTCCGTTTTTTGTTCACGCCAAAAATTTCTGTCCTTCGAAGAAATATTCCATTGCCCACTGCAATAGAAACGATAGTGGTGGTATAATTTCAAGGTGTTAAAAACTGTGGAAAATGAGATAATTCACTGTGTATTAGTCGTACTTTGCAGTTTTCACCGTTTGATTTGCTGAAAGCTGTTGATTTTCTCTTGAAGCACAATTTACCGCGTTGTCCGACGGTAGAGACTATCAAATTCCTTTTGAATGGAAGCCTAAAGGCAAGGGAATTTGAGGTAATGTCACAGGTGAGTCGCGGTGCAATTGCACGAAGCTTACTGCTCCGATTGGCAAATTCGAAACAGCGTTGTCCACATCATGCATCCGGGAACGATGGGCCTATCTGCATCGCTAAGTTGAATAGTGGCAAAGGTGTTGGTTTATTCTTTGCTGTTCAATTATATTCCCTAAATAACGTCCGGCTCCCGGCTAAATGGTATGGAATTCAAAAAGACGCCGTGATTTTCGGGAGAGGAACTCAAAAGCGCATATGTACCCACGTACGCTCATTTTTTCTTATGGTACAGAACTTGCAAGAGAATAGCGAAAAGAGAGGAATTTCTACTTCATAAATCTAAAAAAAACGTCAATATAAAGTTATATAAGCTTCCTGTTGCGTGCTGAATCGAACAGTATGCGCGAAATTGAAAACTTGAACACTAATATATGAAAATTTGGTTAATAATATTTGATTTAAAAAATTTTGTTTCCATTGGCTGCTGCATTTGCCGAAAAAAGCACAACTCTTTTAAAGGAATCTAAAAGTACTTTACTGAAGAATTTTGCTAGCAGCATGTAGCATACATAATGACGGTAAACAGGTGAGGAAACTTCCATGTTTTATAGAAGTAATGTTCTACCTATATTGCTGAATATTTGTCAGTCTTGAGAAAGATCGAATCATAGATTGCCGAAACACTAAGCAGGTAAATGTCATCTGAGTGCTTTGTGGTGTTAACACTTTAAAAAAAGTAATATAAAGTAATATTGATGCAGAGTCGTATATCATTCAATAAATCGATGGTTTAAAGATGTGACATCAACGGTGATCAACTGTTGCCCCAAAGGCACTGAAACTGAGCCATCTTAGCATCCTATGTGATGAATGTTTGGCAGTGTGGGATCGATGTAAATTAATTCTTCAGAGCAGTTCTTTAAGGTACCACTGACTATGCATTCGAGATGATCTGTTCAACGCTGAGATTCGGTCGCGGAGTGACAGCGGAAGTGGGCTATGATATGCAGCACTTTGGTGCGAAGAACACTCTCATAGTCACCGACAAGCGAGTCGTCAATACGCGTGCATTTGTGTAAGTGATCCTTTTCGTCATAGTTGAGAGAGGAACGAAATATTTTATTCCATGGGAATTTTCGGTGACTTTTTGTAAAGTCGGTGCATGCGGATAGCAGGAAAAGAGGAAGGTCTGCAAATAGCGATCTGTATTTGTGGAAGTTGAATGCGATGGGACATTTCTTGGGACATCACCCTATGATTGCTTTACGCAGCCATTCCTTACATTCATAAACCAGAGACCAACCGATAATAAAATTTAAACGGACAAATATAGAAGATTTTATAGTGATCGCAATATCAGAGATAGTCGTTTCAGGGAAGTAGAAAAATCGATGAAAAGTGTTGGGCTGAAATATAAAGTGTTTGATGATGTGCAAGTGGAACCGTCAGATGCAAGTGATTTTTTAAATGTTTCTTTGATGAATCTCTCGAATATAGAGAAAACTGTGTGCACTATGTTACTAAATGTCATTGAAACGCTCTTTGCTCGTATTTATTTCGTTGGAAAATTTCTGTCTATAGTATAATGGTCGTCTTATATAATATTTCTCTAAGATTTAAGTCCGCATTCAGTGGAATTCTTGAAGCATAAATCTAACATGAAAAATTTGTTTCAGAAACCTTAAATAGAGGCTGTTTTTAATTCAAATTCGATTGAATATGTCATCATTTTAAGAGGGTTTATATAATTTGGTCATTTCATTTGCATTTTAAATGCAAATTAAGTTAATATGTGGAACTCAGCTGAAGTATAAGTTAACAACCTAAAGGTATGAAAAAGGCAGTCAACTTTGCTCGTCAACAAAACTGCGATAGTTTCATTGCTGTTGGTGGTGGTTCTGCTATGGATACGTGTAAAGCAGCGGCACTCTACGCAAGGTATAATCTCATTTTATGCTTTCATTGTCCACAAGACAACTTTAATGATTTCTATCGCCCTCTATTACTGATATGATTTTTGCTATGATAGAAGAACTTTTTTAGTCGTTCCAAAAAAGAGAATCTCTCACTTCGATAAAACATTCATTGTAGGATTTTCACCGACAACTGAGCCGTTTATTCAGATTTGGCGCACATTTTTTCGCCCTTATCAGATATGGGATTTAAGTGCTTATAAATTTTTAAAATATAGGCTTCGTTGTTAATTGAAATTTTACTTTCACTCATCTTAAGTAATTCCCTGGTCTTGTTGCACTGAATGTTGCTACATTAATCAATGCTTCATATTAATATTTATGATTAGTTTGAAATGATAGTAAAATAGAAAGAGCTTAAGAAATGGAAAGAATATTTAGTCGATCAAATATGAATTTCATTCCCTTCCTTAGCGAAAAGAAGACCACTCCTAACGCGTAATCCAACAAATCATTAATTAAAACAACATTTCATTTTTAACGTTGAGAAGAGTAAAGGGATTGTGAGGTGTGATATTTTTCTGATATAAGCAATGATATGAAGGTGAGAATGGAGCTTTCCCTTTTTTATTTATCATTTATTTGATCTATTCCCTTTCTTTCCTCATTTATTTTTTCCGCTTTTTGTCGTCCTAAAACGAGCGGTGCGGAAATTGGATGTTGCAGCAATCCACAAGCCGACTTTCTTGATTTTGCCGTTTCACCATTCGGTAAGAGTCTTCTTCCAACAAATCCTATGTTACCTGTGGTTGCTGTTCCAACGACGGCTGGTACTGGTAGCGAAACCACTGGTTAGCATTTTCAATAGTAATTTATCCATCACTGTTCTTTTCTGACTAATACGTCCCTAACATATGAGTGTTATGAAGAATTTTCTATCCAAAGGCTACACTGTTGCATCAATTGGAAGAATACTAAAATAGCTCCATTTTTTGAAACTATGAAGTGGTACTATGAAAGCTCTAATGGTACAATAAGATCTCGAAATTCCTGCATAATTGTACCGAAATTTAATTTTCCTAGTCCACCTACTGTTTCTGAATCGTATTGTTGTCTGTATTGTTTGTAGAGATTTATTTTCTGTGTAATTCAACCTTTCTAAAGAAAAAACAGATTTTTGATATATTCGAGAACAAACAATTACGTACTCATACTGACCAGTTATAAGCTAGTGATGAATTCACGTCGCGGTGATCATTGCGTTTTCATTCCGCTTTCAGGATTGAAATTTAAGTGTGCTGCTCTACTTTGTAATGAAATATGAACGGCGCATGTGCGTTTAAAAGTGTCACTCATAGTTTCAGCTCTTAATTAAAATATTTTTTGCAAAGAGAAGTCGCGAAACGAAACTTGAGAAATCTCGTAGACACGAAAACAGCATTCGCTCATCGATGGTACTCTATTTTGCGACAAATCTCTCTTTTTGTTTAAAAAGAAGTCTCCTTTTAACAACATTTCTAAACGTTAATTTGCAAAAAAAAATCCATCTTTTAAATTGATCTTTCTTTGTAACATCTGCAGGCGTCGCAATCTTCGATATGCCCGAGCATAAATGTAAGACGGCGTTCAGACATCGATGTCTGAAACCGCTTCTTGCTATAATTGATCCGCTCAACGTAATCAGTATGCCAAGGAATGTTGCGATTTATAGTGGTTTTGATGTGCTTTGCCATGCTCTCGAATCTTTCACTGCCAAACCTTATTTTCAGGTTGGTGAATCGAACCCACTAAGCTTGATTTGTTGATGCCATATGACCTCAGGTAGAAGGCTCAAGTTCAACAAGTTTTCTGCCAAAAATTTAGTGGAGAATGTACTGAGAGTGTGAATGCTTTGTATGGTTCGACTCTCAAAGCTGGTTAAACAGAAGTAATCATATGATTATAAAAAACGTCGTCGTCGTACAAGAAACGAGGTAAGATTAGCGTACAACACGCAGTGTCGCATCAGCAGAGAAGTAACGAGAGCAAGCTGTACATTAGGGAGATTTTTTCGTGCACGGAAGGTCTGTGATAATAGCTGCGTCAATTGAATGAATTATACTGCTGATGTCAACTGGACTTGTTTGGATTCAAATCTTTTTAGTTTCATATTTGGCCGTTAACAATGAATCGATCGCACAAGTGCTCTTCAGTTTTTGTCCGCAGGCGCCAAAGCAAGAAGTGAAAACTTTGGCGAATAGTCGCTCTCCACAACTTCCAGTAGTTTGAATGCATTACATTCACCGGGTGGTGGGAAAATAAATTTTAGCAGAAGCTTCAAAAGGATGGCGAATAGAATATGGAAGTGTTCTTCTCAGTGCTGCTGTACCCCATACTGGTAAGCTGTAGAACTAGTTAATGAGGCAATCATGATGCGCAGATGTATATCTTATGCGTTCGTTTCGTACTAATTAATCTTCACTTGGTTATTCACCGTTGTTTAGAGGTCACCAAGGCCGCAACGCCCATCGCTAAGACCTGTGTATCAGGGCTCCAATCCGATCAGTGATATTTGGGCACAAGAAGCTCTTAGGGTCTGTTAATGTTTTCTTCTTGTTATTACTATCTAATGAGGTAAATGTTGAGGATAGTAGAAAGAATATGAAAGCATCGTTCCTTGGAAACTGCATAACCATTCTTCCTGATTGGCTGCAACAAACAAATCATTCTAGTAGAGCAACTGTCATCGCAAACGTCAAGCGCGCACTTCAGTGTCCAACAGATTGAGGCGTTTTAGATTGCATATACTGATCAGTGATCGTTCATTATCACTTGAGAGGATATTTTTAAATTGTAATATTAAAGATTCGAATTTCTAATGGCAATCATATATATTATAATATTATCTGCCAACGATACCAATTAAAAATCAAATATAAATTATTTCCCAGATAATAGCGAAATATTTTCGTCGTGCGGTGAATGATGCGGGTGACGAGGAAGCACGTGCGCAAATGCTTATGGCAAGTTCATTTGCGGGTATGGGATTCGGTAATGCTGGTGTTCATCTATGCCATGGACTTAGCTATCCTATAAGGTATCATTTTTTAAGCAGTATAGTGATGTTTCATTAATTGTTATTGAATGTTCTAAGAAATTTTCACTAGAAGAAAAATAGTGTTATAGGAGCCATCGATGATCACCGTTATGCTAGAAGTGCATCGACTAAGCACTTTTACCATAACGGTCACAAAGTGACGGTTATAAAAGTACACAAAGTGCGCTTGATCTTTCACTTTAGTTTCCTTGAACTCGTCCCCATATCAGTGGAATTATACTGCATCAATAATGCCATTGCGTTATTTAGTTCCTCTCAGTGCACCTTTTTAAACAAATGAATAAATAGATAAATAAATGAACAAATAAATAAAGAAATAGTTATTCAGTTAATTAAATAATTAACGGATGTACAAAAAATAACTAGACGAGCGTGTAAACAAAGGAATAGGTTGCGGAATATGCAGATAAATCAGAAAATGGGCCTCAAATAAGTAGGTGACAAGAAGACTAGAGAATTGAAGTCCGGAGAGTATGCGGTGTAATATATAGAAGAAGACAGGGAAAAGCACAGATGAATTTGGAACTATGGGTGACCGAATGGATAACTCGACGTAAATTAATACAGCCGCTTGCTGATGATATATCAAACATTCTAGTTTGCATATTTGGAAAGATGACGCAATTTTAGTTCACAAGGCAAACGTTATATTGATACGGACTACGATAAGAGCCAACCATTAATACCTCATGGACTTTCGGTGGTTACAACTGCTGTTGCCGATTTTCTTTTCACTACGGCTGCTGATCCAGAACGACATGCACAAGCTGCGAGACTACTTGGCGCCGATTTGACGGTATTATTTCAAGACTATTAATGATGGAATGGGACATATCAGACAGTCATTTGCAATTCAGAGCACTTTATTGTATGGGATTTAATTTTTATAATAAGGTCGTGCCAAATTGGTATCGATGGAATGGAAATATGATTCACATAAACGGGAAATCTGGGCGAAAATGATCGCCGTGGGTGGAAAATAATTAAGAGATTATGATGTTCTTTTAATTGGACGAGCCAGATGAATATGGTTTGCTGGAATCTGCGACGTCAAATGTCCTTGCCGCTCATAATTTTAGTGTATTTCCACTAAGGTGTTTTAATTTCCCATCAGCCCTGAGTGCGGAAGAACTTTTCACCGCTATGTTCACGATTAGGAAATGTGCATCATTGATGTTGGAAGAGAGATGGAGAGGTGTAATTGAGAACAAATATCTCGTAATTCTAATTATTGATAAAAATGACATCGTATATTTAATAATGCCTTATAAGGAAACAACATCTGAAACTTGCGGCTAACTATATTGTAGAGGATGTCGAAGGTTCCAATAAAAGCAGTTATAATTCGAGCCAAAAAGATTTAAAAATTTATGTAATATCAATTTTCTTCATCCCTACTCTTTTATCCATGGGAGTTTGTAGTAACTCGCAGGTTCTCCTGATCTCTTTGAACGATGATAAAAACAATGAGTTTATATTTTACGAGCTGAAAAAAGTCCTCATAAAATAAGAGAAACATAAGGAAACTCTCTAAGGGAGTTTGTTTGAAGAAGATAGGTTGAAAGAAAGAAGATAGGTTGAAAGAATATGTCAGTAGAAAAACAACAGTTAGCTGCGAAAAAGGATATTGGTGAATAATGTGTGCCGGAAACGTTGGACCTGGACAGGCTTTAAAAAATTGTTGTTCCGTGCCAAATGAATTTGAGGAAGAGCTTCGAGGCTTGACGAAATTGCAAATAAAATACTGTCGTTGGGAGAAAAAAAACGAAACCACGCCAATATGTATCCTATTTTTAACTGCATCATTTCAAATCTGCGAAATAAAAATTTTGGAAATGTGAGCATCATATAGAAAAAATAAGGGCGACAAGAAAAATGCCTCAATTTATGGGCCTCTATCATGAATACGCTCCATTCGAAATTCTATGAATTTTTATTTTCACGCAGGATTTCGAATTACAGGGGAGGGAAAAATTCCAGCTGCTTTTCGCAAGAAAACATATCACTTCTATTACAAGAATCGTGACTGCAATAACATACGACATGAGCCACGCGAGGAATTTCCTTGAACATACGGCAGTCTGAATTACATTCAGATATCGGCATCAGAAGAAACGATTGCTCGAAAGTTAACCGACGAGATCCGTAGTTTCATGAGCGATTTTGGAGTACCAAATGGATTATCAGCGCTTGGCTTTTCATATTCTGACATTGATACCCTAGCGGAAGCAGCATTAAACTCATTGAGTGCAGTTTCAATTGCACCGAAGGCCACTGATAAAGCTATAATTGCCGACATCTATGAAAAATCAATGCAAGTATTCTAATCTTGTAAATTCTGAACAGCGCTGACAATTTGGAAGTCTAATTTGTTTGGTTTTATTTTCTATCATTAGTTTCGTTTTGCTACGCTTTATTTGTAATTTTTCGTGTTATTGTTGTCATTCATTTTGCTCATATCATAACAAATTAACATGCCATGCTATATATGGTACTTCTTATGTTATGTCGTCTTATATACTCGTCGTGCTATACTGATGTGTTTATTCGAAATAACTAACAAAATCATATGCTTGCGAAGAGCGTCACAATTGCAAAAAGTGGATTTTAGATGCGTTGAAGATTCGTCGCTTCCACTGAATCAATTTCTGGATTGAATCAGTTGAGGTTGTCCATAACCCATAATTTTATAGTGATTTCTTGCCTGCGAAGACATCCTGTCTTCGGTTGGTTTTTTTGTAACTGGACTAAATATCACTAAAAGAATCTTCTGCACGGTGCTAGGTTTTTCTCTTTGTGTTTTGAAAGATATTTATTTTGTTTTTTTATGGTTAGTTTATGTTCAGCCTGAGTAAATCCACTTTATTTTGTTTACAAAAAATGAGCAGTCAAAATAAATGAACTTTTCTTTTTATTATCAATATTATTATATCACAAACATGTGGCTAAACTTAAGCGACAACTACAGTGAACGATGACACGAACACTAAGCTCGCTGTTTCGAGAAAATATGTGCCATATTGATGGGGTATCCTTGAACCGGACTACTACAACGAATTATGAATTCGTTTACAACACATGTCAATAAAAAAGCTAGAAACATTTGGAATTAAAGTCGACTAAATGGATATTCCCATATTCAGGATAATCCTAAGAAAACTCTTTATTTATGGAATTTTAGGAATCGTGCGTTGTGTCAACGTTCAAAAATAACGCTCATTAATATTAACAAATATAACACAATGCACAATAACAAATACTTTCGCCATGATAATAGCGAATAGTTGCACATAGAGGACAAATCAATCCAGAAAAAAACAAAACCACTTTACAGGAATGCGATCGAAAAAAAGAAGAGTAACGTCGAAAGCAACATAAGTGATACACGTGCATTTGAGGAACGTTGATTACAAACATAAGCACTGAGGTCGACGTCATTTGCTATGAAGAGAGTCGTAATCGGTTATTGGATTATAAACCCTAAAATTGAAGAGTAGTCGTATAAATCGATGCAATTGATGGCATTTTCAATAGAAACATAGAATTTTTCTTTTCTTTTCTTAGACTGCTTGAAGAATTATAAGTTTTCTTTTACAGAAATGAACTTACCATACAAAGCGTCTCGCAATCTCGTTTCTTCTCGAAACGATTCGCATTACCGCCACAACCACGATAGAAGTAGAGTTTACATTTCCGATCTCGTCGACTATAGAAATATTGTAGGTTTGTTTTTGGTGCGGTTTCATTCTCATAGCACGATCGCCCTAAAAGTTATTCATTAGTGATTAAAATTTGTTAATTCGTCAAAAAACCTATGGATAAAAAAAAACCTTGCTTCTGTATAGGACTTATAAAAAGAATTCCGAAAACAAAAATCCAACATCCCACTGCTAGCAATTTCTAATATTTCATGATAGAGTTGTTCTACTATATTCGCATGGATCGTAAATTAGTGGAAAAGAAGTCATCCACATACCTTCTGTTGGTTTCAAGTGACAAGCACTTCTATCCAAGGGCTTTTTCGCAGGAAGTTGATCGCTTTCGAATGGATCTTCACCTTCGCCAATGTCTATTTGAACGCCATCGTTCTCCTCTCTTGCTGATTTCAATTCCACTCCAGGATAACCTGGAAATATTACCAGAATAAGTATATTCAATAAAAATTTCCTCTCTCATAAATGATTTTTTCGAAAATCGCTTCAACTTTAGAAGTGCTACAATAAAATTTTAATGTGAAGGGTCGATTCCCTTCCCCTCCCTAAAAAAAAGAACTCACTGGAACTGTAAAAGACGACGTTTTAAGGCTCATATATGACTAACTGAGCGTATACGTAAAAGTAGAAATTAAAAAAAGTTCATTGCTCTAACAATCTCACTGAACGAATCTTCATTTCTGAGGACGCTACTAAAGGCCAATTCGTGACAAGAAACCTTTGTTGTTGACTTGAAGTTGCTGTTTATTGGTCGGTTTCAGCAACATCCGCCCATAGGGACCCTCTCCTTTTTGATCATCCAATGAGCCTTCTGGAGTCGGCGCCACAACATTTACTGCAGCAACACTTATAATCCAGATTTCTTAGGAAAAGTTACTTATGTTGCACAACTGAGTAGCAAATACATTGCACGCAAATAACGACATATGATCTTCAAACGATCACGCAAGGCCATCGTAAATTGAATTGTTACGCAAGAGAAAAGGAGAGAAAACTTTAAGAACGCTACTGAAAGTACCCTTAGCTTATGGGGGCACACGGAAACCGGAAATTGGGCACTTCTGAAACAGTGGCGATGAAATATTTGAAAAAAGTACTGGAAACCGGAAATCAGGCAGTCCACAAATGATGATGAGTAAATATTTGAAAAGGGAAAGATGAAGTTGTGTGACGTTGATGATTCACAGCGCTTGATGCTGCACCGACTCTATTCAATGCTTTATTGAGTTCCATGTAAAAGTCAAAGCTGATGCCTTGTTTGCCTTGTTTAAAGGGAATCGGTTTTGCTTTGCTAAATTATATGCTATGAGCAGTCCTTTGGTAATCACTTTAATTCAGTTTCAAACTCCGGATCCATGCTAAAACATCCATTTATGAGTTCCGGAATATTAATTTGGATAACGCAAGATGTTCCTCATGGCTGTTTTCATCCGGAAGTTTTTTGAACATTTGTTTAAAACAGGCCGATGTCTTGTTAGTGTTTTTTCTTCTTTATAAAGGACAAGAATAAATTTGTTGTAAATACTCACTGAATCTGCCGAACGCATAAGGCAGACTCTCTTTTGTGCGAAATGTTTCCTTATCCATGAAAAGAATGTGCCATTGCATCATCATAGGAAGCATATTGAGGTGAATTTCAAAGGCGGTTAGACTTCTGTTGCGTTCTACACGAAAAATTGGTTTTCACAAACTAGGTCTTCCTTTATTATCAATTCAGTGACTAAATTATAGGGTTTCGCCTAATTTTCGTGCCTATGAAGAGTTGAATCACACGCATCCTCTCGAATTAGCACAACCCATTTTTGCGAAGGCAAGATTTAACCAATTCTACACCTCTTGTTCATTATATATTTTCACCTTTCTCTACTGCCTCCCTGAAGATTCCTTGAGCTAAAACTTACCTTTCTTTTACTTCAACGGTACAAAAAGAATTAGAAGAAAAAAACTAGAATAGAAAATAACATAAAATCAACCATTTTCTTCGACTGCTTCTGCGCTGCCATGTCCGTTTTCGCTACTTGTTAATTCAGAAGTGTGAACTTCATCGCCCTCGTTCGTGTACTCGCCCCGTTCTTTTGTATTCTCCATACTCTCCTCAGTATGGCTCACATCTTCATCTTCATTCGCTGCAGCCAGTGATTCTTTCAACTCTGGCGCTAAATGTGACAATTAGAAAAGCCGCCTGAATATACTCGGAAGCAGCGTTCCATTAGGATAAGCGAAAAAATAATAAAGATCAGCGCTGACATGAGCAGAAATCCTTAAGAAGCGTTATTTTATGGAACCATATTCGTTGCTATATCAATTTCTTTATTACTTTCTTCGTTCGGTATTAGTAACGTTACCACTATGCCATCTCTCATGAAACAAATATTGCACAATTTAGGAAAAGTTCCATCCCGTCATCTACGGTGGTATCTGCCAGCTAAGATTGCCGCATGGAACACGATGAACTAATGTGAAAATCCGCATTCGACCGACCAAATGAGATACATTAGTGGATTCTCAACAAACAAAAGTGAAGTCATCATACCTATCGCAACCATCGTCTTGGGTGTTGTAAGACGAGGGGGCTTTGGATCGGACAACAAAGAACCGCGATCGATAACCTCTCCGGGATTTGGCCGTCGAAGGCCGAGATATGGTGCGATTACAGGTGGTGGCGGAATATTGCTGCCATAAATACCGAATGGACAACACAGTCTCCCTGAAACGAAAAGTTCACTGTTTCACGCTTCATTGTCAGTAGCCTAAAGCTACGATTTTTTACACCTACGAAACGCAATGTCCTGCAATCCTTTTTCTTGACAGATGCCTTTAGTTGGCAAGATTAACGATCAACTAGTTATAAACAAAGCTCAGAGATTCTACCTAAGAAAAAATACGACAAAAACTTGGAGGCTGAAATGCTGTTCAGACTTTCTGATGAACTCGATGGCTTTCAAGGAGAGGGTGGGACTTTTAATGTAAAAGAACACAGTCTTTCCGAACACCCACTGAAGTAGATGCGTCCCACTGAAAAGAGCTCACACTGAGAAAGCAATGAGTTTAGAAATTGTTGGCGACAACAGAAAAATTCCGAGAAATAAGATTTCACTGACGTCTACCTACCATTCCTCTCGGAGTCGATCGAACAGTAGAACCCAACAGGACATAATGCCTGACCGTCAAAACCTGAGCCGCACTTCAAAGGCAAACCGGAGTTCTCATCTAGCAATGCATCCGATCCATCCGGGCACATTGTCGGAGGCGTAGACATTGGTGAAGAATCGGCTGAAAAATATACTAAGAAATTAGAGGTTAGTTCAGCGGGCAACCAACGTCTACTGTTTCTTGATACTGCCCATCATCTACTGTTTCTTGATATTGCCCATCATTCATCTACTGTTTCTTGATACTCCCCATCATTCAGCTTCCTTTTAATTCTGGCTAGAAAACAGAGGCATAACACTTCAGTTTAGCTCATTTTTAACCTTAGAACCTTACTAACAGCAATACTTATGCAGTAAACAAAACAGCAATCATATGAAAGAGCGTGATTACAAACGAACCTTATATGCGGACATAAGCAGCTATGACCACAGAGCAATAGAGAATAATGAGTCGTAGAAAATAGCAGCTAAATGCTGCGCTTTCACATGCTCACCATAAAATATTCTCTTAAGCAGAGTTCTTGGAACACATTTAGCCACATTCGCACGATCCAATCTCACCAGCCAATGAATACTTCAGTGCAACTGCCAACTAACTGAGAAATCTCATAAAATCAGCAATTAATTACCTTCTGATGATGTTTCTTTTGCGCTTTCTTTTCCCGTAGATGCCCTTGAGACAGCGGCACTTTCTTTAGAATTGGCCTCTCCTGTGCTATAAACTGCGTTCTCGGTGCCGTCGCGGGTTCCATGATGTATGAGGGCGGCATTAGTGCGTGGCCTGCTTTTCGCTTTTTTGCTTGGTTTACGAACGTTCTCGAAATCTGCAAAACATCCGCCAATAGAAATAACTGCAAGATTTCTAATTAAAAAAATGAAGTATGCGGTCTGTTGTCCCTTTAAAATGTGCAAACGTTTTATGAAAAGCGACATACCTAACGCATCATTTGGGCAGCAAACATCAGGTGGTCCATTTCGGCAGTAGTATCCGGTAGGACATCCGATTGAATCAGTCTGATTTCCGCATAAGACGGGTGCGTTTTCGCCAAGGGGCGGACGTCCACCTGGGCATGTTCCAGGAGGTGTTGTCCTCGAAGACGACCGACCAACTTTGCAACGCTGCTCGCACTCATACTGAGTTGCAAAATTGTTAGAGTTTCCGCTACATCCACTGTAATAGAAGAGTCGGCAAGTATCTGCACGACGGTCATAGAAGTACCTCAGGTGAGCTTCATTGCAGCTTCCGGAATCCACCAATTCCGTGCATGGATCTATTTTCGCCGGCCGTCTCAACGATGCACGCGTATACTGACGTGGAGCCTTTGCTGAAAATTATTCCATAAGATCGATGATCTTTCAACGTTGATTCCACGCTTGCAAATGAAGTTATGATTCAGTGCGATGCTGTAATACAACAAAAAATATTCTACAGTTACCGAAATGAACATATTTTTCTTCATAACCGTCCCTGTGATGCGTTTTCAATGGTTTTTTGAATGGGAAAAGTTTCTAAAATCAGCACAGAGGAAATTTAACAACCGTCAAATCGAGCAGGATGACTGGCAAGATCGAAAGAGAAGGCGGCAGTTGGTGAAGCTGCTCGACGTACTCGTCGTATCTTTTCATCGGCGAGCGATCGAATATTCAAAGAAGCCTTCAGACTTTTATATCCATGCCTTTCCTCGTCTCCATTGTAGCCTGCGAATATTATAGTACCAATCTAATGAACGACTCTATTAATTAAGCCGATTCTAAAGAAGCAAGTATAACTGCAAATGAGGTGCTAGTCGATGTTCTAATGACTTATGCTTAATGTGTCGTAAAACATCTGAATCATTACTCGGTTTGTTAAGCGACAACCTCGTAAGACTCATGCAATGAAGATAATCGGAATCGCATAGTCATCTTACAGGAAAAATTCAGTGTTTTTTACAGCTGATTTTGCTTCATATTTCTGAATGACCTCAACCAACCTCCAAAAACGTGTTTATCATAGGGATCCTCCTCATTCGGACAACAGAAGAAGTCGATGCCATTAAAATAACATGAAGACGTGCCCGGACAGCGGTTCTTGCCCGGTAAACACATCACAGGCTTTCCATCTGCAGATTGTATTGCTCTCAACCCATTCGGACAAACAGGAATTCGTTGCTCTTCACTGATCGTCACTCCGGAAGCATGAGCGGGCAATTCAATACCAGAGAGAATCTGCTCGAGGCCTTTCTGCGGTGGAACTTCAACAACTTCATCAACCCACTCATCCTCAGCTGAAAGAGTGGAATATAAAGTAGTAACGGGAAGCTTCTCCTAAATGTTCAAAATCATGAGCAAATTGCCTATTTTCGAAAAAAAAAAAACGAATGCTAGGTGTTTGTTATAGCCCTACATATGCCCTCGATGACCGATTTTTGAAGCTTGATAGGTTAGGTGGGAATTAAACGTGACCTGAGAGCTCTGTGAAATTCATTTTCCCTTGTCCGCCTAACATGCGCTGATTATACGAATCGTGTTAAAAAAGAAGTTCCAGGATACGTTGCTGCGATCCATAAAGAAATCGCCATAAGCCACATACATCATTATCGACGATATGGTTCGACGGACGCAAGCCGATATTGCAAAAAACGACGTCCTGTTTTTTAATGATGGATTACTGTTCATGTTAAAAACCTTCAATCAGTGCTCATCATAGAACTAAAAAACGATTGAACGCACCTTTATGTATGCGACCGCCATTCTGATAATTGATTTTCATGGGTGCTGAAGGAGCAAGGATAGGCATCTGAGAGTCGATGGCTGCAAGTGGCTTCTTGTTGAGAAGTTCAGTGTTATATTCGAATTCAGACTTCGATGAAATACTTTCCGCAGTGTCGAGTTCATCCTGAGATGAGGAGAATTCTGGACCATGAGAGTCGACTGCAGAGGTCGTTTCCACCTCTGTTTTCTTCGTTGCGTTTGCTGTTGCGTGCGCTTGTATCTTTTTGTACAGCTTATCGGCACTGAAACTGGCGTTAACTGGAAATGATTGATGAATTAAGTCTAGCAAACTTTTCACGACTGAAATCGAGGTTCTTTCACCGAGATAATGCCTCTGTCTCTAGGCAAAATCACTACGATGAGGGCAAGGTCTTTACATCGTTTATTTACCCAATTAAGTCTTACAAGTTCATAAAACTTTATGGCTTTGTTTCTATAAGCAAATTATACTTAAAAATTATGCTTAATAGACAAGTTACGCCAAAGGGATACTTCCATAAAATGGAATTTTCCCAGTACAGAATTTTTTAATGAACTGGTAGATTAGAAGAATGTTCCGGGGGAAAACTGGAGAAAAATATGATATGAGATGAATTTGTGTGCTTTCATTAAAAGGATGCGCAAGCTTACGTCGGCTTTGATGATGCGGACTCACTAATCTGGCCATGTTCATTGACGCTGTCTGCGATGACTGTACCGTGGAATGCACGGTTAGTTGCCGAGTGATGATGATTAATTTTCTTCTGCATAATACGTCGAGAGCGCGGTATCGATTCCCTGGTGAATTCTTCTTCAGTGAGAAGAGTAGACACTGTCGGCTGAGTGATACGAACAGGTTTCGGAGAGAATCCAATTCCTTCCATTGCTTAAAGTTGTGCAATTCAAGAGGCGTAAAATTCTACTCAGTTAGATTTACACTTTATACCTTCAAAATGAAAAATTGAGGACGCGCTGATGTTCTCCAAACACTACCTCAACAGACGATCATCCTTTATTTGTTCTGTATTTTATAAAACAACAAAAAGCGTTGTTGGAAATCGCGAAGAAATTGAGGATTTTTTGAATGATGCTAGCACAAATGCTCAGCAGTATCCCTTCTCAACTGCGGGGTAACTTTTTTAGGTTGCTGCACAACAGACATACATCGATGTTCACGTCCTTGCAAAACTTATCATAAATGCGGCCGCAGTAATACTCCTCATCTGCTATCAAGTCCAAATATTTAATTTGTGCTTAAACTAGCTTGTCAGTTATAATGAATATAAAAATTCCCGCTTATTTCAGCTATAAAATTCAGAGAGAGTCTAAAACCATTGGAAATTTGGAGCAAAAATTTTTCATCGATATCAACGCAAAGGAGATAAATAAACCACCTATTGTTCTTTATATATTTAAAATCCAAATTTCAGTACTGCGCTGTATATGTAACCACTGTTATACTCAAATGGTTTTCAGACATAATGGTCTTACACATGAAACTGTAGCTGTTACACTTATATTGCCTCTTGGTTGTGCTGGGCCGAGCCAAGCCAACATCTAGTTGTTTCTTGATGTCCTTTCACCCTCGACCTAACTTCACCTGTATTCTGCCTAAACCTCTCTGGAGTGCTTGCGAGAAGTTCAGGTAAACACTGCGAGATGATGAATGCATATGAAATACATGAACATTGCTTACGGACGCAAGAAGTCTGGCAATCGCCAAGAGAGGAAAACTGATTGTCGTTACCGCCCTCGCCCTGATACACCATTTGCTCGCACCGCAAGTTGCGAATGTTGAAATACCATTTGACGTTGTAACCACCACCATATCCCTCATCCTTTTCGTGTGTGCAGCGATCTGGTACTTGTGACTTGATTGAGTCACTCCCTGCAATTCAATCAAGCTACCTGCGAACTTTTTTCTGGCGAGAGTTTTCACTGTTACTCGCCGCATCTTAAAGAAGTTTTATATTCTTTCGGAGTTTGAACGAGCCCAAATTTTTTTTTTTTGCAGAAATGAAATAACTGTAAATGAGAATTGGGAAAATAAACCACTGACAGTCAAGCATAACCTACTTACTGAAGAAAGGCGCTTGCATAAAAGCGTTTGTAAGTTTTAAAACATCTTACAGCTACACTATTCAATTCGATTGCACCCCAATCACTCTTGCATTTTATATGCTCGTTCCACAAAGACTATTCAGACTTATTCTCAAGCTCCTCTTTTTGAAGACTGTGCTTTACGTCAAACACAAATATGCCGATCTTACCCGACTGGCATTTCGCCTCACAAGTTTGACGATCCATGAAATTGTTAGTGTTGCCACCGCAAGAGCCATATGAGAACTGCTCGCAGTTGCCCGTTTGAGAGTTGTAGAACCACCGCGGAACATACTCGACGCAAGGTCCAGCTTCTGGTGGCAGCACACACGTTTCCTCGTCTATTTCTATTGGTGAAGGTGACGCGCCGATAATCCTCGGTGCTTCCTTGTGAGGTACTACTGACGGTCGTAATGGTGGCCCGAAAATTTCGACTTCGTCCGAGTTTGACGATGAGACAAATTGTTTCGGTAGATGTGTAGCCTCTTGCTCTGTCGGTTCTTCCTCTTCTTCTTCCTCGCTTTCGGTCAGTGCAAATTCGGTCGTGGGGTTTTCACTAATTTCTGAAACGTTTTGCAATCATTTTCTCTCATTAACGAATCACTTTCTAAACATTTCTGAAATTTTCACGGCAGTAATGACTGCGAATGATGTTGCAAATTAAAAGCAGTCGACAACTTCATGACATTCTGAGGTGGAGCTACTACTGCAGAAAGCTTGAGCCTCAGGTGTAAACTCAATATCATCATAAAACTGGCAACTCATCGTCTAACAACGATTCTGACAATGAAATAAATTGATCAGTGCAAAGTTTATGTTCAAATGATGATATATTCACGTTTAGTTTGAAACTGATGATAAATAAAAAAAGAAATACTATTCATGCGAAGAAAACGAAACATTCGAGGTGATAAAAAAACTTATAAAATACATGCACAATTTTCGTACAGCAAATGCTCGTTAAGCTTGCCAATAAATACTTGCCATGCGAAGCGATTCCTCTTTAATTTCCTCTTCTATTCAGGTGGAAATGCAGTTTTTCTTACAATAAGAATTACGGTTTTTTCTTCATAGTGAAAATTTATGCATTCAAAATAGTTTAAATGATTCTGATGCAAAACTTTCAATGAGTAATTCTATTTGCATTCATACAAATTGAATAAAATGAATTTCTACTGGCCCCTTATACATCTCATTTTTTTTAGACTCTGAGGAAATTGCTCTTAACCTTCAACTGTTTCGACATTTTCCGCATTTTCATCGTCGATATTTAGAGGTGAGAGTGCTGGACGTGCAAACTGTTCTACTGTGCCTTCATGTGATTCGAAACGTGCAGACGACTGTGATACTGAATGCGTAACGGAAACGATTTCTGGTGTTGCCGCAATAGTGCTCAACGATATCGACGGTATCGACGGTGTGGTAATTTGTACTGACTCTGTCGACAGTTCGGCAGCGCTACTAGACAATGATGGTGGAGTATGCGATATTGCAACAATAGGAGCTGCAGGTATGAAATGCTCCTTTTCGGTTTTTTCGATCGCAGCTGCAATTACATCCAATGATATTTTCTCGGATGGTGTCGTCTCGGGTATTGCTTGCACAGCAGCAGCAGAAGTCACGACGGTTGTTGCTTTCGTAGTGGTAGTTGTTGCGGTGATGATTGTAGATGTAGGTGTCGTTGTAACCGTATTTGCTACATTCATCGTTGCAGTAGCTATGGGTACTGCTGATACGGATATAGTCGTTTCCATCACTGGCATTGACTCGAATTTACGATCTTTCACCTGCTGAACTACGGCATCAGAAGTGCCTTGCAAAACTGTCCCTGAAATGTTACTCTGTGTTGTGTCGAAATATTTCGTGCAGTAATAGTGCATTCCTATAGAGTGACGAAAGAAGAATTGCATCGATAACACTTTTCTTGCCGTAACACTTTAATTGTTGTTTCAAATTTTATCACTTTCGTTGCGTATTTCATGCGATTTTTTCAGAACGATGTTAAATGAATTATTCAGAATTGAAGCATAGGTGAATGCAGTGCAAAAGCCTTAATCGTTGAAGGTGTATGCTGTGGATGACAGATCACTTTTGATTATCATTGCTAAAAGAGCGCGCTGCACTTTGTGAAGTATAACTTAAATGGATTTGCAAAAAGTGTGAATTCATACTGTCAACGGCCAGTAAGAGGAAACTCTAAGGGGAGACGCGTGAGTGAGCAGTAATGTTTATGTGCAACTCATTTCATACCTGAGTTGGAATTTGAGGTGACGTTTTGTAAATGAGACGTATTCACAAGTGTTATATGTTCTTGAGGCTTCGATTCGAACTGAGGCGATTCGATGCGTGAATCAGATGGAGCAAAATATTGAGCGTGATCTTCGGTTTCAAGAGTTTGTGGATTTGAGAGCAACTTTGTGGCAAACGAGGATTCTTTTTCCGCTTGTTGTTGAATATTTCCATCGGCTGCTTGCTTCGATAATCCCACATAATTTTGATGTAATGATTGCACTGTAGCACTCTCTCGAACGTCATTCTCAGAAAAACCCTTCTCCTTATTTTCTATCAACGGTGAATGAAATGTATCTGTTAGATCTTCGTTCGTTACGGGGGGAACTTTAAAAACCTTTGCCGTTTGGTTTCTTCTCATATCAGTGCGCAACAATGAACCCTTATCCGATGCATCGCTCGTTGAAATTTTGAGACTCACTTCTGAGTGTGAAGCTGATGTGGTTAGTTCTTTTTGTCTGTCCCCTTCCGCTAAAATGTCACTTTTTGATGAAGCCACCGTTTGTTGTCCGCTGCTTGCACTCGCTTCCAGACCACTTTCATTGTGGCTTTGGGTCTTTATATCTTCGATCACTGCAGAAGATACTTCTACTTTCCCTTCGAGTGTACCAGCCGAATCATTACTACGACCTGGTGACACTGTTTGGACAGATGGGTACTGCGTAACAGAGATATTTCCTGCACTTGCTTCAGTTGTTGTGACCTCTTTGTGCAGCTGTGTGGTCGCTGACGCAAAAATATTTTCTTGAAGCGACTTAGTCCCATGATCGGAACTCACAAATCCTGTGCTTTGTTCACTTCTTAGCTGTGAACTGTTCGCAGCATTTAAAAGCGAAGATGCCGCGCTTTGAGTGTTGATGCTTGTTAATGATGAGTAATTCACATAGTTACCTTCGTTGGTGCTTAACAAATTAGATGAGGATGTTTCCATATCTCCAGACATATGTGCAGTGATATCCTGAATGTCGGTTGATAAGTAGGGATCCTCCGGCATGTGCACACCCCACTTATGTTTCTCTAAATTTGGGCCAGAGGAAGCAATATTACGTGTCAGTGACGAGCCGTCGCTTTGCTGAATATTGTGTTCCTGACCGAGAGTTTCTAGATCGGTCTCGTATGTGGTACTATTCCGCTGAAAAGCCTTTGATAAGATTAAGCTGCTAACATTAGATGAGTGGATATTATTGGTATTATGCATGGAAGAACCGGCTTCTTGACCGCTCCAAGCATTACTCTGCTTCATGATGGTATTAACCGCACTGCCTGATGAAGTACCGGACTCGACTGTCGTTGTTAATGGTTCATTTCCTGGCCCTCCTACTGCTATGACGACATCAGTGATTCCATCGATTCCAACCCTTCTCTGATCATTTTCTGCGATACCAGAAATATTTTCTTGCTCGATCGCGTTTGTCGAAGAGTTCATCTTCCTACTCGTGGTACTATTTGAATTTTGCGCGCTCGCAACGGAAGAATCTAATTTCGCCTCTGATAATTGTCCAGAAGAAATTGTAGGCGGTGTACTGCTGCGAGTGCGCAAAATATCTGGCAAAGGCAACACTGTTCCATATGTGATATCCAGAATGTCGTCGGCTTTGCTTTCTTCAACTGGCCTTTCGAAATGTTTTATCGTCTCGTCATCATCAGTAAAAACAGTACCCGGCAACAGAATTTGCTGTGCTCCTCGTGGTGGTGGTCGTCGATCTTGCATCGGAGGAGGTTTCAAATTAAGAGATAACAATAGTGGTACCTCGGTGATTTCTGGTGCAGATGTGGAAGGTATCGTATCAGTGTAAGGATGAGGTGATATACTTTTCTCAGCAACCGCTGATGCCGGCAGCAAAGGTTGCGTGGAACTGTACGTTGTTTCCATTGACGCATCCGTATAAGAAGATTTCACACCTCCGGCATCTACACCATCAAACGACGACTTCACGACAGAGAATGCGCGTGGATTTGCTGAAGGTGCAATCGCTAAGCGTGCATGAGCAGTACCTTCCTCGTCGGCATTCGCTGTCGGCCATGCAGAATTCACTACTATTGGTTTGAACGCTTGTGGTCTTTTCATACCTAAATTGCGCATCAATGACAGTCAATTTGTCATTAAGAGGAGTAAAACGCTGGAAGTTATGAATCGCGGCTGATATTGCTGAAGTATCACAACCCGAAAAAAAGAGTCATGCATTTAGAAGACAAGTAAATGAATTTTCTATGAAAACCTATTCTGGAACGCTGTGAGCACAACAAAGAGGAACAGAAGGGTGGAATTTCTCCTGAATACAAAGCAGTTGATTCCGCATTTTCTTCTACATTTCAAACTGAAAACAATAAGTGCAATGGCCCTTACGCAGGTAAACATGCATACCTGTCGATTCTGACAGCTTGTGGCGCTTAGCGTGGCACTTCTTCAGGCATGCTATGATGATTCGCACACAAATCATGCAAATGGAGGGCCCATGATGAGCACAAGCAATTTTGTAGTGCTAGCCGACATAAACGAAGCAGTGCACCAAACCAATAGAGTGGACGCACGTGGATAGCCATCGTTCGCAACATATCTTGGAAGGGAGGTTTTTTCTTTCGCTGCTTTGCATAGCCATGAATGCTACTAAAGGTTTTCTGTCTTTTTTTGCTGAAACCGATAAGACTAATGATAAATAGCTATGTTTAGTATGTAGAGAAACTGCTAACGGTATAGTAGAAAAAAGAGTTTCCTAATCAAGCTACAAACGTTGCCAAGGAGTATGGAAACAAGCGTATCTCCATAATATTTACCATAATCTCTTAAAGTGTAGCATTCTGAAAGAAATTAACGTTAGCTGGGGGATGGGTGGGGAGGGATGAGAAATACTGGTATTATATTTGTAATGTGATTCTCGCATATGCTGTGAAATATGACGGCGCATGCTAGCCCGTTCATTTGGTGCCATCATTCCCCCCCCCCCCCCCCCCCCCTCCCTTTGTTGAGATTTAAAAATTCATCTCTTCGCAACACCTGTCGAAATTCTATGTTGAATGTTGTTCTGACACTATCGTAGATGAGACTAGAGTCTTCGAACTAGGGCGTTTAACACTGCGTAATATATTTTCGAGTACTCACTGAGTGAAATGAAATACAGAGATGACGTTGTGAGTGGAATGTTTTCTGTTCCTAGCGTTGTATTATTTATGAAGGATCTCCTACTGAATGTTATGGCAGTGTATGAAGAAGTGCTGGAAGTGATGTTCATTTGTGTTTCCCTCTGATAGACAGGTTGTTTTCAAACCTTCACTTATTAACGCCGTTGAGAAATTGACGTTGTTAGAAGATGCTGACGTTGGGCGCGCGTCATTCTTTGATTCATATGTGCTCTCGCTCGAAGTATTTTGCGAAATCGTTGACGTTGGTAATGGCATAGATATTGCGCTTCTTTCGGTCGTTATCGCTTTTGTTGCTGTTGTTGTTTTCAGGTCAGTTGAACTAGTCATCATCCCTGCTGCCGAACGGGATGTCGTGAAATCGATGTCAAAAGAATACTTGCTGTCCGAGACGTTTTGGCTTTGCATGTACTCGTTTGTCTGCTTCAATTTAACAAATGATCCTCGAGATGCTGCTATGCTGGCAGATTCGTTTGTAGACGTACCCATCGAGCCATGCGATGCACTGGCGCTATTTGAGCTTCCTGAGAATACGAAAAGTTTCGATACAGGAGCGAGCAATATCGTGTCTGTTCTACTAGTCGACATCCGTGCTGGTGTTCTGGTCGTAATTTTTATGAAAGGGTCATGATCCCATGTTATGAATGCAGGACGGCGTGTCGACGTTACATAAATGTCCTCTACGACAACATCTGGAGCCGACGGCAGAAGATTTGAAAAACTATCGTGATGGATTATTTTCTGATGTGCACCGCGAGATACTTTTGTTGGATCGAACTTTGCTAATTCGCTCCTTAGATTAATCGAGTCACCTTCTGAATTAGTCAAGATGATTCTATGAGAATCACCAGTTTGCACATCCACCGAATTTCTCATGACTGGTCCTACGATTGCGGATGACTTAAATTTTGTTGGTATTGGCTCAACGTTCGAAGAAGCACTTGAACTTAACGAATCGCCTCGCATATGAGACCCTTCCGTACTTGAAAATTGCATCGCAGATGTTGCTTGAGTCGAATTTGTCACAGAGTTCACTTGGCTCTTCATGGTGCTATTAGTGCTATAATACGGTGAGTATCCATTATAAACGTCTTCCGTCGTCTGCTTTTCCTCTGAAATTTTTTGATAGCTGCTGTCGTTACGGTCTACCGGCCTAATATGGGAATAGAAATAAGAATCGGAGGCATCTGATGCATTGGATTCTTGTTGGCTTTTGAGAGCAGATTTTATTGACGGAGACGGTGAAGTCGAATGCGAGAAAGCAGTTTCACTAGACGCATAATTCGTCGTCATGCTGTCATAGGTGCTGTTTGAATCGATTTGTACGTTTAAAGATCGATCAAGCGAACTCACCGGTGTCTGATCGATACGATTATCGATCGATAAAGCGCCGAAAAATGATAAGCCGCTATGATTATAATCCGTAATATCATGAGCTCGCTCTAATTCATTATTCCATTCATGAGAAGTAACTTTTGTAGTGGGAGATATATTATTATCGGATAATTGTACATTCATAAGACTATTATTTCTAGACGTTAAAAGAGTATTATTTGTAAAATGTTGTGAAAATGGTGACGACTCATTAGTTGAAGATATTCTCTGTGGAACTCGTTCAATAACCGCTGAGTGTGCATTCGATTCGTCGTCTTTTGCTTCTTCGGCATTCGGAGCTGAAGGTGTATACAGGTGTATGGATGATGGCGAAAAGTAATGGTGTAAATTAGATAAGCCATGCACGAAACGGGTCGATGAATACAATCCATCGAGTGCATTTTTATGCAACCGTGAATCGGATATATTTACGTGCTGTGTCTGCGATGATTCAGTGATATTGAAACGGTCCAATTTAGAAGTAGACAATTGAGCGGTTGCATTCGTTGAATTCGATGCACGCATTATGCTATCATTCGATGAGGGATTTCGCCATTGTGCAGGTGAATTAGGTGCAGTGGAACCTTTATAGGAAGTAAATATTGACGATTCCGATTCGGTGCTTTGTTGCGTTTCGTAGTGCGTTGAGGTGCGTGAAAAGTTGCTGAAATTGAAACCTTCTAGTTGATGAAGTTTGTCGATGTTTTCCGATTGTGCAACATTCGACGCAATCGTTTTTTGTGTGTTCTTGCTCGCATTCACCTCTTGTCCTGCAGATGTTGTAGTTATGAAAGACGTCGGTTGTTGTATACTTGATATAATGGTTGAGGGCGATGTTTTTGATGAGGATGGCGTTGTTGAGGATACCTGAGGCGATTGTGGTGAAGTTATTGCGGCCCTTATTGCAGGCAAAGGTAATGGAAGTGGAGATGGGAAGTTACGCGACTGGAAATGCTGCTGTGAAATCTCCAGCAACGAACTATCTATGATGGTCTCAGCATGTGTTTGTTGCAAAGTACCAGCTGGCTGCTCTTGACGTCGAGGCACGGCCTGTACAGGCTGCTGTGGAGCTGATTGTCGACTTTCGGCGGCGAATGCTCCTGAAAAATATTTATGCAGCCTAAAACACTCTCATTCTTAGAAGGCACTAAGTGCCTTTCTTTATAAGACTCGAAGATTTGGGATTAATTTCCACTGTAGAGATATGACCTTCCTAAAACGACCACATCCACGCTGCAGAAGAATTAAATCTTAAGAAGGGCATAGCCCTTACAATTCACAACGATTCACACAGCTATAAAAAAAGCTTTTCTATAGATTACTAGAAGATAAGCACCATACTTGCAAATCTGCCGCAGTGAATTTCGCATTCGTTCTTTGAGAAGAAGTGGTTTCGATTGCCCGCACAACCACCATAATCGAATTTTTCGCAAGTGGTACTACTCACATTGAAATACCACCGAGGAGTGAAGTTTTTGCATGGACCTGCATCCTAAAATGAATTCATTTTATTGGACCCTCACCAACGTGTTTATCACAGTGTCTGAATTCCAAGTTCACATAAGACAGCAAATGGTACTACCATATAATGAGGTCATGGTTGCTCTAGACCGCTCAATTTACGAAGGGTTCTTTTAAACATGGTGATGAGGTCCCCTAGTGGCAGCAGCCCTGAATTATACACTGTTATTATGTGAAACGCTGCAAAGACTTCCGCATAGATTCTGGCTCATTCCCGATCCCTTAATAATTTGATGCTTGAAGAGTAACTATAGTGTTAGATGTGTGAATAATAAATTTCACCCCAGTGCATCTATAGGAACATATATGAAATGCAACACATATACTTGTAATATTCACTGCAAAATAGGAGAAATTACCCAAAGAATGTGTTAGAAGTAAAATGTTGTGCCTGCTCAATTATTTTGCTTACCAATGGCTGAGTGCATTTTTCGCCAAGATCGGCAATATTAGGTATTCTTTGTGCGGGAGATAGCGGGTATGGCTGTCGTGGTTTCTCGGCTTGCTGCTGCGATACAAGAGGCCCTTTGTCGAAACTGTTCAATGTTGCAACTGATGCTGCAATTTATAACTGCATTCCATTATTCTAGATTAAAACGTGCTGGTTACCTTATGGAATGGACCGAAGAATTCATTTTGCATCCTTATTCGCCCTTAGTTACTTGTATAATCGAAGAATGTATAAAACAGCTTAGCCATAGGGATGTTTATGATTTCTAAAAAGGTTCCGTATCTCCACTTTCTACTCCCTCCACTGCCGATTCAACCTAGAAAGTGAACAACGGCCGCTTCGAAACATATTTGAGGAAAAAAAGAACTTGCCAGTTTCACACGAATTTATTGACTCTTATTTACCAAGGAATTTCTGAAGATCTGAAGCAATTTTTAGTTGTTTCCAAATCTTAACAGGATTTTTTGTTTGCACAGTCCAACAGTTATTGTTATTTTTCTGCCAGCACAGCATCCCAAAAGTATCCGCAGTCAAAAGTAGATCGTCGGGAACGAGCTGGTCCATGATCTCTTCATTTCTCCGCTTATAAAATCCCTCAGACATAGCACAAGTAG
Source organism: Parascaris univalens (assembly GCA_037576465.1). Taxonomy (NCBI): domain Eukaryota; kingdom Metazoa; phylum Nematoda; class Chromadorea; order Rhabditida; family Ascarididae; genus Parascaris; species Parascaris univalens. Next base: position 238,885,489 of record CM075173.1, read on the forward strand.
CACGCGAATTATAACTGCATGAAAAGTATTTGAATTGACTTGCTCAAAATTTCCGAATATACACTTATTCTGAACGGCAGCAGAGATTTGCAGGATGAGAATTAGATTATAACTGGAGCAACAACGTAATTACAGATTTGCTTTAACATCAACGCACGATTACGTCTGATAGAATACGGCATTCGGCCAGAGACAAAATAGTCTTTTCAGTTTCCAACTGAATACGCAGCAGTACCTTGTCTTGGTGGTTGTGCCGAAGCAGATGGCGAAGCTGAAGACGGAGCTGCAGATGGCGAAGGTGGTGAAGGAGGACGATCAGTTTGCATTGTGGGAAGGGCACCGCTCGGTGAAACTGGCCCAGTGATACTATTTGTTGCTCCGACAACATTATTTGGTGGGATAACCGGACATACACATTCCTGACATCCACGACGATTCGAGAAAATAATGCATGGCTCTATACACAGCATTACATCCAGTGGTGGGCAGTCTGGTCGCTCAATTGGTCTTCCTAAAAATGCGCAAATATAGATGCGTTCGTAGAGCGCACAAATATTTTTGAAATTTTAAGAGGCAAATGATTGTTGCGCATCATAAAGTCTACCACAAAATTTAGACTCACTGAACCCAAGCTCTTTTCACAGAACAGTTTGCCACTAAATAACTGACGCAAGTTCCTTCACCTGCACCTCGAATAAAAGAAAACTACGACGGAAACCTTCTGAAGAGTGTGACATTCTATCCGCTTTCATTTATTATCGTTTTGTACATTTATGATCATGCACTTCCAGTAAACCTTCAAGGAATCTGCACTATTCATAGAAATGAGCTTTTTTTTGCGGACAAGATGAGAATGAAGAAAACATTTAAGCACCTGAACAAGAAAATAAATTGTCGGCGCCCAACGAACATAAGGGAGTGGGATGTTGCTCGCGCTCAGCTGCAACATATGAACAAAAATACTTGTTTTTTTGATACAGTAGTGTTCGAGATCGCCAGTTCTGTTTGTTTAGTGGAATGAATGTTTGATTCAGTCTATACTGTTCAACTAAATTAATGGTGATGTCTGAACTCATTTTATCATGCCGGAATTTTTCATTCTGATCGCTCGATTTGCGGCTGACGGAAAAAAAACGACTTTTTCAAACCCGTAATTGCTATAGTGAAAATTACGAAAAATCTCACAACGCTATGAGTGTGTATGGTTTAAGAGAGGAGGAAATTCTCAGTGCGCATCCAAATTTCATTCTGCATAAAAGCCATACATACTATACTAATTTTTCAAGCGTTACCTGCAAATAATATTATTGTTTAAATATCTTCTCATGCATTCTGTATTGTTCGTAATGATAAGAATGCTAGCGAATTTTCAAAAATTGTTGCATTCGTATATTTCAGTTCATTTTTTTCGTTGATAGAGTTAGTACTTGATATTAAAGTATAATCTCCATTATCGAATGATCTCCATTCAATAATGGGATCTGTCTTTTTCCTATGGATGCTGCTGCATTCGAAACGTTCATTCTCTTTTCATTTGAGATGATGAATCGCAAAATATTTTGATGGTTTGAAATTTCTCTGAAAATAACAAATCAAACTTAGAAATTTGAATATGGATTGTTATTTCACCACTATGGAGAAGTTTTTCATTACTTCCCTGCTTTAACGACGGTACGAGAAACTCTCTTTGAGCAAGCTTATTTGCGAGTGCTAATTTTGTTACTTTCTCGATCAGTATACTTTATGACAGTTGGAAGTAATTCACCTGTTGGTGGATTAGGTTGATGTGGTGGTGGACAGCTGCAGAATGGACATCCTTGTGCATCGTTGACTAGTTGGCAGCGAGTAAGATCACATCGCGGCTCTGGTGGGCATTTCACTACAATAAAACCGATGTTATCGTTATTGTCATCAGCTATAGATTAAGCGCCTTACAGTGATGTAAGGAGGACAATATGCATTAGGGATCGTAAGCGAAGAATATTTATGAAGCAGCCACTTTCGAGTAGTTTCTCATCCGAGCCGGCAAAATGAATTGGGCTAACTCTTCATACGATAGTAGAAAAGAAATCGTTGTTTGGATTGATACTAGAAAAGTGAACAATAAATAAAGATCACCCTTGACACATAGCGTTCGACAATCTGCCAAAGTAGCGAAATTATTGCCATTCCCACCGCAACCGCCATATGTAAACTGTCGACATTCATTAGCCACCAAATCATATGCAAAACGTGCAAATACACCTGAGCAATCACCCACTTCTATCGGATGTTCACAAACATTTGTTGAGAGAGTTGTTCCTGAAAAAGATTATCTGAGGTAGGAAAGCTTTGTTGAGCACAAGTGGTGATACATGCACTCCTTTAAAGTCGTTTGGAGCATCAACGGGAAATGAATTCTTGCAAACGCAATTTCCCGTAGAAACGATTGTCTATCATTTTAGTCTTGTTTAATTTTATGTTTTATCAAATTATCGCTAACGTAGTTGAAAGGTGAACGTAGGTGATTCTTTATCGCCCAGAAAAAAACACTTTTGCATACAATGGCTATCATAAAAAGTGAACTGTTGGCAACTCAACTAACCTTTGGAATGGCATTTTCTCTGGCAGTCTGTGATAGATGCAAAATTATTTCCATTACCACCGCATCCACCGTAGACAAAAGCCCGGCATTCGCCTAATTTGGCGTCGAAGGCAAACCTCTGGAATTCGCCTTTACATTCACCGGCGTCGATCTCATGTTCACATACATTCGCCAGATCAGGTTGTTCCACTTTTGTAGCCGCTGGAAGAGCATCTAAACAGTGAGTGGTAACGGTAGAACATTAAAATATGCGACGGATCCGCGTAAATAATAATATAAACGCTATGATCGGCAGTAAAAAATTCAAGCCAAAATCGTATTTATTTTGTATCCGTTGCCTTCCTTTCTATAGGGCATTTATCTCTAATAATGTACCATCTAACAGCATAAAAATGCTTACTTTTATGTGTTTACGATTTTATCTTCGCTATATCATTGCAACAAATAAGGACATTCAAATGTTAAGAATCACCAGTATTGCTCGTTTTATACTCTAATATAAAAGCTGAATTTACCGCATTGTTGAAATCATATCAGTCGATAAACACGATAATAGTCTCACGAATATTATCGCATCGCAACATTATCGCAATATTATCAATCACAATAAAATACAAACGAGCAATCACCTTAGCACCATAGGCCAACTATTAGTACCTTCGCAGTAATTTACTTCTTCGTTATGTCATTGCAACAAATAAGGACATTACAAATATATATGAAACTGCTGCATGTAAATGTTCAAGAAACAAGCAGCCAATGATAAATCGACTACCGAAATGTTGAATTCAATTTCATTATTGTATTAGTCAATATTCATATTAATATTAAAAGATATACACTGATAAAGGAAATGTTAAGAATCTTTCAAACGGTGGATAATCTCTACAGTTATCTTCACTCGAAGAAATTAGAGGACGGTTTGATTTGCTATAACCTAAGCATGATAGGATAATTCGCAGCTGCTTAAATGTTCATTTTAAATAGAATGGAAATTCATTATAAATAGTATGAGAAAATTCATAATGAAGTAATGAATAATGTTCATAATGAACTAATGAACATTGATAGTGAACTAATGAACATCTGCTATGAATAATTATCAGATATATACCTTCACGATGACAAACGCTGATACACTCTTCACGACTTGCGAAATTATTGCCATTGCCATTACATCCCGTGTAGATGAAAACTTCACATATTTTTACATTTGAATCCCAATACCATCGTACGAATTGCCCATTGCAGTTACCGGGATCACGTGAATGTATACAACGATTTTCTAAATTCGACATCATCTAGCCATAAGAGCATCAAAAACAACGTGGAATGTTATCCATGAATTCATAAACTGCATTATATTTTAGAAAATACAATGTATTCCATAGAAGAGCTTTCATACTTAGCAAATGTTAATCAATTCTTTTCATATCGTGATGATGAAAAATTTTGAAAATAGTTACAAAGTAACGTGGCATTCAATTTCTGCTTATTTATCAATTCCTAAAAAATCGTTACAATAATAATTAGCACTTTCCTAAATCGACAATGAGGATTTCGGCAATAACGGTGATCAAACTCGGTGCGAAACGTAACCACATCTCGGAAAGACCATAATCATCGTCGATAGTCGTATTAACGTGCAACCAACATGTCATAGTTTCAATATTAACATGAATTCACAGTATGCTGGCTTCAGACTTTTGATTACGATAATTAAATACAATACTTCATTTAGCAATGAGCATTCAACTTGCTAGGAAATGGGAACTACTCTAATCTAACGATAACTTATTTTTATGAAAACGCCTGAATTCAGAAAATTTGATACCTGGAAGTAAAGGCTCCACAGGCGTACCAGTATCTTGGTCGTTGATAAGCGGTGAGAGAGGCTCGACAGGATGCGTCGTTTGCACTGGTGAATTAGGTGTGAAAGCCTCTATTTTTGATGACCGCGATAGTTCTATCGTCTGATTCGGCGACTCGATCGGCTCAGCTGTTCCTGCCTTTATTTCATTCTCCTCAATATCGGCTGCGTTGCTATCGCTATCCGAAGCACTTGACGCTTGCTGCTTTTCAACAGCTTTCAACGAAGGAGATCTATAATTGACTTATAGCATTGCTTATGTTATATATGCATACCTGTCATTTTGGTATCAACAAAATCCGACACATCTTATAGTGAACCATCTCTCTATTGCATTTATTCATCCTCGGTTCTTATCACACTAATTAAATTCGTTGTAATGCTTTGCCCACCTATTCAATTTTCGAATCGAATAATTATTAATGGTACGATAAGAAAAGCTATAACATTTATCATTTCATAAAGACTCATTCATCACCTGATATAACATTTAATACAGACTCAATTCATGATGTTGTACTGCTGAAATCTATCAAAATGCAATTAACGCAATCATCCATAAAGCGAGACATGAACGATAGAGTGTTGAAAACGTTTAACTGTTAACATATTGAGAAGTGTTTTATTGGGCAAATATGACCAAGCTAAATTTCGACAGCAAGCAATTATGTTATTATTGATTAATGATTATCATAATGATAAATAAGCACTATCGAGCGACTAATCAGTTCTTAAATCGCGTTAGAGGTATAGAAAGCTATCTATGCCATTACATAAGTAAAGACACCCATACAAATCTTGCACGCTGCGATATAACGAATGATGGAAGAGATGTAAGTAGTGTTACAAGTATGAAAGGCGATACTCTGTATTTAAATTAAACAATATCATCAAACGTTCCTCTAGACCAATGATTAACTTTTGATCTATTCTGTGAAAAGAGGCCAAGCAATTTTCTCCTATTAAGTTGATGGCATCACTGCTTAAGTCTATTCGGACGGCAACAGAAAAAAAGTTGGAACGTACGTCTCGGACTGGAAATGAGAGCTACTGCTATCGGTTCTCGTGACTGCTTCAGTCTTTTCTGCAATACTCGTAGACGAGGCGCCAGTGGATGCTGAAGTGAGTTGACGAGTGGGCAATTCGGCGATCGTCGTGCCTTTTGCTTGATCCTCCTCTTCTGCCTCCGGTAATTCTGTAAAGGTCGTTCTTCTAGTACTTTCTGGTGTCTCGGTAGTTGTTGATGATGGAACGATATCAATAATCTTTGTCGTCATACCCGTAGAAGGCGTCTGCACAGACTGCGTCGTTGAGTGCGATGATGAATCATTTCTTCCTAAAAGGAAACGAGCACTTACAAATATCTTCAAGTCAAGCAACTGAAATAAAAGTAAATTTTTTCTGGCTAATTATTCAGAATTCCATTATGAATAGAGTTTTATCTAATAACTGAGATATATTTTATCAAAAGTACGCCTACTGCAGTTTGATTTGGAATGTAACTGAGCTTAAAAAGCGGAAGAATGCATAACTCTGGATATTTTCTACGAATTATGTGGACTAGGCGGGAAAAAATTAGAGTAATGTAAATTTTATACGATAAAATCTGTTCTTTGTAACAAACCTCGACCTGAGTAACAAACCTGAGTAACAACCTGTAACAACCTTCTGAGTAACAAACCTCGACCACATGTTCTTTCACAATCTTCGACACGTTCAAAGTTGTTTCCATTGCCTTCACAACCACCAAAGAAGAAGTATTTGCACTCTTTGAGATCGTTATTATAATAGAAACGAAGTTCATATTTATCACATGGACCACGTTCTTTCGGAAGCTGACAAACGTCTGCGTCCACTCCTGAATGCAGGACTCCAGCCTCTGAAAGTGAACAGCTTGAACTTTCAAAGGAAATACACATATCTGCAGCTATTACTTAATGACCGAAATTTCCTCAACAATTGTGGATCATTTCGTGAGTCTAATGCATCTTTAGAGGTTTTGAAGCATTAGTGATATATAGGCGACTGCCTCTTTGTAAGGAGTAGAGGGATTAACTAGTCTAAGCTGTTATAATTCATACCTTTGGAAGGATCAGAAATAGGACAGCACACAGAGATTTGTTGCACCACAGAGCATTTGTAGCCGGAAGGACAGGCTGTCTTTGCACAATTCACCGGCGCACCATGAATCGTTTTCAGAGGTTCAACACCTTTAAGGCATTTGCCAGCACCGAATACCGGTGCACATCTCCTTTCACATGCAAATTTCGAACCATAGTTGTTACCATTACCGCCACATCCTGAATTTCAATCGATTTCAGTCCAACATTTCCTCACCAATCAATGTCTCGCATATTTCTGACACCGTATAGAAATACAGAATTGGTCGACTGTAGTCGAAGGGGCACTGACGAAGCCATAATGGAAAGCACTAACTGCCGGGGCTATTTGAGTCAGTTGTGAAAATTTGAGAGGCAGTAATGATGGGTGCCATTTGCCCAATAATAGGTGTTATGAAAGTTTTTTGTCTGTTATTAAAGAGATGATCATCCCATATATAGTGAACAAATGGGTACAAAATTATTTAAAAAAAAGCAAATTTCTCGAATGGCAATCGTTTGTGTTACCAATGCTAACAAAATGAGTGTCGTCTGATTTGCAACTGCGTTACTTGTAAGCGTGTTCTATAAGTGTGCCTTTGCCTTCTGTAGTATTTGAAAATTTCCATCAACCAACGTGAGTACTTTACCTGTATAAAGGTAAAATAAGGTCAGTGTTGCCTGCAAGGTCTACTTTTAGAACGAGACAGTGTCAGTGTTTGATTATTAGAAGTGCTCATTTCGATATCAAAGTTGCTAGTGTGTCTTGATGCTAATACGTTGCAATTGATAATGTGAAATAAGTTACACTATGATCTATTCTCATCGATAGCGAAGAAAGCACTGAATTTATTTGGTATGCTCGAATTTGTCAATTAAAGCTTACCTGAATATTGAAATGGTTTACATAGCTGTACGTTTTCATCGTAATACCACCTAGTGATCGATGATCCACACGGCCCCTCTTCAGCAGCAGCAGAACATTCACTCGATGCTGGCTTGCGGGCTTCAGCTATACCTATAATGTTCAATTTACGGATAAGCTGTGATAGCTGATTGCTAGAAGTATGTGACTGCTTCTTAAGTAAGTGACTTCCTCACCATGAAAGTTTCTTCTTCACCATGAAAGTTCCTCGCAAGCATGCGCAGGATGACGATGAAAAAATGATGAAACTCACGAGTGCAGTCTGGTTTTCTGCTGCTGCTGCTTCTTGAATTAGGAATTTCGATGCCCGATTTATCTACACAGAAACACTGTCGGCCATCTTGTTCACACTGAAGTGGGCGGAAATCTCCACTAGGAGTGCATACAGGTACAAAGCCACCTTTTACGAGGCCTCCTTCTGCCGATAGCCGACGCCTTTCACAGTCTGAAATCACCCTTTCGATCACTGCCATTCATCATCTTGCAATCTTTAATGACCTGATTATCATTATCACCACGGCTTCAAATTTTTCCTAAGTTTTTCGTTAAAAGTTCAATTGTCATCTGCATCAATACTGAGCTAATAAAAGTTCAGCATTAATACCTGTCTCGAATTATTTTCGCAAAAAAGCAGGCAGATCGCAAAATTATTTTCTTGTAGAGTAAGCTTTATCGCCTATTTGACTCAACGTCAGTGATTTCCGTTATGGGATTTCATTTTTGATATTCACTATTTTTATTTTTATGAGGATATGGACGACCTTCGTTTTAAGGAGGTTTAACTTGGTACGCACATTAAGATATGTTAGTAAGGTGATTTTGAAGCCAAGTAACGAAAAGATCAATCTTCTTTTCAATTGACTACGCTAAATAAAACTATCGTGCCGGCAACGAAGATGCTCATTAATCATGTTCCACGATCACAGTGTCAAAATGTGTAGGGAATTTGCGACGTCAAGAGGGCATCGACGACGTCGACACAAAGTGCGAGGGGTTATCTGGTTAAAAGGTCTGGAATATTCGGATTAGTGCGCCAGTGTGGATGTGTCGCTGGATATGCTGGTGTTAGTTTTTAAAAAAAGATTTCAGTGCTAATTATTAGATAAGATCAAAAAAGGTGCTTATGTTGGGGTGGTATTAATGTGATAAAATTCATTCTTTGTTGGGATCTTTTCAATGAAATGTTCAAATGCCACTCGTCACGCATCCCTTATTCCCATCTAATGACTACACCCGAAGTCAGTCCATTCGAAAAAGCGATTCATTCAAATGATTCCACAGTTTACTCAGCTCGAACTCAATCTGCTTTCCGATATCAGTTTTTATTCTTACAGTGAATCATAGTAATTCAAACAAAAAAATATGATTCTGAACGATTTGACGACAATTTATGATGACGGAAAATTCGTCGAGGAAATATTTGACGTGGATTTGTTGTATAACTGTGCCACAAGAGAAGCTTGACGGCAAAAAATTACCGGATTTTGGTGCGACATTAGTGGGCTGCGTTTCGATTGGTGCAGTTTCGAGTTGTTCCGGTGCCACGGTCGTATAGATTTGCTCATTAAAATTTTCTGAATGCTTACCGATTGTTGGTGAAATATCACCCCGTAAGCAAGCGTCCTCACATTCCTCCTTGTAACGGAATAATCTTGGCTCATTTTCATCTTGTGAACAATGACCTTAAAGATGTTGAAGTCAAAGATAACACTTATTGCTAAACTTATTAAAGTTAGAGTAGACAATTCTTGATGTTATTTTGTTATGTAAATGATGTTTTACTGATAAAGAATGATAATATTTCAAGCACCATCTAAGCGTTACTGTTTAAAATTGTGTTTCAGTTACTTCTTTAGCTAAAAAAAGTTAGACAGAATAAAATTGAATGAAACAATGAAAATTAGCCAATGAAATGAAATATTAGATTCAATGACGGAACAATCCAAAGAATATTAATTTTAAATACGAGAAATTCGTAAGAGTTATCATTTATTTTATGCTCCTCTAATTTTAGCATTCCATTGTTTCGTTGTTTTAGGATTGCGTTTCAGGTTTCGCAAATTTCGTTGAATGAAAATGCTGACGGTGAGAGTGATCCGAAATGAGGTTAGAGGACGCCTTAAAATATCAATGATTTGTGTACGATGACCTCATTTGTTCTAAATCTGTTTCTTTACAGCTCATTGAATTTCTTTTATTTCAATTTTTTTTTTTAAATCTTACGATTGTAAGCAATTTTATGTGTAGAGGAACAAATTAAACTCACCAAAGGGATAAGAAACACATTCGTTTTCCCTAAGGTAATAGCGCAACACAAATTGTGACCGCATCTGGATGCCACCATTGACTGCTGGACATCGGCCACGAAAAGGTTGTCGCTTGCATGGATCCACTTCTCCTGTATGAGCAATCTCCTTATTAAGGAGTAGTCAGCTGTCAGTAATTTTTTTCACCAATTTGAAAACGGCTGAAAACCGATGGTCGATTTTTTCCACATCAGATATCGAATTTCAGCAAGTATCTCCAAACTGGACCTAAACAGGGCAAAAATTCCAACTTAAATAAGAGCTAAATTTGTGTGATTTACAGATGATTCACAAATGATGTGAGTAAGCGAAAGAACACCTTAAGCAATAGTGCATACCTGTCAATGCCACTGATATAAGGGCAGCTAGCGCCACTAGCGCCAATGTGCCCTGCATTGATCCCACCGTTCACTGCAACATCACTCTTAAAACGCTATCATTTTACAGTTCAAAACACGTCTTGCAAATTCGACGAGCAAATTTCACTGGAGTTAAATATTCCGAAGACGATGATTTATACGGGACGGAATGAAAACAATTTATGACTTGAAAGCAAACACTTAATGAAAAATAAGGCAACATAACCGAGCTGTACTCAAAATGTTATATGAGAGGTGACTGCATATTTTACTTCCTGAACTTGCTAGAACTGCCATCGATATTTATATGTTCACGATATTTCTCGTACTCCAATTACGATAAGATATTTGCAGTTGATTTCGGCTGTTGAGATTAGAAAGTTGGAAGGATAAGATCGTTGGCGAGCAAATTACATGTAAAATATTAAACGAAGCATTGTAAATGTCTTTGATAGACCGTTTATTTCTCAATGAATAGAATTTTCTTGGAAATGGAACTCAATCGACGGCATCTAGTTGATGTTAGTGTTGGTCGATGGTGAACCATAATGATCGAGAGAACAAGTATTCGATAGTATTGGTAATTGAGAAAAGAATGCGAATTTAAAAATCTCCTAAATTAGTGGGCGCTAATAAAAAACTAAGAAATTCAACTGAATTAAAAGCAATAAGAAAGAAATGAAAAGAATTCTTAAAATAAACCAATAAAAATGGTATAATGAGAATTCGTTATCCAAAAGAGACCTCAAAAAATTCACATCATTTCATCATTATGAGATATTTATTTCACTTCGTTTATGTGGAACAGTCAAAATTTCACTGAAAAAAAAAATATATATATATATATATATATATATATATATATATATATATATATATATATATATATATATATATATATATGAAGCGTTAAATATGATGCGTAGAAGATAATATACATAAATATGAAGCGTTTAAACAGAATGGAAATAATGATATACTTCAAAGAAATACATGGAATATGTTACAAATAACGCTTGCAAATTTCTTCTCCAGTCTTAAATGCAATGAGACGACAATCGTTACGTAATGAATTCTTAGGAATTAATTTAAATAAAAAAGACAAGAAAACAACGACAATTTTTTATATGTACCTAATGAAGGGAATTTTTTTCGAGCTCGTTGTTGATAAATTCAGCCGAGATTATTCAAACAGTCAACAAAAAAGCGCCTAAAATATCAGCAATCGACGATAATATATTAAAATAAACTACGAAGAACTCATAAATACTAATGATACAAATTTCATATATTTTTATGTGAAAACTTTTCACTTAAGGAGTAAAATTCTATAGAAATACAACTTTATTTTTAATAAACTATCATGTAAAATGAGCGTAGCATGTTCAGATGTAATAAAGTGAACAAGCCGAAAAAATCCCTATAGGCCTAATCTCTAATCAAAAATATAGGCGTTATTCATCATTCTACCTGCAGGATCCGCCGGAAGTTGTAAGTTTTCTATAATATTGAGGAGTGAAAAATAAAATTTCAAAAAAGTATGTATGGTGGTCATTTTCAGTAATTTATTCACAACATCAAGTTCTGTAGACAGCAGTAGAGCAACTATTCGTATTCAAATACCATCGAATCGTAGGATTTAAATGAGAACAAAGCGAATAAATGCACAAATGTTACCTAATATCGTCATAACACTCAAAATATTTTAGAAAACACAGTAATATGAATGTTATTTCATAATAAGCGAATAGACCATATGACATATACATATGATGGAAATTATCAATCGAAATATGGCATTTATCAATCGAGCGAGACCTATTGGTATTCACTCAATCATGGGAGATAATGATGCGTGGAATCAACGGCTCGATAGTTGCATTCAAAAACATCGGAATGATGCCGGACAAGCATGATGTTTAGTGATAGCGTATCAAAAGGAAGGCTTCTAAGGAGATAAAGCGTTCACTACTTTGAAACGGGAAGTGTGTATAGGAGATGGCAGTGCAGGTGGATTTTCGAGAAGTGCACCACCGATGCGATCGTTTCGTGGGGTGGGGTCATTGTCAGCATGATGTCGTCAAGAAACGCTCTGCAGTCCAACATACAGGTGCGTGAAGGTACGTCGACCCTGACCCAGTATTACCGGCGGTGGTCACCTCACGGCTGGCACCTAAAACGGAAAGCGACACCGAATACATTCTGACCGCGCAATGTACCGCAAATCACTTGAAGACATCTTATGCACAAAAACAGGTGAATAACATGTTAGTGTATGACGCCGGAAACTGTGGCACCGAATCCTTTAAGAAATTCGAAATATTCAACGAAGAACCTTTTGAAAGAAAAACAGAAATGTTTCCGTGTAGAACAACTTCAAAAAAAGATATTATCTTCCATATTTTGCACAAATTTCACATCACGTCGATGAGAATGACATAAACGATTTTTTACATAATCGTCTCAATAAACTCAACTTGTTCGTGGGGAAACTTCGCCTGATCATTTCACGTAAATTTTACTTAATTTATTGAAAATTTCATGCAGATTTTATGAGGACGAAAGGTTCACTACAACGAAACTTGAAAACAGTCGTCCACTTATGAATCTCAACTAAGAATCTGCTCGAATACCATTAAGCGGTACAATAGCTGAATCCTCCGGAAGTAATATTTTGCTGAGAAAGAGGTGAGGTGGGTGGTGGTAAGGATGAGGGAACGGGTGAGAACGAAGGAAGAGATAGTGATAAAGCACAGTAAACTCTACGATCACGTAGAACGCAATTCGTGAATTACTTAAAAATGCTGCCGAATATAAATGTAGTGTCGTTATCGTGACCGTTGCATAATATACGACACATAACTTCATCATAAAAAGAAAGTAAGCCATATAACAGATTAATTTATATCTTAAGATATCACTCTAGAAGACAGTTTTCTTTAGGCAAATTAACTTAAATTAACGCAATTGCTTTCAGTGAGATTAAGATGTTCTATATATGAGGCTAGTTCCAATTTTTATGAACATGAATGAATCGAAGAGAGAGAAACGTCGATCGCCTATATGAGAAATTATAACTCGACGAAGAAGAAATCCTAAAATAGTGAACAAAAGTTCTGATCACTAAAAATTGGATCAAATTGTTGCTCTTCCTTATTCCAAAGAATAACATTTAATCGAAGCGTCTCATAAGGATTTCATTGAAATCGAGAGATTAACCAACAAATCGTTCCTTAAGGGGATGTGAAAAAATTGCGAACAATACAATTAATTGAATTAATCGCAATATAAATTCATTGTCGTTTAATTCGTAAATGAGGCCAATGAAGAAGAAAAAAACCCTCAAAAAATGAGAGAAAGAGAGATTTATATATGAGAAAGATCGATGGAATTAATTCAAGTTTATTGAATAGATCGTCTTAAGTGTGTATTGCAACACTTCTAAAGAATTCTGCATAGAATTTCTTTTCTTTCAGCCATCAAATTTGTATTGTTATTTTACATTGGTTACAAAAAGAAAAACATACATTATAGTCGTGCAATAATATGATTATTGCAATAAAATGTAAAAATTACTATTAGATATATCTATAAAGCACATATAGGGCGTTAAAATCCTTCGCATTTAAAATACTCAGTAATTCAATATAGTAATAACAGCGCAACTAGTACTTATAAAGGTATCTTTAAGTAAGTATCATCTATGAATTTTTGTTTGATTTCATTTCGCTCAAAGATTTCAATTTGTTAGAAGAGTTGATTTTACGAGTTCCTTTTCATTTATTTACTCTCTTCCACTTACTCTACACTCTATAACTTTCTCTATAAGTTTACTCGATAACTTTCTTGCCTTATTTTATTCTCGTGCCGACTTTAATTATTAAATATTTGACATTGTTAGTAGAACGAATTATATGTTTATTATCTTTATCTTTCATTCTCTGTTTACTCTTCCAACGTCTTGTTTTTAAAGTTTACTTTTCTAAATTTGTCATTGATTAAACAAAGAGTTATGTGGTCATTTTTCGGAGGCGATACGTAGGAATCTACGTAAATATTTACCAAAAAAAACCGCCAACAACGACTATTTTCCAGATAAAACGCTCCACTATTTTAATCATTTTCTCGATTCGTTTCGCATATTTTCCGTCCGCACTTCTTTGCAAAACAAGAAGAAATCAAATGAGAATCGTTGAGGCGGATCATATGAGATAAGTCTAACTTATGAGTTATTAGCGGATCGTTTTTGGTCGTATGCGAAATGATTTTCATAGTTTTTGGACGATCAACGCTTGCTGCTTGAGGACATACTTAGCACTTCAGCATTCACATTGTAAAATATATGGGATTTATATGCTCGCAAGGGCGTGTGCAAGATCATACGGCTTGCGGAAAGTTTAACAACGCACGTAACGCTAAAGCCAGAGGTGTTTCAACTAACAACTATGCTGCAAATTTAGAATATTGACATTCTCATTGAAAATTTTATTTATTTGCTTGTTTATTTACTTATTTATTCACTTATTTACTCACTTATTTGTTTATTTGTTTGTTTATCGACTTACGATCTTCTATATTATATAGATTAGAAACGAATTCGTTTTAACGCATATACCAATATCAGAAAATGTACAAAAATATATGGCTATGAACAGTAAAAATGAGCAAAACGTTCACAAAGCTACAAGTGGATTGAAGCATTGCACTCTTGTAAATATATCCACCTAACTTAAAGGCCTATTAATTTAGGTCCATATAAAGTACACAACAATCAAATAGTAATAAATAGATGCTCTGAGAGCGTCTCCTGTATGCATTGATGAGTTGGGATAAGAATAGCTCCACTCTAGGTCATAACCCTCTCAGTACTTTTGTATGTTATGAGTATATCCGTTGAACCTCGGATTTTCATGCAATTTTCATTGTTCAATTACCAGAACACTTATCACATGCCGCTGGTGGAATAAAACTGTCCAATCCGAAAAGCTTCGATGATTTGCGACGATTATAGTAACAAATTGCGCTAGTGCTAACAATTTCTGTTGTTCATTTTCATGCTTTCAAAATACAATCAATCCCGAAACGCGTTTATATTATCAAATCGTCAAGTTACAATTAATGTGCATTTTGTTTCCGACCAATTACTTTTTTAAAATGTTTACATTTTCCATACTTAAAAAATATTTTTGGGTCTAAAAATGAGAGGAAAGGTTAGAAAACTTAATAAAACAGAAGAGGTGATGAGGTGGTAATATCGTCAACAATTCTATATCCTGTTGATCAACGCCAGAATTCGCTGTATTTATGCACTGAAATTCTACTTATAGGGTTTCGAAATTTTATAGTGTCTATCATCTTTAATCGAAATCATAATCTGATTGAATTATTCTAGTTGAGAGCTTGATAAAGTGGAAAAATTGTATAAATAGAGAGGAAAATTTCATATAAACCTAGAATTATCAAAGTTTATGATAAATTAGTGGAGCATGGGGAGGATGAGATGGATCTAAGATTGGTCGAAATAAGTTTACACTGCTTCCTCGGTGAATTTTATCACTTTGCGATGGTATTTGAATCTTATCGCAAGTTCAGTTTCGTTCTTTCATTGTTGTTCAAATACATGAATATTATGAAAAGAGAAAATATAATATGAAAGCACGATAAAATGAGCAGAGTGTATCAGAGTTGCTGAACGGAGCGCCAAATCGTGCTATATTTTGGTCGCCGACCTCCTTCTGTAGGTCAAACAACGTATTTGCCGTCGTCGGGTCATCGTCGAAAATGTTCATTAGGTCTGTGTGTATGTATCGATAATCTTTATTGATTTCTTACTGCTTATAGTCTGCCGTAGAAGGAGGGGATGGGAAAAATGATGAGAGAACCGATTTCCGTATGGAAGTTGATGATCATAATAGCTTATCAGAGCATGCATTACGCAATTGAAATTCCCTATTTGGTAAGCTGCAAATGCCGCATCAATTCACTTTTTATGTAGCGATTCACTCGAATTTAAGGTGATTCATAAATTAAATTAATTGAAAATTAATTTCTTCCATTCTCAACGTTGAATTTCAATGTAACAATCTCAAGGCGTTATACGAATAACACACACGCATAATCTGATTATAAAAATGCCTAATAAGTTCAATCACAAATTTTCAGCCATTTTTTTTCAATAATGGGTAGATTGTTACGTCGTCAATTTCTCCATGCAGTTTAGTTATTATCATATATGTTCAGTCGGTTTCACCTCATTTGAATTTCCCCTCCTTTCTCATCGAGGTAAGTTTATTTATTTTACCAGATACCTTTCTCATCTAGGTAAGTCTGTTTATTTTATGATATATCTGTTCCCTTATGTTACTTTACCTGTAAGTTCCTCATAAATGTGAAGCTGCATTTTCGCTTATTTCGGTCCACCAATTAAAATATTCCGATTGAAAGCTGTAGGCAAGTATCGAAAAAATTGACACGAGTGTAGCACAGGTGAGAGTATAACGTCACGCATTTGATGTATATTGTTGTACCGAATAGTTTTTCAACGACATCAACAGATCTGTTGTAGTGTGTTGAGGATCAAACATTTCACGATATCAAGAGAGAAAGGTGGGATGTACGTTGCACGAGACTTTTAGCACGCAGCAGTGACCTATTTCGATGGCTGTATAGCGGAGTGGATACCCATCATCTTCACATAAATCCACATTTAACACAATTTTATCGTTTATTTCGACTGATTATAGATGACGACTCATGGGAATCTATCATTGGCAAAAAAGAAATTAAAAGAATACAATACCTACACCTTGTTAACGACTTTCGCTCGGAAAATTTCACAAATTTACCCCAAAAATTTCGCCGAAATAAAGAAAAATCATTTTAATATTTAGACATATTGTAGATTCATTGAAGAACGATTGTATTATAGACGATAAGCGACATTCGATGCATTTCTTCGATGAAATTCCGCTATTTTATCAGTCTCATTCATGTCATTTTTACTTCTCAACTATTCCTCTTTTTGCAATAATTCAACGAAATTCTCAAATGTCAACTGATTATGAAGGTTTACTCACATTTAAAGTTCTCTATCGGATTTAATGTTATATATTAGCTAAAAATTCCAGTTTTAAACGAGTTTTTATCGCATCCGATGTTTGTTGAAAACCGAAATACTTTAAGTGCCGAAAAATAGAGAGGAGGAAAAAAAGGTTCTGAGAATGAGAATAATGTAGTTGGACCATCTTCGATTGAGGTGCAAAAAAGTTGAGAAATGAAAAAACTCTTCGAATTTCCACGAATACTTGTTATGTTTTTAACGTTTGACATTATATTTCCTCTGATTTATTGAAAACAATAAACATCATTGTTCTAAACCTCTAAGTTGTTTCGAGTGTAGAAGAATGCTAACCACAAGAGTAACTCTTCTACTTATATCGGCTCGAATATGACCTTTTCCATAACAGTACAACACGAAATTGAGCTATCTGCACTGAATACATACTCTGATGTCAATAAAAGCTGTTCCTTTTTCTTCTTCAAAACACCTCTCCCGATTGAGGCACCTACGATAAGGCTAAAATGAAATATTGCCTTCTGAAAACATTCTACTGAACAACTGTTTTTCAATTCCTTTATTTTAGAAGTTCATTATATGGCAATTACTGCTGCAAAGATTGCGTTTTTAGACTCAATTTCGCTTCATTCAACTTTCCTTATTATTCAATGAAACCTGAATTGAGAGGTCCTTATCAATGAAGAACTTTTCGAAAAGAAAACGGAATATTTCCTGGAAGGAACTAAAAATTATGCACTGTCTGAAAACATTGGAAATTCCCATTTTTGCAGCACCTACAGCAATTTAAGTCTCAGAGACACTCAACGGCTTGGAAGATGAGGAATATTTCCCATAGACGAATACAATCTATGGCTAAAGAAAAATCAAAAAACTGAAATAAATTCACGAAAATTTCTTTCGATTAACAAAACCATCACAAGAATTTTTTCCAAAACATTAAAGATTTCCATTCAAGCACAACAATCAATTATGGTTCCTCAAAAAACCTCTTCGGAATTTTCTTACCACCCCTCTTTTTTTGATATTGGAATTAGAAAACAGTATTTCGTTTACAACTACTCAACTGGGAACTTGACAAATTATAAGTTCACCATCATTTCGAGGGTTTTTTTTATTTCAATTGTTAGTTCATCATCATATTGCCAAATTCAAGCTTAACCTTAAGGTCAAGACTCAGTTTAAGGCCAACAATGAGCTCATGCTTAAAGGGAAGTTAAAGTCTGATCCTAAGCCTTTCACATCTTCTGTGCCTTTATGATCTGAAAAAGCAACAACGAAGGAAAAATTTCCTCCCGGATGTTTGCCTCTCTTGGAAGGCTATAGGAAACCGCCGTGATTTTCCTCTTTATTCTGCGTTTGCATTAAGAATTTTCTTTAAAATCTAAAGTGGGCACTATTTAAATGGTCAATATTTATGTCAATGTGAGTGGACAAATGTTTGATCAGTTTTTGTTAGCAAAATGTCCACTTCATGTATGCATCTACTCGATTAGCGCATTATTTTCACTTCGTTTCAGCGTAATTTCTTCGCATTTCCTTCGCATTAATCCACCTCTGCGTAACACATCATGACTCAGGTCTATCTATTCAAGTTGACCCGTTTTCCATGGATTTAAAGAATGTCACCACCACGGAAGATCTATGATTCTCAAATTGGTGGTTTTTTAAAGTCGAAAGAGGAAACTGTCTTAGAAATAGATATTTTTGACTTTTTTCGAAATAAGAAAAGTATGAATCCTATATTGTGAATTTTCTTTGAAAATTATTGAAGCGATTCTAAAATGTGGCATAAATTTGTGCTTAAAATTTTCTACCACACTACCTATAGAAATTTTCTACCACACTTTTCTACCACACTCGGCTATCGGCTAAATAATAGATCATTTTGGCCGAAAAATCTCTTCAAAGTTAAAAACTGACGAAATATTTTTGCATCGTACATCTTCTCTTGAGCTAAAATTCATATTGATGCTACTAATGTGATGAAATATTACATATACTGTGATACACATTACCTATGTTATGATAGATTTATCTGCGTTGAGATGTTTCCGGAACTTTTCCGAATCAGCACCGTCACATTCCACAGCAGTAATGATCATAATTTCCAGTATGGTGTTAGAGTAATCTCGACCGCCTTCGAAAATATTTTTCTCGAATATTGAGGATCGTGCATCGATTGCCGTTTTGTTGAAAATGTCGCGTCGCTTTGCATAAAGACATTACGGTATGATCATATTTACACCCCGTACCACTTCCCCTTCTGCCTCTTCGGTCTTGGTGGCCATCTTCTTCGGAAAGGAGTTTGCTATTATTTCCAGGATTTGTAAATGGGATATTATGATATGCTAATAAAGACAATGGCATATTTCTTTCCACAGATCTGTGTCTAATTCCATATGAGCCATTAATGGTTGATTTGTTGAAACTAAATAAAATATGTACTAAGTGAGTCACTATGGTTGCTTATAAACAAATGGCGAGCGTTTCTTAACTGTTTCTTTTTTAAATGAACGATCGAGACAGAGGTCAATTTTTCATGTTTTCATTTCTAACATACTGGCCGCCATAAATTGAGAGGATTTACCTAATTCATGACTGGCTGCATTCTTTTTTGTAAAAATTACAAAAATTAATCGTTCTATAGCATCAAATTATAAGTGATTATATCGTAGAGAATGCTATAGGTAACGATAGTTAGATTGCTTTATTTTTGTAGGTGATCGAATATGATATTTTTTTGACTGAAGTAATCTGAAGTAATATTGCTCTATTTTACAAGCAACCAAATCGATATTTTATGATAACTGAAGTAATCTATTTGAATAAATCGAGTGATTTCAGATGATCGTATTTTGAATTATGAAGCAAATAACTTACTCTTTATAATAAATTATTGTTGAGTAATGAAAGTAACTTTTAGTTTTGCTTAGCAAATCATTCGTTTATGTTTGAGCTAATGTTTTCTATTTTTGCAGATCAGCGATGATTTACTGAGGGTGAGCAAAAATATTTTACGCAGATTTCACTCAAATGTCAGGAAGTCCAATAGATCGCGGTAAACGAACGAATAATTGCTGAGAAATTCGGATAAATTTAACACAGGTTTGTGTTATGGTAATTAAAGAGCTTAATTAGTGAGTTCGGATAAAACATCGACTAACAACTGTCAAACTTTCAAGATTTAATTCCTTATCAGTATCCTTAGTGTTTCCTTCATGATATCTACTAATACGACTTATTTCCTCTCAATATAAGCACTACGTTGGCGAATATGTGGATAGACCAGATTTGATATTGGAAAAAATCTATTTGCAATATCACTAAGAAATATACCGAAGACGACTTTAATTTTTAAACAAGATGCCTTTAATTAGGATAGTCCAATAACTAAAGATGAAGTTGAACGTTGTATAAGCACATTTATTTGTTGGCTGTTGTAAAAACCTCTAAGTGACTAATTCTAAAGAGGAAATAAAAGGGATTAATTTTTGATTATGTAATAGTAAGATATCTTACCCTATATTATAAACTTTCTTAAGCGTTAATTTGTAAGTTTTATTGCTCATATTCAGATACGCTGAAGAGACACTTTGAACGCAGTGCCGAGAAAGTTCGACAAGCATTCATCAATTATGTCAAGGAATTTTATCAGTCGGATTTTTCGCGTTCGTTAAAAGCAATTGATTAACAGAAAGAAAACTGACAATGGTAGAATTTCTCTTTGAAGTTTTGCAATCGTTCACAGTTCTGTTGGATTTTCTAAAATTGTTTATTCTGTCAAAAATAGGACCGGAAAATTTCTTGTTATTATTATATGAACGTTAATCAAAGGATATAAATGATAAGATAACAGTATGAGGTGAAAAAAAAAACGAATAGAATAGCAATAAATTTACTATTTATTGTAAATTTCCGCCTAAGTAATGCATAAAAATGTTAAACGAGATAATTTGTAAAGTTAAAGTATTGCATAAAATGTTGAAGTAAAATGCCAAGTTGGAGTTAAAACTGGAGTATCACTGAAATGAATATTTCACATCTTTTGGAATTTAAGTCGTTCATTTTTAAGTCCATTGACTGGGCACTTTGCAATACTTTGCATAATGAGCGTTATTGCTAAGGGAATTGCAATATCGCTCATTATAGAAAAAGACTATTTACTTTCGAAACTAAAAGATGTAATCAATTTTGTGGATCGATCATTGAGGGAATTTCCGCGTTTTTGATCGAATTTGTTGTATTCGTCGTGTGAGAAACGTTTGCGATAACCTATGCATTACTATCGAATTATTACCTATTATATTTCCTTTCAGAAAAAATTAAAAAAAACATAATTGAAAGCAATTTTTTTAATAATTTATGGTGTAATCGATGCATCTTTTTATATCCCTTCAGCAGTTTTTTTCTTTTTTTCTGGATTTTCCGTTCATTATTATCGTTCATCATTTCTATAATCGGAAAAAGACTCTCTCATTTTAATATTTTATCCTTACCTACTAGTAATACTTTTCTATCGTATGTAACTCTCATATTGAAGTATTTACTCAATTTAATGTCATTTATCATAAATATCTACGATTATTCGCGTAGATGAAATGTACGTACATTAAAGCAAATATGAATCCTTTATGCGCAATATTCTTTCGAAATTTTCATTGAATAGTGGTGCATTTTGATGGTTTCATAATGCTGTACGCAAAAACAATAATAAATAAAAATAACTCGATGAGTTCTGCTTATTTGTATATCATTTCACAGCAAAACTACTCGAAAAACACTCCCATTATAGTCCTGTCCCTCTCAACCGCCTCCCTAACACCTCTGCATAAACTCGTATTTTTACACCACCACAGGAGTTTTCCGGTTAGACTAGGTTTTTATTTAAACGTACAGTGGAGTAAGAATAGTATTATATTAGCAAATATCCAAATACTCCATCAACAAAAAGCAATTTTTCGAGGAAACTTTTAAATCGTTATTGAACTATGCTGAGAGCGCAACAATGAGAACTTTATGTTTGGCGCTTAATTGAAAGAAAACTTCAACTCTTAAGATGTTTTCATACTATTGGTAATTATGATTCAGTTACCTATTCAAAAAAAAAAAAAGAAATTAGAGGACATTGGCGGGGAAGAAACAGCCTTGTGAAGTTGATTATCTTCATATGCATCATCAACGTCATTGTGAAACGTCGCATGAAAGAATTGTTTTTCTTTCATTTTTCTCCCCTCAGACATGGATCCCAATAGATTCTTATGTGGTATTGTAATCGAGCATTGAAAAATCGACATTCTGAAATGAAGTATTTGGTAAAAAATCATTGAGAGGCATAGAAAGTTTTATGCAACAGTAAAGTAAAAGAATGCGTAAATTTGTTTTAGAATCATAATAGTTAGTGGATTCATTCAATAATCGTAAAGAAATTAACTGCAGTTGAGAAACGAATAATGGCTACTATCGAATACTCGTGATGCAAAAATAGATTCAACGAATGAAAACGTTGTGTCCGCTCTTGAGAATCCTTCGTTTAGATGTTCTATCGACGACCAGGTCCTGCGAAACCACTGAATTTATTTGCCTAAAACAGACGATTCTCATTCCTGTGTCCGATGAGAACTAGAAGAACTCAACGTAGCACATTCATCACATATTTGGTCCATTTCAGTATTATAGTAAATTGATAATTTACTAAATTTGCAAATGTTAGACTATTTTATCAATCACTGCACACTCCCTTCCCCGTTCTCTCACTCTCCTATCCGTTTAGACCTCAAAAAATAAAAAAAATAAAGCAAATCCAATCAGAAAAGTGGAATAAAACTGCAAAAAAATCATTAAATGCACTCTGATAATTCATATGAAATGAGTGAATTATTCATAAAACAAA
The DNA here is from genome assembly GCA_037576465.1 of Parascaris univalens. Lineage (NCBI taxonomy): Eukaryota > Metazoa > Nematoda > Chromadorea > Rhabditida > Ascarididae > Parascaris > Parascaris univalens. The sequence continues at coordinate 238,908,600 of CM075173.1, forward strand.
TTTGGCTGAGAAAAACTTTGATGAGATTTTTATGGAATTATTATTTAGAAAAACTAATTACCTTCATCGTTAATGAGAGAGAAAAAACAAAGGAAAATGAAGATGCCATTTGTGTTGCCGATAAAACATTTAAAAAATCTCTTATTGCTTACAAAGTGTAACGACTTACCAGCGGATAAATCCTGAGTATTTGAAGATTACGACAGAATTCATCGAAAAATTCAACTGACAAAATAATTCAATCTCAGTGAACCTCAATAATTCAATCATCAAGACTAGAATCATTTCCGGAAAAATTTCACATGTTAGCAATTGGATTGAAGCAAAATAGAACAAAAATTAAAATTATTCTATTGGAATCTAAAAGAAATGATCATTTATTTTCTAAAAACTAAAATCACCTGAAGTTTAGCGAATAACATATCCGAAAGATCACAACCTTGTGATAGGCCAGCATTCAGAATACATAGGCGTGACCTTTTTATGATCGGTGCACTGAAAATGAAAAGATCGATCATTTCTTCAATATGCAAATTATAAATATCGATTGATCAGGAAAAAAAATATTTCTCGCATTTTTCATGGTTTTTCATAAAAATAGCGTATAGCTTTTTTGCATATTTCTTTTTTTTTCATGGATTAAAAGGCGTATTTGCATGTTTAACGTTTTTAACGTTCCAAACAGCCGTATGCCTTAGCTATAATGTGCGAATTTTCCCCGGATCAGAAAGTATAGACCTGTTAGATAAGAAATCAGATATTAACCTCAAGTTCAGGAAGTCGCCATTTTTAGCATGATTTGCAAGCATTAGGGAATTAAAGGTAAAGGCGATGAACTTTGAATAAAAATGATTGCCATTCGCAGTTGAGACAATCGGTACAATTATGAAATCTCTCATATTCTGGCAGAAGAACGTATAAAATACTCTTACTTATTTATATCATTGAAGCATACTTTATTAGCAAATTATTTTTTCGCATAATATTTGATAGTCTCTTCGCAATTTCCTCATTCTGTGGCCAAATAGACCAACCCTTATATTGTTTCTCTCATCCCTCTCAGCACTCCACATGTTCCCAAGCACCGCCTCTCTCCAGCAATCACCTCAGACAGAAAATATGAAATCATAAGTGACTATGTGCTACGCAGAAAGGAGAAAAGCAAAAGAAACCACATACCTCTCGTCAACATTTGCGTGTTGTAAGCTGCGATCAAAGTAATCGATGGATGTATAACTAGGAGCGATCATTGCAAAGGTAAACTTCAATGCTACAACGAGCATAAATAACATTCGAGCATACTTCGTAAGCATTTCCTTAAATTAAAATATAAAATGCATAACTAATGATAAAAATAATAATAAAGCGGAAATAGCGTCATATCTGAAAGTGAGCGTCGTACGCAAAGTCATGTGGAATCAATGATTTAAAAAACGAGCGAATCGAACATTTTACTCACAAATGAATCGAAGAATTTGGAATGAAAGTGCCAAAAATGGTGAATTACAATGAAATACTGAAAACAAAATAAGGCAGCACTTAGAAAATTGCAAATTCTTTACTTTTACAGTTTACTTTCAAAAGCTCAGCAAATAGTTTTCAATGAGATTTTAAAATACAGAGTACGACGAACTATAGAAATATAAGCATTAAATGGTTGCCCACATTATTTGAGAACAAAGGAAACAATTCCCAATATTTTAAGATCACGAAAATATCGACTCGATCGGCTATGGAATCCTCTCAAAAGTCTACTAGTCGGTCGAGTAATCTTTCCTTATATCTCTATACGCTCACTGAGGCTCTATTTCTTCATGGATAGGGAAGGAGATTTTTTCTTCATAATAGTGGTTTGCGTAAAGTTTGTTTCCCACTGCATTCTTTTCGTTAAGTTTATTATTTTCTATTTACTCAGCTGTATACATGCAGATTTATTTACAAAAATAGAAATTTTTCGTAGAAAACTGAAAAAATAAATTATTAATATTTAAGTTTCCAATGTAATTTATACATTATGATAACTCTTATGCAATAATAAATTAGCAAAAATCCTGAAAAAAAAGGATAAAAGGTAAAAAATAGCCCAAAGGAAATTAAAGTTGGTTCATTTGTGCAGAAATATGAGAGATCGCTATGAGTGGAGTGCAACATAACAAATTGATCCCGAAGCAAAACAACAATAGTGAAATAGTCGACAACGTTGGCAATTTTTTTCAATTTACCCACTAAAGTGAACAATATTGGAATCTATCTTTCATCGATGCCTTTGTTTCGTTTGAAATTCATCCCGAATAGTAAAGCAACTTTCCACGCTAATGAATAGCGAGCGTTCTCACAAAGACAATGGGGCTATAAAAGTATTTCGTCTAATAGCCATAATAAAAGTCTCAACGTCATATATTTATGATCTTATAAACTTATCCGAGCAAAAACTGCTTTCGAATTTCATTTTCATAGAGATATCATTAAATAAGATCTCGATCTCAATATCATATTTCTCCAAATTTTTTTCCACTCTTTTCCCACTCATTTTTCAAATTTTTCAAATAGTCGCATATCGGTAGTTAAAATTTTCTCTTAAGGAATTTCTTTATTGGTTTGGTGCCCCATTGACGAACAAATGCTTGAAATTAAAATTCTTCTAAAGTCATTTACCGTCATTCAAATTTATTGGAATGGCCAATTTTAAGGATTAAAATATAAATATCATTTTTCCTTAGTGGATTTTACTGTCTTAGAAGAGTATCAGGCGACTTTTCAGTGCTGTCGTCATTTCGATAATATTGTCCCTACCGTGGAGTTGTTCTTCAATCGGATTCTTTAACTTCCTCCAGTCCCATTCCCCCTCCCCACCATCTATATTGTAACGTATCTTTTTCAGCAAAATTTTAACACATCGAAACGAAATTCGAAAATGCAATGATTGACAAATCCATAAAGTGGGAGTTTTGAATGCAAAAAAGATCGGAAATGAAATTGCACAATAAAAATTAAAATCTCCTAAATTTCTCTCAAAATTTGAAACAAAATGTGCTCATATAATCGAAAGTTTTTTGGAGGCCATCGTTCAGGAAGAATTTCTTACACTTACGATGGCATTATACGAGAAATATACACCTATCATATCTTATGTATTGAAACTGTCGAGGAATTCACAATCCATAAATAAAGAGTTCGACGATTTAAATATTTACGATAATCTCCAAGAGAACCTGGATTTTGCATTAAATATGATAACTAATCAGAAAGTATTGTTTTTTGCAGAGATACTCTTTTACTAGTAAAATAGAGGAATTTTAACTCGTCCGACTATTACTCTCTTCCTAAAAGTGGAAAAATCCAAGAAATATAAGAATTTTTGTTGCTTTTCTTTTAATAAGAGAATATTTTGACTGGCTACCAATTAGGGTATTCATCAAAAGAATAAAATAGAATGGCATTGATTATATCGATTCATAGAATTCATTAACGAATTTATTTCGATGCCAAATATTATCATATAAGTAGTTTTCAGGATGGAGAGATTTACTAATGCTAAACGCCTACAATTTAACTTTGAGAGAACTAATGTAAATTATAGAATTATTGAAAAGTGAATATAATTTCAGCAATAGGCAATGAAATTTTCTTCACACCAAAGAAATTGATTTCAAAAAAATGCTCTCTCAACAGAAAATATAAAATTGTTCAAAAATTCATCGAAATTATAAAATCTCAATTTCCTATGCTCATAAGAAGGACAGAGGAGTATTAATGCTATATATACCAATTTCTCAAGTAGATCGATGACTTCAAAAAAATTGGTGATCTTGGAAGTTCTATGCAGCATCAACACATTACCTTAAAGCATCCTCACAACATACAATTACTTATAAAGCGTTATTGAAACATAAATTAATTTTGTTCGGTTTCCTGTTTGTATAATGTAATACTATTGCATAATTAATTAATTAACCAGTTAACTAACTAGTTAGATAATTAATTAATTGACTCGCCTCTGCTTTATTTATTAAATATATCAGCACACTGCATATGCATTATTTTCTTATCGAATAAAAAACTCACAACTTTCTGCGTATAGGAAAAGCTTCAATGTTATCGACTTCTAAAAATGAATCAATTTTACTCAAGAATGAAAATAAGCTGAAGAGGAAATGCTTAAAGAGCATTTCTTAATATTATATACCTGTAGGCCATTAATAACAATCATTCAGTGCATGAGCTCAGAGACCTCGTTGAACTCCTATACACTATATTCCTCAGCTTCGTGAAGTGATCATTCAAGCAGCTAATTTAGATCTGATCATCAGATCAAGCATTTACAGGTAACCAGCTCACATGAATTCTCCAGTTGTCTGCAATGCGTTATCAAATTCCCCGCCCTCGGTTTTATGCCGTTAGTTCATCGATGACACAGCTGTTTTAAGAAGTCTATGGGTCGCTCTATTTAAAGGGCTGTTAAAGTTGACATCACCTCTTTCTCGTTTTCGAATAAATGGCCCTTTCTGGATTATTGATCGAATCCATCAATGATCCCTTCTTCCGTTAAAAAATTACACAAACCTCTGCAACTAATAGTCTAAACAAATGTTGCACTCTTGTTAAAAACTGAAGGATTTTCGAAACAAAAAAATTGGCATAAGCTTCTGCTACTAAATTCTATTCATTGGAGATCATAGGAGTTTTCTAGCAATGGGGTTTTATTCAATGAGTTACGATAACCTCCAATATAAAAAACAGACGCATCTGTCACTGCAAGCAAGAGATGAAACGATATGACGTGTTTCACAGTTGTCATGTGTAATTCTATGCCATCAAATGCCATAACTGCACAAAAAGATCAATTCAGTGGTAAAATAATAATCAGAAATGCAAAGAATATTTCACTTAGTCATTTCCATTTTAAAATGGAACATAAAGTTGCGGCAACATGAATAAATTACAGCGGTTCAAATTACCTAGAACCAATGGCTGTCGTTTACGATCATGTGTGGTATCAGCAGTCACCGTTTCTTGGTGAAGGAGAACCGGATTAGGCTGTTGCATATATGGCAAATATCTTTTTGCCTGCTAAAGTGAAGAATTCCTAATTCAACGCTTTTTTATCCTTTGAGAATTTAAAAAAAAAGATCATTAAAATATGCAATATTTATTGGGTGACGAAAATATTAATAAATATATTTATTAAAAAATCACATAAAAACGAATAAAAACGAAGGTGAAATAGAGAGAGAGAAAGAAATTCATTCATCGGAGACGATGAGGTTTCGTTCGAATATTGCTGCTATACACAGTGGACGAGTATCGGAGCACAAAGTAGTACTTAACTCATGTTGATAGCGTTATAGCACATTTCCCACAAGTCGTTAATGATCTACTGAAATGATGACTTCTATACAATGCCACTCACTAATCGTTGACGTGAAAAAGTGCCTTCCCGAAGTAGTGGATCGGCTGATTTCAGATATCGATATAAAAGAAATTCCTCAAAAATTCTTCTCATTAGTCTTAAATGAACTTTTTGCCGATAGGATTATAACTAAGAATGAAATTCAAGATGCAATTATGTATGGTAATTATTCGAATATTTAGAAGATGAAAATTTCATATATGGTGATAAATTTTTTATGATTCTCAAAGATGCACAATAAATATATTGGCGAATTGAATAATAGCGTTGAAGAATGAAAATGAACTCTATGCGGCGGAATTAATTAATTCTCATTGTTAGATTCTCAGCTGTTGAAGATCATTAGAGAAATTGTTCATTGAAATGATCGAAAGGAATTCTTTTTTTGCTTAATGGACTAAGAAAGCTTTATCAGTGTACTAGAATGAACCTCGGACAGCTTATTAGTGACGTGGGAGGTGCTCAGTGGAGTAAATGCTAGCTCGCCCGCACGGTGAGCAAGAGGTTGGAGGTTCATCACCGTTCATTCGTGATCATCAATCAGTTGTTATCATCTTAAGCCGGCTAAAATAGTTATTGGTTGCCGCATAAGACATTAACAACATATTTGAATGGCTCACTAGCTGGAGAATGATGACATTTAACTGGTGGGAATTGCATCGATCACACATACATTGCTCTCAAAGAACCAATGATGCTTTCAAATATATTTTGTGACGAGAGTTATTAATAGGAAATGAAAGATAAATTCCTCTCTTCGCCCAACGTTGAGTCCATAAATAAGACTAATTAAAGTGTCCACTTATGTTGATAATTTCTCAATTAGTGTTCTAACATTTATTTATCGGGCTGATAAATGCAACACAAAATTCGATAGTAATTTTTGAAAAGCGGAAATTTGATCTTTTGATGTCTATCGAATATACAACACTAATCGACACAGATCGAATACAAGCCCGATAATTGTGAGTGAAAAAACGAATGAGTTGAGGAATTTTACTATTGTACATTTCACTGTACTTCTTTGAGAAATATCATACCTTTCTAGCAAAAAAAAAGCATTAAAAATATATTACAAACTATGAATTCGACACTTTTTATTAAATTTTAATTAAATTTTTCCGTTTATGAGAATATGTAGTTCTCCAACGTGAAAATAAATTTTCCACAATAAATGAATCCAGAGAAAGAATATCTGATATTTAAGATTTATATATTTTCTCCCTCTAAAATTTGTCTTTTAAGAGGTGTTTTACTTTGAAATTATACAAAATGCTTATAGAGTCGTTAAGGATTTCTGGATGGGAGAGGATTGAGGACGAAAATCGAACCTATCAAGAGTGAAAAATCCCATATCAAATATTTATTGAATAAAAATAAATGAATTTCAGACTTTATACTATAAAGTTTAAAAAAATTTCTATGGATGGACTGTTATGAGATACGTAAATATGCTGTGATAGCAATATGAATAATCATTCGGAATTATTTTTACACTTTCCTATATTATTATTTTCCTTTTAGATTTTACTAAGAGGCTTATAGATGAAATCTATAAGGTTTTCGAAGAGAGCAGTAAGTCGAGTGCTTAGCTAAGCGATATTTGTTTCGCGAGCAAATGACGCCTTAAAATAAACTTTCAAATGTTTGTTTGCCTTATGAATGAAATATACGAAAGAATATAGATCGAATCTGTGGGATGTAATCTTGGCGAGTGACTTTGACCGCAATTCTTTTTCCAAATCTAATTAAATAAAGGCTAAAAGTTTGATCCTGAATCAGTTAATTAAGTATTTTTGTGAGCGGCTTCAGTCACAATTACTCTTGTGGGCATAGTTAAGTTGAAGTTTGAATAGGTGATCGATAAGAGTCCTATTTTTGATCATTCAGCGCTCAATATTTGAAAATCTCACTTTCATCGAATATTAAATTTCTGAGAAAAGTTGGTTAGCAAAACAATTTCTGCAAAATGTTTTGTCCGTCAACGTTTACGTATGTTGGACGAATCTGTTCGAAGAAGGAAACTACAGAAAAACATATATAATGGCTGTATAAATAGCCTCAGATGGAAATTTCTGTTGATGAAATCATATTAAACCAAAAATATCTCAATTGTCGAATTCTTTAAATGCTATGTCGCCTATAACGCTAGTACCATCATATTTGGTGTTTATTTATTTCTATGAGAACAATTCAAGTCATCTCAATATACAAACGCGTCATGTTGAGTTTATAAACAAAAATGACGAAAGTGCCTAAAAAATGATTTAAAGAATGTCAGAAATGCTCAAAATACTTTAAAAAATGCTTCAGCGATGTGCTGAGCGCCCAAAAATAAGACTCTTAGCAAATGCAATGACAATTCTTCGCTTGCATCAATCATTCTATTGAGATATACCGCTGAAGTGAAATTAAAATTCGCGAAAATATGCTTGAAGATGCCATTTCTCGATGAGCTAAATAGTTCCCTTATTACATACCACACCCTCCCTCCTCCAAAAAAAAAACATCAGGTTTCGTTATAAATTAAAATAGGTTAGTTTCAATCGGAATTTTGTCTCATAAAACAAACATCGCATCAAGAAGGCAATTCTGCATATCAAGAAAGTAATTCTGCATTTGGAATTTCGTCTGAACTAGCAGTAAAATTACGAAGCTTTAGAATTTCGTGAATGCATTATTTCAGAATAACTCACTCATTTGATAAGTTTCGAAGGTATTTTAATGAATGTGGTGTATTCGAGCACTCCAATTGGAGCCATAAGTTTTTCCACTTCGGTAGGTTAAAAGGAGTAAATAAGTGAACGGATAAATGAATGAATGAATGAATAAATAGATGAATAAATAAATAAATAAATAAATAAATAAGTAGGTAAATAAATAAATAAATAAATAAATAGATAAGTAAATAAATAAATAGATAAATAAATAAACAGATAAATAGATAAACAAACAAAAAAGCAAGTAGACAATTGCTCTAATAAATAGATAATAAATAAATAATGGATTAAAGCGAATAACAAACTGAATAAATAAATAAACAAATGAGGAAGTAAGTAAATAAATAAGCAAAAAAATAAGTCGACAAATAAATAAATGAATAAATAAGACAATAATTAAGTGAACAAATAAATGGATACGCGAAAATTTTATACGCTATCTCATTTGGAGGTAGCTGATTGTTGGAATTTTGAGTTTGCCATTCATTAATTAAAGCGTAGTCGGGTGTTGAGCGGTAGTCCCTTAAAGAGAGCGAATTCCTCAAAATTAAATACAATAGTATTTCAACCCCTTCTCCTCTCCCTCCCTCCCTTTCCACACCTTTCCGAAATTAGTGACCATAATTCGCTGTTGAATCTCGTAAATGGTGTTTTGTAAAGCTGATCCCTTACATATTCCAATTTGAAAAAATTACTTTCCCCATAACTATTCAACTGGGAAGTAGACCAAATATAGCTTCATTAACACATCAGTCATATTAGATTTTTCAATTTAATGGACCGGTAAGTTTTCGTTTTGTGACAACCACAATGAATGGTTATTTGTTTGTTTTTCTCTCTCACGTCAACTAATGATGCATCAGTGCTTAGCTAACACAAAAGAGCGAAACATGTTTGCGAGAACGGGATAGTTGTTGGTGGTGGTCATTAGTAGTGTTTCACTGTCTGCTCTAAACACTATCTTTGCTTTATCCTGAAGTTTCATGCTCGCCTTTAAATAATTCTTTCTTTTGGCTTTTGGCGTACATCAAATAAGCGCAATACGTCTCATTTCATCCTACTTACATGTATAATCGAAACGTCGATTTAATATCGATGCACACTACTCTATTCTGATACTAAGGCAATCGTTTTAAATTTTGCAATCTCCCTTGTCAAATTCTATTTTTTTGATAAAAATAACTTTTCAGACGTCTGCCGAAATGAGTTCCTTTAGTGGGAAAGTGATAGCTTAATACACCATTAGGAACCTCTCGATTACAGCAAAATAATAATTGCATGAAACTTTAAAGATTTTTTCAACGACCAGTGAAGATTCCCTATAGCAATTAGTCATTTGGGCATATCGCTTGCAGCTGTATGGCATTAACTGTGCTGTAAGCTTTCATCGAAATCTTCCTGCAATTTCTGGATCAATAAGCCATCGTTTTGAGGTACCATATTATAACCAAGCAGAATGAATGAAAATTTGATTCTTTGATGGGAAATTTCGTTTCTATCGTCTTCAATCACCAATTTGTTCGAAATAAATTAAAATCTGTTGAAATTTGCAGATTTTTTGTGGAAGTATAACGTTATCTTCGGAGTATTTATGCTATATGAAATGATCTAATCAAACTTTGAAATAAACGATGCAATTTATGAAACTTATAAATGTCTATGATATGGAATTTGTTCGGACAAAACCTGTAAATTTATAAAATTCGGATTTCTTCGAAGCTATTTAGCCACCCCGCCATCTGAACGTTCCTCTACTCTCCATTATTTTTTTTTATGAATTGAATTATGAACATTCATAAAAATAAATGAATGCAAATTTTAATAATAAATTATGATCACATTAGATCTGATTTTGAAAAAGCAAAGAAATCCCTTCCTTAGGCGCACGAACGTATGCGATCAGTCTACGTGATCGAATATTTCAACGTTATTTAATTTCACTATAAAAACGATGGAAAGGAACTGCGAAAATATCTTTGCTGTTTCAAATTTACTTATGAAAGTGCAATAACCTATGTAGTAGGCAATTATTATCGATAAGGAAACCTATTATTAAGATTAAATCACAACAATCCGTTCTTCTGATGAATCAGTGGGAAAGAACAAATTTTCCGGAAATAAAAAAGGATATTTAATTCTGAGGACGATGGATTATCTTTTAGTTCCGTTGATTTTGAACGCTTTTTACATTTTTTTTTTTGTCTCAAAGTACATTATTCTTTTTCAAAATAGAATTGAAGAAATTCCTTTGAAACATTCGATATTTATCATCATAAAAAATCTTAAAAGACTATAGTAATATTTTTATTTTTCTCTTAAATTATAATTTTATTTATTTATTTTTCTATTTTATTCAGTTGAGCAATCCATTATGAATAAAATCCTCTTCATATCACTTCCACTTATCCCAATTCAATGGTTCTTTGATCCAGTTGGTTTTGCTGCGCCTTCTGGATAGTCATTCTATTACCTGCCTACTTCTAATAGGTCTCTACTTCTAATAGGTCGCACGCATGAAGGTTAGGGCTTAGAGTCATTTCCTGCCCGCGGAATGCTGACGAATCGTTTCACCATTGCTCTCGTTGGGAGAGTCGGGACTTATTCCACTACCTTTATGTTGATGAGGATGTTGAGAGAAATGGTCGGCTAATCGGAACCTATAAATCCGATCTGAGCTTAATTACAAGCGATTGCACAGAAAGCAATGCAAATTTATGGATGATAAATGCTATTATTGTGTCATACTTGAGAATTCGGCTCGAGTATTTACAATATTTGCGTATATTTATTAGCCTTAAGTTGCATACGAAAATTTGAAGTTCTAAGATTCATATAATTTCCCCTAGCGGTTATTTTATCAATGTATTCATTATATATTTGCAATATTGTAAATCTGCAATAAATCATCGGAATGTGCATTAAGTTTGCAATAAAAATTCCACTAAAATTTGTGCATTTATTTTATTATTTCTATTATAAATTTGTATTAAATTAAGAATAATACTGGTATGAAGATGACTTATAAACCATTGCTTTAATTGAGCGAATATATCGAAAAATTCGCTGTTGTCGATAATTTTCCCATATTTCGCTCTTTGGCTGCTTTCGATAATTTCCGTCTCTACATCTACTTCCTCGAGAAGTTCTTCGAAACACTTCCTCACGTTTGAATTAGATTGTTGAATTTTGAAGTATTCATGTCGTTATTATTGCTGAAATATCTAAGCACCTAAAATGATGAATACTTAAATATAGAATGGACCATTTTTTTCGTGTCGTTCTATTCGTTTACAGAGCGTACGAAGTACATTTTGCAACGTACACTGAAGTGCACTTGAAAATTGTTGTACCTTAAAGTGCAAAAAATAAAGACTTCTCGTAATTCTCTGAGAAAAATTCTCCCATCATTTTATGTTTCCGATCGAAGTTTTCTTATATTGTATTTTTTAAATAGGAGAAATTATATTAGTTGTTTCTTTTTTGTCCTTTTAAAGAATTGACATCGCTAAAATACGATCACTTATGAGTGGGAAAAATTTACAACAAATTTCATAAAAATTTTCCATTTCCAACAACGACTCTGAATGAAACAATAGGAAATTCTAATGCATTTCTATAGATTTGCGAAAAAAATCTCTGATAATATACCTATCATATTTTTAGACATATTAAAATATCATAAAAATAGGTGACTGGTGATATCAATGAAATGGAGGAATATTTAGTAATTGAAATTATATTGTACTATGTAAGAATTCATTAAAATTCTCACTCCATCGAAGAAGATATATCGAATATTTGCATTTTAGAATTCGATAAGTTCACTGCAATTAAGCACATTTCTATATTTGAAATTTTACAGTAATTTCGATATTACTGCGAAAATTTCTTTAAATATATAACTAAATATGGCGCATATGACATAAAAGTATTCAAATATAAGGCATAAAAATAGCAAATCGAAATAAATAATTCTATTTTCATTGTTATTTTCAAGTCCTTAGGATAATTCCAAGCTTATCGTGGCCGATTTGATTGTGTCGTATAGGTTTTCAGCTCATTAAAATCTGGCTTATTAGAATTAAAACGGAACGCCGTATAAAAGATTACGTTAAGATCGATAAAAGCAATATTGTTTAGAGAATGAAATCATTCATTAATTAAGGTAGAGGTCAACTGCAATAGTTAAGCGTCTCTTAATGAAAAGTGTTTATTCATTTGGCTACAAACAATTTGTTCGTTTGAACTACATCAGCACTTATAAAATCCAGTGGTGAAGCACTGCATTTGAAATGTTGTGGTGCAATCATGATATTGCATTGCAACGGGAACGATGCCTTACAACTGAGATGATGCATTGCAAACATAGCAGTCTATTGCAATCAAGAGAACGTTTTACATTCGATCTTCACATTGCTATCGAGATAATCAAAGAACAGATGAGCACTTCATCGGCTGTGATGTATAGCAATAGTTGACGACTATAGTAACCGGTTGTGTAAAAGCGACAAGAAAGAATAGCAGCAATTGTAGCACATCGACGAACGATGTGTCCGGTTCGGAACGCCGAGAATATTGTGCTCGGCTCTTGCAGAGAGTGCAGTGTACTTCTCGTCATCGATACCCAATTTTCAGTGCGTTTCTACTTTTTTTTTCATTGCACAGTTTCGCACTCTTTGAAAACAGACAGTTCATATTTCACTAATAAATTCTACTGACACTTTTTTTTAAATTTAGAGGGTACAGGATTGGAGGGGAGGTGGGAGTTGGGGAGAAGACGGATGGGTAAGGTGGGAATGGTGGTGGGCAGGGGGTTCAGTGGTAGATAGGTTGAACACTAATGCAGTCACTGAATTAATTAGCTTCTCGTACAATATAATTTAACGGAATAAAATTTGCGTAAGCAGAAACCAACTTGTATCCGCAATGACTGCATCGTTGAAGTTTCTGCTACATACTCTAATAGTCTAAGCAGTACTTGAGAAAAAATCTATACTGCAGACGGTATTCTTTTAGAGTATAAGTAAATAATAGAGAAAATACCTACACTTCCACCAAGAATGGATCCAATCACTAAAAATAACCTATCAGTTATTTTATTTCTTGGAAATCCTCGGCTTCAGTTGAATCACCCACAAATCTATTTACTACTTCAAGAAGCATAACGCTCTATGATTCAATTAAAGCAACATTAATAAATTCGAAAATATTACTAAATTCAGGTATGACAATATCAATTGTACTCTCGGAGAACGCTCTAAAAACGGATGGCTCTATTCAACGACAACATCAAAACAAAGAGGATCGACGTGCGAGGTAAAAAAAAACATTGTATTCGTTCCACTTCGAGAGAAATTCACTTGCATTGATCACTCGCACATTTTTTTCCTCCCCCTCTCCCCCCTTCGTCCCACAGAATCACCTGGATCACCTTTATCCTCTTCCGCCATCACTGGGTTCTTCATTCATTCATGCTGATTTCTCGTCATGGATCTTGGTTCTTTCATTGTTAATGTAGAAATCACGAAATAGTAATAAAAGTTTCATCATCGATAGATGAAGTCAAGATATTCATTGATGAGTAATTGAGCTAATAGGACAGCTGCTAATGGTTCGACTCCTATATCAGTGTTATGACAGCTTCAATGAATTATATATTATATATTATTCTGCTACAAGTGGAATAAACTTTGAGGCGATAAAATTCTACGAGCATGAAACATTGTCAATATTGCAAATATTGCAAATATAGCGAATATTACAAATATCGCAATTGCAAATATTCTAAAAAGCTTAAAGAATAATTCATTTACTTGGAAAACTTATTACTTTGCTCAAAGATTATGGGTGATGAGAAATTTGAATTCTGTGAGTATGTAATTTCTATGTTATAAATGATAGTGTGATATAAACTTACTATTAAAATAGTGAACTGTAAAGAAATATTTGAGGAATAATGGCTTAAGAAGAACATTAAAAAGCCTCAAATAATATTGGAAGTTCAAGTTTCTAAAATATTTTATTGCATTGAAATAGTTTTATATTGATGCAAAAACATATTTGATGCGATAGTGATAAAAAAGAATTTCTTGAGGAAATTTCCGCTTCATTTTTTAATGTAAAGAAAATTTAATGAGGCAAAAATTCGTGGAATTTTCCTTTTCATTATGATAGCGACTTATTCAACTCGCTATTCATCTATTTTTCCTTTGGAGATGAAATATTTCTACTGTTTGTTATAAAGTAAAGTTTTGCGTGTGTGTAAATATGAAAAATCATTTTATTAGGCATAAACGTGTTATGCTTCTCAAGTCTTATATGTTTATTTATGTGTGATTCATGTCGATCTAGTTGCCGATCTATACTTTCGATACATTTAACGAATACTTCATCAACGACTTGTGGTCTTATTGGGAAAACATCGAACTCAGGTGACCGTAAAGGTCTTAGTGATTCATCACCAGTCTTCCGCCGTCCTATCGCTTTCGATGCCACGCTGTCTCCTCTAGCCGGTTGAAAGTCCAAAAAATTTTGCGCTTTTCTTCGAGAACCCACAACGAACGCTCGAAGAGGGTTTTTCTATAGCAAAGCTTAGCGCGCAGGTAAGGAGAGGGAGAGAGAGTTTATGGAGAGTTTATGCTCGAAAACTATTCAAAAAAACATTTAATCTTCGATGTATATTTTATCTCCAACTTTCATAATGTACTGAAAAAAATTAATTGAATTAATTACCGTTTTCACTAAAATATCTCTCCAAAGTATAACTCAAAATTGAAGGCGATATTGAATAAATTTTCTATGTGCGATTTTTTCATAGCGATAAAATATTCTTCAGTTTTCGAAATGAATATACGAGGTGGAATTTGATTTGTACTATGCGCAATGTGAAATATCGAAATCAATGACACAATAAGCTATACGATTTTTCTATCGATTCATTGAAACATCGAAGAGGACTATTCAATTCTATATTGCTGACGTTTCTTCGACAATTCTCAGAATTTTTTCCTCGAAATTTCTATTTCTAAAGATTAAGATAGTTCAACTTAAAATCGCTATATTATATATAATATATATATTAATATATATATATATATATATATAAATATATATATATATATACAATTTAATAATATTAATTAACATATCACATAATATATGTATAGTTCTTAGTGATACAACGCAATTATTCGATGTATATTTCAGTGGGATGCAAATATCACCAATAAAGTGCGCATTTAAAACGTTTTTTTCCTTCTCAGAATCTATTCAGTTATATTAAAATAACGAAAATTTATTACGATTTATAGTAGGCGCTATTTTATCGCCTTAAGTTCCTCTATAGTATATCGTAGCGGGATATATTTTCTGAAGAAACTATCGATAGTTCGTTTGATCAGTGATGAATACTGCACTAATAATTACAGCAACTATGCAGTTTTATACTTTTATAATCGCTTATTAAAGCGATATTCGAAATTTCAGTTTAGTTAATTTAATTTTTAATTTTATATCATTTTTGCCCTCAGTGAGAATATATATCCATTTTATCAGTGAGAGTTGGTTGAATATATGAAAAATCGAGGCAAACATTCAAAGTTTTTGTCCCATAAGCGAATGCGAAGATATGAATTAGCAATTGAATCCACTGATACTAATAAAAGTGATTGCTGAGTTGTTTCGTTGTGGGAGATTATATCGATTACGCACACAATGCGCTTGAAAGATATAATATTTGTCCTTAAGTTTTTTTTTATTTGAATGACATTAAGTGGAAAAATCCATAAAAATTTGCATTTAATATAATATTTCCTCACTTAATCAAACAACTACATCTGAATTTGGTGACGTTTATTCATGATGAAGTGCTTCCTTCATTGAGTTGGAAAGAAAAAGTAAAGAAAAATGTAAATTTCTTTTTTGCCACTTAAAGTGAGCATATTAAGCAACCATATTAGCTCTTTATTTTGCATCACCGTGAGGCTTCATTATATATGACTCTGTTTTAGGTTTCTTTCTCGTTTTGCTTACACCTGGCTTCGCTTTATGTATGTATATATACATATATATATATATATATTAGGTTCGTGTACTAAACATACTCTGCCCTGTTATGTTTAACAATTGGTTAATACTGCTCGACAGATTTTGTAGTATTCGACCTTTTTCCCATTCACGGCAAGCGTTTCGCCGTTAAGTCTATGATTTTTTTTTCTTGTCCTATTGATTCCACGAAATATTTCTCCAGTTGGTAATGAAAGCACTACGTACTTACGTACTCGAACGTGAAATAAATATTGCGTTCAACACGTCTACAGTGTACTCAATATTTGCAATTTGTCTTTGTGTTGCTTGGGCATCTCTTCACGATTTGTCTCAGTGCCGAAAATTCGGCGACCCATATTCTCCTACAGTTTTCGCTAACCTTTTTTTTCCCACTTATTTATGTTTCTCTCGTCTTTTTTTTAGTTTAAATGAATTTTATATTCCATTCATTCATAAAATTTATTTTCTGGATTTAATTGCTCATAAATTTGAAATTAATAAATTCGGTGTAGAAGATCGAATTCAAAGCGAGCACTAATGTCCACAGTATTTTGTCGAAATAAATATGATGAATGGTGATTGGCATAATTTGTTTTAATCCCTTTTTTTCCCCTTCAGATATCTGGTTAATCTCATCACAGCTGGTGCAGTTATGGCCATTACTGCATTGGCGTTATTTGTATTTGTTCTTTGGCCTCAGACTATTCGCTCCAGCAATAACGTGAGTTTCGAATTTATGTTTTGTATTTCGGAAGTTTATTCAGCTATCTTCTTGAGCTTTCATGAAATTGCTATATAGTGTATGTATTAAATTAACGTGAATCCTTAATGAAAAATCTAGCAGAATCTATGGTACCAGTTGGAAATGGTACCTCTTTTTCCAGTATTATAATAGAACGATAAGTAGCACCTAGGTTTCATTCAATTTCTTATCAATAATATCAGAAATATGTGCCCTACGAACCGTTGAAATTGAAATTCTCAAAACACTGTAATGTATGCATTTGCCTTGGTTACCTCAACAAGCTGAAAATGTTACCTAGGGATGAAGAATAATGATGGATAAGGTTATATTCATTTCTTTTCCACGAAGGTCAAACTAATAGAGCTCAAGGTTTCGTTGCTTTTCATTTATTGTCTCTCATCTATGCAGAATTTCGTTTAATGGCACTAATTTATGAAAATCAAGATTGTGTATACCGTTGGTGAGAAAGAATTTTAACTTATACAATAAAGTTATTTAATAATAAGATTATTTTTGTATGTAAACTACCAAATAGGATCGCTAATGAAATGGAAATTAAAGGAAGAAAAAAAAACAATTCAACGTTGTTCCATCAACCGTTAAATATTCGCTCTTTTATTTGAGGATTTAAAAGAACGTGAAGACGAATATAAATGGCCTCCACCATCTTATAGCTATATGGGCAAATATACGCATGCAGTGGTCACTTGCGATCATGGATTGTGCAGCGAAATTGGAAGGTCTGTAATGTGGATGTTTTATTCTCTCACATAGAATGTACTGATCACAGAGATTTTAACTTAATCAAAGCGTTAAGAGAAAGCGAAATTATTCCACTCTTCTATAGAATAATTTCAGTGAGCGTATTATTGAACGAATTGCAATGAAGGTTATTTTAACTGCTTCGAAGTTTATTTTATTTGAGACAAAGTTTATTTTAAGATAACTTTTAGTGGAATTTTCCCAATTTATCTCACATAGTGTTTCGAATTAATGTTGGCACTATTGTTGAATATAAGTAAGGTTTGATAATTGGATGAAAAACCCTCACGAATATCCTCTTATTGAATTTGCTGAGAACTTTTTTCCTCTCTATTGGAACTGATTCCTCGGTCATGTTAAAGTGCCCTTTATTTAGTGAAAATTTCAGAACGCAACTCTTCTTTTTAAGTTTACTTTCTTTCGAGAAAATCTATGGGTTTTTTTTTTTTGGTTAATCACCATTATAGGAATATTCTTTTACGTGGTGGTAATGCGGTCGATGCGACGATAGCGTCACTATTTTGCCTTGGTGTTACAAATCCACAGAGCAGTGGTATCGGTGGAGGTTTCATACTTGCCTTATATAATAGGTATGAAACGAACTGAAAAGTTTCCCCCTTCTTAGTCGTTGATTTCTTTCTAAGCGCTTTTTACCATTCTCTTATATGATTAAATCATTTATTATAAACAGTTTCGATTGTTTTCAGGCATAGTTTCATTCACATTTCCCCTCACTCAGTTCATCGTTTCTCCATTTTTATCACACGCTCGTACTGCGATATTTCCTACGGAGTGTTTTTTATACTTCAACCAATTCTCTTAAGTTTAGTGGGAAATAAACGAGTTGCATTGATGCAATAGTTATCTCCCGATGATGTTTTCATACTTCCGATATTACAGCGCCGTTCATCGTATGCCGATAAATAGCGTTATTAAAAGGAAACTTAATAAACGCACGATTATTTATAATTTCTAAAATTTCGCTCTAAATTATATTCGAATAAGAAGAAGACGAGAAATGATTTTTGACGTGAATTGTTTTATTTCTGGTTATGAGCAAAATTCATTATAATCATATTTCGCTTGAAAGTGAAGAACTTTTTACTTACAACCAAGCAATTAGTGTCCGGAGATTGAAGTTGTTTTTTGTTGGCAAGCAAAAAGTCAAAGAAGGAATTAAAGGTCGAAGAAAAAAAACGGCAAAAACTTACTGAAATTCGGCGAGCCAGATTTAGTTCTCTTATTCCGGTTATTGCTTTAAACAAATTTTGCTCTTTTTATTACAAATTTAATGGGAATATTACAATACTTATAAAGTATGTCTATAAGTGACCTCTTGACGATTATTTAATTATTAATTAAGAATGTGAGGTTATTCAAGGAAGTTTTTTATGCTCATAGGATAATGTTTATTCGTCGGATTGATTGAAAATGTCTCCCCAGGAGGAACTTCGAACTTATTTTATCAGCAGAACTTATTTATTTACTTAAGCATCATGAAGTCAGAAAGTATGAAAATTTGTGTCAGCGTAACTATCGATAAAGGACATTAGGTATGCAAAAAATGAGCGATTATGGATCGCAACTCAAAGAAAGATGAAAGTAAAGGAATATAATTATGAAGTGAGAAAATTTATTGGTTTATGAAACTTGGAAAACTTTCCCCTTAAAAAAATTCAGGAAATAACAGCACGAATGAGTAATATACTAGTGTTGGAGCATATTTCAGGACCACTCAGCGTTGTACAGTAATTGATGCTCGTGAAACTGCGCCACAAAATGCTTATCGTGATATGTACCTAAATGATGAATTCGGCTCTAAATATGGTTCATTTTTTAATTTTTATTATTTTTACATAAAGATCCTTAGATAGTAATATTTTGGCAATTATTAAATTGATTTTTTAAAGTTAATTTATTTATAGTAACTTAATAAAAATAATCTTACGAGTTCATATCCGCATCATATTCGCGAAAATATCATCTTCCGCTTTTTGAAATTGCTTAACGATTCTTAATCATGAAAAATTCTCCATCTAGCAAACCGATTTTTTAATCGGTTTAAGGTGTTCGATGTTTAAGGTGCAATTTTCGGTTCAATGATCAGCATTGATCCAATATATGTATAACAATGGAACTTATATTGTAATATTGTGTTATTCAGGTAGAAATATGTATAATTTTACAAATTTCATTTATATATGTATTGATAGATTCATAGTGAAATAATTAATTAAATATATTTATCGTTGTTGCTTTATTTATTGGAGGTTTTCGAGCAATTGCAACACCTGGTGAAATTGCCGGCTATTGGTTAGCATATAAGAGATTTGGTAGTGGACGTATTTCATGGGCAAATCTTGTAAAGCCAGCAATCGATTTATGCCGTAATGGAGTACCTGTATCCGAATATCTTGGCTATGTTCTTTCTGTTAAGGAGAAACACTTTCGTACACTTCCGTCAATGCAGTAAATTCTCACTTCTATTGCAGTTACCTTTTTTTCCCCTCAAATTTTATGCTGTAGAAATGAACTCAAATATTTTTCTTTCTATTCGATTTCATTCACGATAATTTGCACTTCTTCATTAACTATAGAACCTATATAGTGAAAGATATTACATTACTCCTAGTAACCGCAGTAATATTTCGCTGAATTAAGTTATTTCAATGCTTTAATTTGCAATAAATAATTCGCAAATAAAGAAATAACATATTAAGCCTAAAGTGAATCATACATATTTAGCCTACCGATGGGTATTTACAAATTGGTAAAACATTGTATTCCCTGGGAAATATTTCTTGCATTATAAATAGCCAATTTACCTTTGCAGTTTTGGGCTAGCAATTAACCTTCAGTACGTTTAGGGAAGTCTGATATAAGAAAAAAAAGAGAGACACATTCAAGTGTTCGCTAGTTTTTTCCTTATTCTTTCATTTCTTAAGAAATGGCCGAATTGTCGGAAAGATTCGATAAAACGTCGAAGCATAAAGAGTTGCTTATAGAGGTTGGATTAATAATGTCACAAATAAAGTATTCGTCGCTGGTGATATAATTAAACGTCCACAATTAGCGAATACACTCGAAAGATTAGCGAATAGTTCGGATCCGGAAGCGTTATTTTATCGTGGTGATATGGCCGATACGATTATTGACGAAATACAAGCAAATGGTTTTCTTTAAACTATCCTCGGAATTATATCATTGAATAGAAATATCACTGAAGAAAATTAAATGAAATAATTTGATTATAGTGGAGGAAAAATACGTCCAACAATTTTCGTTAAAAAAGACCAATAAAACATCGATGTTTTTGGTCAAAAACTTCATCTAATCATCTCTTTTCTTGAATAGAATTTATGAATGATCGTTGATAATATTATCGCATAGAGTGATAAAAAATTCCATCGGCAGTTATTGCTTATTAACGATAGGCTTCATTGATCAGTACATAACGATTGAATAGTGAATGATACGACGCAATTCAATCAATCGATTTCTATTTCTTTCAACAATTCCTTTATTAATGAATCGTTTCTTGATCACTAGTGAGTTTCGGTAGGGGATTACCTTGATAAGGTGATATCCTAGTGGAATATTACCTTGATAAGCCTGTAAGAGGAGAAACTTCTCGAAGAGTTTCAATGATGAAAATTTTACCAAAAAAGCGGCGATAAAGTTCTTTAAAGGGATTCTTAGCTTCATTATTCTTGTTAAGCGTTTGCATTTTCAGTCGCCTTTCTTCACTTTCCGCTTACCTCGATTTTGAAGACTATTGCCTCTACCTATATTACAGATTGCATCAGCTTCAACGCTTTTAATATTACTGTTAATTTTTATTGTCAGACGATGATATTTTACAGGTGGTATATTAACAAAAGAAGATCTCGCCAAATTCAAGCCCTCATTAAATGATAAACCACTAATCAACGATCATTTCTCGGGCGATTTAGCTATGTGTGGTCCGCCACCTCCATCATCGTTCAGTGTTACTCAGCTTATTATTTCTGTTATGGCACGTAAGTAACTTGCTGTAAAGTACATGAGAAATCAGGCAAAATATATAAGAGAAGATGTAGGATATCAGGTCTCTGGAGAATGTTTTTGAATTCTATGAAACAATTCAATCCTGAATATTATTTCTCTTATGTGGGATTATTTCATTACTGTTAAGAAAAGAATCATTTCAGGTTTCTATGGTCCACGTTCCGATAAAGCATTACTGTATAGAAGTCCACTTTTCTATCATCGTCTTATTGAAGCAGAGAAATTCGCATACGCTCAGCGTACTCTCTTAGGTACCAATATATACTTTTCCATTTATTTGCAACAGAATTTTAGAATGATATGAATAAAGTTAATAATGATGGAATGAAATTTGAAATACTAAAGTATAATAGTAATCGAGTAATGCAGCAGATGGATGAAACACTTATTCGAAAATGAAATTTCAATTGTTTTTTGAAATATTCGAATAATTTATCGTTTTGAATATTTTAAGTAGATAATTAGCTGTTATTAAATAATCCTATTAATTAATCCAAATTTTCGACGTTTATATTTATCAGATTCAACGTAAGTCGCTTTTTATATAGGTGATGAAAAATTCGTAAAAAAAGCAAAAGATTTGGCCGAAAATATGACAACAAAAGAATATACGGAGTGGATATTCGAAAGAATGAAGGATACCGCTCAACCTTCTGAATATTATGGTGGAATTAGCGAAGCACAGGTAATTTATGAGGCCTGTATCTGAAAAGTTTCTTTGTTTTTTTTTTTTACATTTCGATTAAAGAACCTAGCGAGGGTATATAGAAGAGGTGGAAATGGAAACAACTTCGGTCTTTTTCATCTGTTCATGTATGAAGCACGACTGTGAATTATCCCATATAAAAGTTGATGCTTTCGTTAGTTAATGAGAACGTTAATATTAATTTATGGGAAATAAATGATTGAAAATGCTCTATAGATCCGGAGGGGTGCGTTTTCTTGGGAAAATGATCATTTCGGCGATGAAATTTCCGATTTTATTCGATCACCTATCGATCAGCAATCGAAGTGTCTTTGGGGAGAAAATTTTCTACAAAGATGGAAGATTCGAACATTCTTAGCAGTTCATTCAGTATGCATTATGATCACCAATATTATTATTACCTGTAGCTAATATAGTTTTTCCAGGCATCATTAAATAATCTGTAATTCAAAAACCGTTCCTCAATGAAAGGGAAAAGACAAAAGAAAAGGTGCTAGTGGGTGAATTTGGAAAAAAACCGCAGACAATGAGTTACTTGTCTAGTGAGTTAGGTGAGATTATTACTACAGTCGAGCATCAACTATGATTAGAGGCCTTGTAAGCCATATGCTTTACTCGAATAATGCAAATGCCAGCTGAGATAGGCTAGTGGATTAATGCGCCGATCTAAACAGTCACAACTTCCGATGAGGAAATAGATCCCCGCATTAGATGGTAAAAATAGTGGCAATAACTAATTTTTTCCCACTCTTTCATATCAGTTTATTAATGAATAAGATGGGTGTTTAATTTTCAATTTTTTGCAGAAAGAGGATCATGGTACGTCGCATGTTTGTGCGCTTGATGCTGAAGGAAATGGTGTATCGGCGACAAGTACTGTGAATCGATGGTAATGTTCAATTTGTTGGGGTAATTTTAATTGCATTATGGAACAATATGATGAAACTAAATAGCAGCCAACAAACGAGAAAATAATATGTAGTTGAAGAAAACCGTTCCTATGGGTAGACTATTGCTGCAACTATTCAAATAGAAACCATTAAAATACCGGAGACTTAATTCATGATTCGCTTCAACAATAAATAATAAAGAAATAAAAGAATTAGTGGTGAAAGAGCATTGCTTTTCTTGTCGGTATTATTTTAAAGCAATAAATTCTATATGAACATTTTATGAAATATTTGAAATCGAACAGTTGGCATTATAGCATCTTTGGGCTATACAAATCGATGGAAGTGAATCTTAGCTATTAGGTGTTAGGGGAACGGAATGATATTAATGAATAATATCACTGAACTTTTAAACAATATAATCACATCTTTTCTTAGAGTGAATAAGATTGCTGATCAAATATATATTAGCAAGTTCAATTTCAGGTTTGGAGCCGTTGTGCAATCGAATAAATTAGGCATCATTTGGAACGATGAAATGGACGATTTCTCATCGCCAGGTAGAACATTTCAGCTGATCTCCTTTTCAGTGATCGTCTATCAATTGAATTTGGCCAATGATTACTTTGGCCAAGTTGGCCAGTTTAATAGTTTCATTTATTTTAAAGTAAATTTATGAATGGAAATACTTAATTGCTGAGCATTTTTCAAAGAAAAAAAATCCTTTCATGATAGAGCAATCTGGATTTCTTATGTACAAATTATTGCTGCACATCTGAAAGAATATCTAAGTTATTTGGATTAAATTATATTCGTTTCTTTAAAGGGATGGAAAATGGCTTCGGTTTTGCACCTTCTCAAACAAATTTCATAGAGCCTGGAAAGAAACCGATGAGTAGTATGAGCCCGATGTTGATCTACAATAGAAAGAGTGGAAAGGTAACAAACTACTAATATTTTCTTACTAGCTTATTTGTTGCTTGAATTGTTTACTATAATATTTCGAGTGAAAAATATCCGTATAATATATTATTTTAATGATTTATTATTCATTATTTAGTTTAATAGTGTCAATTTTAATTGACCATTATGATGCCATCTGTTTAAAAAATTTTTCTTATCCATAAAATAGATGCAAATAAATTCCGATAGAATAAATGATTGGATTCGCATAAAATAAAGCAATGAAAGGATGCGAATATGCTAAAAGATTAGAAATGCGTCCACTCATATTGATATTGAAGGTTAACTATATTGAGTGCAAAATTTGTCTTAAAAATTACCTATACTCTTTATAGGTTACTTAAACGTCTCCTATAATACAAGTACCAATTTTCGTATGATGTTGTGTGAAATTCGAGCACGATCGTCGTATCGGATAGAATCATCCCGATAGAAATTTTTTCAATTTTGTTATATATAATAGTTCGATGTTGAGGTTTTATTAATCTATTCAGATTGGGATATAGCTGAAAACTGAATTGGAATTACGCTGAATCAGCTGGACGGCACCATTTGCAATCATGCATAATTATAGCTCCTCTAACCCTCATGTCCTCCTACCCACTACCTCATTTCTGGTCAATTCTACCTGTGTTTATGTACAAGTACAGCTCACCCCCCACAACTCGCTCCCTTCTGCTCTCACTATCTTTCTTCGGGCCATCCTTTTAGGAGGGTTCCCTACTATCATAGCTCCTGTGATGAATTAGCATATGCTAATTTAAAGTTGAAAATGGTAATCGGAGCATCGGGTGGCTCGAAAATAATATCAGCAATGGCTAAACCAATAGTGCGAACACTCTTCTTCAACGAGACAATCAAGGAGGCTATCGATGCTCCAACTCTGCACAATCAATTCACTCCTGATATCACGCAACTTGAGGGAGATGCACCTGAGGTTAGCTCACTATTACGCAATCCGAGTGCATTATTAAATTAGCTCAACGGAATTTTATTCTATGATTACTTGCTATCGTTTAACAATAGACAAATCAATAATACCGAAGGCTGTCGAAGTCATTCACTGAAGGCTGTCGAAGTCGTTCAAAAAAATCTTGTTACTTTAACTTTCAAAAGTAAAGCATTAATCCAGGAATTGATTCCAGGAATTAATCGATGATTTAAAGCGCATATTCAATCAGAAATTCAAGCCGACTAACGGATTCGAAGGAATAGTTCAAGGAATTTTTATCGATGACAATGGAGATATTTATGCAAATGGTGATTTTCGACGAAAAACCGATATGCATCCCGGTGGATATTAATTAAGGCGATCATTTAATTAGCTTTGTTTATGCAAATCTCCGGTGAAATTATTACGTACCTTTCGAATGGTAATACCATTTCGAAAGGTTTAAATATTTGTTTAAAACAGCGACCAAATGTTCTAGAAGAAGATATCGTTGCAAATGGGGACGAAATTTGTTGGTGGATTCACATTCATCAACAGATATGTGCCAGTCCCGATTGCAAATACGGATATTCTTTCATTGATCATCAAAATTATTGGAAAAAAGTTTCGTTTATATAAGGACGAATTAATATATCAACGTTATGAAGGGTTTATTTATTAATAGTTTGTTAAATGAAACCATTCCTGGTGTTCGTTGATCGTTGATGATAATGTATGTTCATGGTTGTGACGTTGCATTGTCGATGTCGAGCTGAAAAAAAAAGAAGTTCAGGGTGAAGCTGATGTTCACGAAGTATCAGATTTCAAGAAACCGAAGGCACTCAGGCCATGGTGTCAAAAACCATCTCTACAAACCTCCCATACGATGATGTCCGCTGTGAACATTTTTCATGCTCATTCATGAACGGGTAAAGTTGAAGCTCAGCAATCTAACCCACCTCGGGGATGGGGGTATATGGGGAGGATGCTTTTCGTAGATTTCGATAAAGTGAACGTCATTCTCTCAGTCCAAAGGTTCTAAGCACTTGACGGGATCACTGAAAATTTTTGGGCAAATATCTTCGCACGAGTGGTGACTAGGGACTAGCTATCGCTAACCTGTACCATTGGCCAAAAGTTGCTTGAACCGACGGATATTTGCTAGGAGCAGTGGAAGGGAGAGAGGTAGGGGATGGGAATTGAGGACTTATGGACGGTCATTAAACAGGTGCAAGATGAATACCTGTCGCTGAACATCATTAAAAAGGACTTTCATAACCAAGAGAGCGATCACGCAATCAGTGGAATATTTCGTTATTGGTCGCATCGATTGACGCCACAATTGATCTCCTCCAATACGAATTACTACAATATAGATATGCCGTAACAGCAGAAATAAATTACTGTCAGGGTATTACTATCAGAATAAGAAGTAAATTACTGTAAATTACCGTAAATTACTGTAAATTACCGTAAATTACTGTAAATTACCGTAAATTGCTGTGAATCATTGAAGATCTCATCCTCAGATAATTTTTAGCTGCAAAATTTGAAACGCAATTTTTGAAACGAAAGTTTTTCATTTCAAATATTGGTGACTTATGCATCACATTGCGAACGTTCGAAGCAGAAATTCGTTGTAGAAATATATTTTCATTAAAGTTTTGAGGGGATTGCTTTGCTTTTTTCGCTTTATTTTTTTTTTCCCTCAAGGTTTTTCTCAGCAATTGTTCGATAAGTACGTTGACCTTTTGACCCCGACGAAGAGATGACATCGGTGTCCCTCAATGATTTATGTATGGAAAACTAAACTATAAGGATGGACACTATATGGCATTATATGTTATCTTATATACTGCACTAAATATTTTATATAAGTTAACTATTAAAGAATTGCCTAGTAAATTTGTTAGTCGTTGAAGTAATTTTAAGTATAAGTATGGTTCAGAATAATCTTATAGTAACAATCTCGAAGATCGATAAGTATTTATGATATCTATAGAGCATCTCTAATAGCTATAACACCCTCGAACGTATCTAAAAGAACACTTCGATTGGTCTTCTTGAGACGTCTCTCGACCGCAAAGCTCATTGAGCTCTTTATTGCGGCTCTATGAGTGATATTAATAGTTTAGCGTGAATATTGCACCTCTTTCCATAGGATATAATGGTGAACGCTAAGGAAAATGTAATGAAAGAAGAAGGTGGAGCCGTCGAATTGAAGAAGAAAACAACAATTCATCGAATTAATAAAAAAGTCTCAAAAATGACAAAAGAAGAAAAAGCTAGAAGCATAAGGCTTCAGAAGGCGGCTGTAAGTTATTGATTTTTCGAATTTTTTTTTTCTTTCTTTATTTAGTGAAACTTTCGGATCATCGTTATTCCACGAAATTATCGATCGCCGACCTTTTTCCACTCATCTATAGCGTTAAGGAACTTTAGGGGCGATCGTTCAAGCAACTAGATTCATCAACACTACCCATCATTTGAATATATTTTCTTTTTTTCCATCTCATATTCGTATTTCAGTATTTCAGGCTAATATTTCAGGGGATGGAAGTATTTCAGGCTAGTATTTCAGGGGGTAGAAGTATTTCAGGCTAGTATTTCAGGGGATAGAAGTATTTCAGGCTAGTATTTTGGGGGGTGAAAGTATTTCAGGCTAGTATTTCAAAGGATAGAAGTATTTCAGGCTAGTATTTCAGGGGATAGAAGTATTTCAGGCTAAACGTGCACGACAAGATGCACGTCGGAAGTTGCGTGAGAGATTGGGCGATGCGGCGCCACCAAAACAACAACCGAGGACAATTGAAAATACGAGAGAATATGATCTCACTATGGTGGAAGCCGATGATGAAGAAGTAATTTTGTTTTTTTCCGAAGAATTTTTCTCTCCGTTCAATAGGGAGAGGGAGGAGGGAGAACGAAGGAGAACGAGAAGGGGAGAACATTAAACATCATTGCAGCTCTTCGTTTGTGGTGCCTTTGAGGCATTAATGCTTTCAGAGCTTTCTTTTTTAAAATACTGAAACATTTTCTTCCTCGAATAGCCTTTAATGTTTCAAATTTTGTTCCCATAGATAGTGATCCTGAATTAGAAATCCAATCAACCATGGTACCATTCTAACGGCGATATCGATCGTTGTAAGTACCGTTATTTATATTGGTACATAAAAAAATTCCTAATGAAATCCATTTTTTCTGTTAAAAGTAATGAGTATGCCAACTGAATTCTGGATATGTATATATCCAGAAGTAGATATGTATATCCATATGTATGCAGATCAGGTCAAATATTCGAGAATTTAAAGAATACTTCTATGACGTTCATTTCATGGAGGTTATTTCCATTTTTATAGATTTTACACGATGAGGCGAATGATGAGATGAGTTCATATTTCAATCGCGAAGTAAAGCCTAAAGTTCTGATCACAACATCGCCATACGCGAAAGTGGTTTGTTTTCTTCCAACTTCATAGTGCTTATGGTTAAGTTTTGTACAGTTATCGGTTTTTTAAATGAACGAATTAATTATTCGTATAATTATTATTTCGAATATTGAAAGTGAATATGAAATCTCAAATAAAGTGAACTTCTTTGCAGTATATATATATATATATATATATATATATATATATATATATATATATATATATATATATATATATATATATATATATATATATATATATATATATATATATATATATATATAAATATATACAAGCATATATAAATATATAAGTATGCATAAGTATAGTTGTTTATACAATTGTTGTAGAAAACATTCAAGTTGTGTTATGAAATGCAAAAATGTATACCGAATGCGGAAGTTTTTACGAGAAAAGGAATCGCATTGAAGAAAGTTGTGAAGCAGGCGAAGCAGAACGAATACACCGATGTGATCGTTGTGCATGAGGATCGTAAAATGCCAAGTTAGCGCTATTTTATTTTATTTTAATTATTTGAGTATTTTTGCGTTAATTTTTAGTATTTCTGAGACTTTCAAATGTCGAGGTGGCTCATCGATTGTGACCGGTTGACTCGGCGCACCGATTTCTTTCTCAGTAATTTTTGCCTACTGAAATTATGAGTTCCTCTTGCTAATTGAGAAAGTCTAGTTATAATGATGTTCGTGATGTGTTCATCTACAGAGAAGGTAACCTATACTCAAGTAGTTCTCTCTGCCTTCGGGTAGTATTCTCAAGTTGGTAATAACCTGAGGTTGTCAGTAGCCTCAGGTTATTAGTAATTTCAGGTTGTATGGTTTGAGCAAATTTTTTTAAAAGCTGAAGCCTGAGAAGTAACGCTCTTTTATTTAAAGATTGATAGAGCGGTCAGTAAACAACTAACGTGGATCTTTTTACAATAAACAATTCAATTAGATTTTAATAAAAGGAGATTCGAAGAAGAAATTCCATTGAAAGAAGAGTGGAGGGAGGGGATACGTCATGCAGTTGGCCAATCCTGATAACCGTGACTGCAAATAAGGCGTGTTGGGCTTGTTAAAAGGGAATTGAATTGATGAAGTTATGCGCGTATCATATCAGTGTAATTTTCGGTATTTCATCGACACCCATTTTATAGATGGCATCGTTTTATGTCATTTACCCGAAGGACCGACGGCGTTCTTTAAGATCAATAGCCTGAAGTTCACGAAGGATATCAAGGTGGGCCAGTCGTTAAGTTCGCGTTCTTTTTGCAGTTATGGGTAGCTCAAGGGAAGAGGAGGGGTGCTTAAGGAGAGACGGGGAAGAGAGAAGACATACATGTGAATTGACCATTACTCGATATGACAAACACTTCATATCAAGGCATTTTTTGCATGTTCTCAGCACTGATGCTTCGTTCATCTTCAAGCAGCTTGAGCTTCACAAGTGGAGTTGCAGAGGAAAGGTGAAACGACGAGCCACAATCCGGAAGTTATCCTGAATAACTTCAATACTCGCCTGGGCCACACAGTGGCGAGGATGTTCGCGTGTCTTTTCCCACATGAACCGATGTTTACCGGTCGACGAGTGGTTACATTCCACAATCAGAGGGATTATATCTTCTTTAGACACCATAGGTTCGTAGTTGATATTCTTTCTTGCTTTTCTCTTGTTTATTTTGTTTGTTTTTTTTTTTTTTCAATGGCGCTAATTTTCATTTTTGGCATTACTGGCATGTGCATCAGCTATTTAATCGTTGTGAATGGGCGGGGGGGGGGGGGGTAAAAATGGTTAGTTCACTCAGCTGTTAGTACTACATTTGGAGGGGAAACAACATGTCCGTGTATTTCTGTTCCGTCAGTTGATAATCCGATGCTTTTATAGAAGTAAAAAACGCTCCGCCATCTCCCCTCTCGCCACTCTCGCAGCACTCCACTCCGATGCAAATATTGTGATGATAAAATTAATTTCTAAGAAGATTTTATCAAAAAATTTTATCAATTTTATCAAGAAGATTTTGAAGGTATGAATTCAAAAGGGAGGGAGAAAAGGCCGCATTATTGGAATTGGGTCCACGATTCACCTTACGATTGAAATGGCTTCAGAAGGGAACATTCGACACACGCTTCGGAGAATACGAATGGGTGTTAAAGGCGAGCATAATTCTTCTTTCATTCTCCTTTTACTGGCTAGAGTGGAGGTATCTAGAGACAGGACCGAATTATGTGCCCCGATGGTTTGAAGCGTGAAATTTGGATCCTTTGGAGATCTCAAACACTTTTATGATTTTATTGCCGAACGTTAAATGAGACCGTCATATGGCCTTTTTTTGCTTTGAAAAAATAAGGGGAAGGAAGGTCCCAATACGAAATTGAGTTACATCTTCAACAGGCTTGAGAGAGGATCAGATTTACGTTTTGCCTTTTTTGCTTCTTGAAGATTATACCACTTATGAATATTCACCACGTGACCTGGGAAATTTAAATAATAAAATCTTGGAAAGTTTAAAAAATTTGAAGAAGTTGTGGTTCTGGGAGGCGGCAGTATTGCGCGAAGTAAAAGAACTCTTTTATAGTCTTGGGGTAGGGATAACAACAATGGGAAATTCGTGCATAAAAGATAGGAGGTGAGAAGGGGACCTCTCGGAGGGTGGGAGGGGGATTATGTCTTTTTCATAACTTGTCTTAGATAGTGAACTTTTTGCAGAGGCACGAGATGGAGACCAGTCGGAGACGATTTTTCTTGTAATCTGCAACGATGTCCAGCTGTTGCTATATGTTGTTTTTGATTGTTCGCCACTCTTCATAAAAACATTTACGTCCTTATTCGCGATTGCCTTAGTGGTTTTAGCGACTTTTTTTCCATGCGGTGGGAAGGATTGGTCGAGAAGTAGAACCGTGGTTTGCCAATAAGAATTTTTTTACCAGCTGGAATATGGTTCCAGCGACTCTTTTCCCATTCGGTGGGAAGGATTGGTCGAGAAGTAGAACCGTGGTTTGCCAATAAGAATTTTTTTACCAGCTGGAATATGGTTCCAGCGACTCTTTTTCCCATGCGGTGGGAAGGATTGGTCGAGAAGTAGAACCGTGGTTTGCCAATAAGAATTTTTTTACCAGCTGGAAATGGTTCCAGCTACTTTTTTCCCATGCGGTGGGAAGGATTGGTCGAGAAGTAGAACCGTGGTTTGCCAATAAGAATTTTTTTACCAGCTGGAATATGGTTCCAGCGACTCTTTTCCCCATGCGGTGGGAAGGATTGGTCGAGAAGTAGAACCGTGGTTTGCCAATAAGAATTTTTTTACCAGCTGGAAATGGTTCCAGCGACTCTTTTCCCCATGCGGTGGGAAGGATTGGTCGAGAAGTAGAACCGTGGTTTGCCAATAAGAATTTTTTTACCAGCTGGAATATGGTTCCAGCGACTCTTTTCCCCATGCGGTGGGAAGGATTGGTCGAGAAGTAGAACCGTGGTTTGCCAATAAGAATTTTTTTACCAGCTGGAAATGGTTCCAGCGACTCTTTTCCCCATGCGGTGGGAAGGATTGGTCGAGAAGTAGAACCGTGGTTTGCCAATAAGAATTTTTTTACCAGCTGGAAATGGTTCCAGCGACTTTTTTCCCATGCGGTGGGAAGGATTGGTCGAGAAGTAGAACCGTGGTTTGCCAATAAGAATTTTTTTACCAGCTGGAATATGGTTCCAGCGACTCTTTTCCCCATGCGGTGGGAAGGATTGGTCGAGAAGTAGAACCGTGGTTTGCCAATAAGAATTTTTTTACCAGCTGGAATATGGTTCCAGCGACTCTTTTCCCCATGCGGTGGGAAGGATTGGTCGAGAAGTAGAACCGTGGTTTGCCAATAAGAATTTTTTTACCAGCTGGAATATGGTTCCAGCGACTCTTTTCCCATGCGGTGGGAAGGATTGGTCGAGAAGTAGAACCGTGGTTTGCCAATAAGAATTTTTTTACCAGCTGGAAATGGTTCCAGCGACTCTTTTCCCCATGCGGTGGGAAGGATTGGTCGAGAAGTAGAACCGTGGTTTGCCAATAAGAATTTTTTTACCAGCTGGAATATGGTTCCAGCGACTCTTTTCCCCATGCGGTGGGAAGGATTGGTCGAGAAGTAGAACCGTGGTTTGCCAATAAGAATTTTTTTACCAGCTGGAATATGGTTCCAGCGACTCTTTTCCCATGCGGTGGGAAGGATTGGTCGAGAAGTAGAACCGTGGTTTGCCAATAAGAATTTTTTTACCAGCTGGAATATGGTTCCAGCGACTCTTTTCCCCATGCGGTGGGAAGGATTGGTCGAGAAGTAGAACCGTGGTTTGCCAATAAGAATTTTTTTACCAGCTGGAATATGGTTCCAGCGACTCTTTTCCCCATGCGGTGGGAAGGATTGGTCGAGAAGTAGAACCGTGGTTTGCCAATAAGAATTTTTTTACCAGCTGGAATATGGTTCCAGCGACTCTTTTCCCCATGCGGTGGGAAGGATTGGTCGAGAAGTAGAACCGTGGTTTGCCAATAAGAATTTTTTTACCAGCTGGAAATGGTTCCAGCGACTCTTTTCCCCATGCGGTGGGAAGGATTGGTCGAGAAGTAGAACCGTGGTTTGCCAATAAGAATTTTTTTACCAGCTGGAATATGGTTCCAGCGACTCTTTTCCCCATGCGGTGGGAAGGATTGGTCGAGAAGTAGAACCGTGGTTTGCCAATAAGAATTTTTTTACCAGCTGGAATATGGTTCCAGCGACTCTTTTCCCCATGCGGTGGGAAGGATTGGTCGAGAAGTAGAACCGTGGTTTGCCAATAAGAATTTTTTTACCAGCTGGAATATGGTTCCAGCGACTCTTTTCCCATGCGGTGGGAAGGATTGGTCGAGAAGTAGAACCGTGGTTTGCCAATAAGAATTTTTTTACCAGCTGGAATATGGTTCCAGCGACTCTTTTCCCCATGCGGTGGGAAGGATTGGTCGAGAAGTAGAACCGTGGTTTGCCAATAAGAATTTTTTTACCAGCTGGAATATGGTTCCAGCGACTCTTTTCCCCATGCGGTGGGAAGGATTGGTCGAGAAGTAGAACCGTGGTTTGCCAATAAGAATTTTTTTACCAGCTGGAATATGGTTCCAGCGACTCTTTTCCCCATGCGGTGGGAAGGATTGGTCGAGAAGTAGAACCGTGGTTTGCCAATAAGAATTTTTTTACCAGCTGGAATATGGTTCCAGCGACTCTTTTCCCCATGCGGTGGGAAGGATTGGTCGAGAAGTAGAACCGTGGTTTGCCAATAAGAATTTTTTTACCAGCTGGAATATGGTTCCAGCGACTCTTTTCCCCATGCGGTGGGAAGGATTGGTCGAGAAGTAGAACCGTGGTTTGCCAATAAGAATTTTTTTACCAGCTGGAATATGGTTCCAGCGACTCTTTTCCCCATGCGGTGGGAAGGATTGGTCGAGAAGTAGAACCGTGGTTTGCCAATAAGAATTTTTTTACCAGCTGGAATATGGTTCCAGCGACTCTTTTCCCCATGCGGTGGGAAGGATTGGTCGAGAAGTAGAACCGTGGTTTGCCAATAAGAATTTTTTTACCAGCTGGAATATGGTTCCAGCGACTCTTTTCCCCATGCGGTGGGAAGGATTGGTCGAGAAGTAGAACCGTGGTTTGCCAATAAGAATTTTTTTACCAGCTGGAATATGGTTCCAGCGACTCTTTTCCCATGCGGTGGGAAGGATTGGTCGAGAAGTAGAACCGTGGTTTGCCAATAAGAATTTTTTTACCAGCTGGAATATGGTTCCAGCGACTCTTTTCCCATGCGGTGGGAAGGATTGGTCGAGAAGTAGAACCGTGGTTTGCCAATAAGAATTTTTTTACCAGCTGGAATATGGTTCCAGCGACTCTTTTCCCCATGCGGTGGGAAGGATTGGTCGAGAAGTAGAACCGTGGTTTGCCAATAAGAATTTTTTTACCAGCTGGAAATGGTTCCAGCGACTCTTTTCCCCATGCGGTGGGAAGGATTGGTCGAGAAGTAGAACCGTGGTTTGCCAATAAGAATTTTTTTACCAGCTGGAAATGGTTCCAGCGACTCTTTTCCCCATGCGGTGGGAAGGATTGGTCGAGAAGTAGAACCGTGGTTTGCCAATAAGAATTTTTTTACCAGCTGGAATATGGTTCCAGCGACTCTTTTTCGCATGCGGTGGGAAGGATTGGTCGAGAAGTAGAACCGTGGTTTGCCAATAAGAATTTTTTTACCAGCTGGAATATGGTTCCAGCGACTCTTTTTCGCATGCGGTGGGAAGGATTGGTCGAGAAGTAGAACCGTGGTTTGCCAATAAGAATTTTTTTACCAGCTGGAATATGGTTCCAGCGACTCTTTTCCCCATGCGGTGGGAAGGATTGGTCGAGAAGTAGAACCGTGGTTTGCCAATAAGAATTTTTTTACCAGCTGGAATATGGTTCCAGCGACTCTTTTCCCATGCGGTGGGAAGGATTGGTCGAGAAGTAGAACCGTGGTTTGCCAATAAGAATTTTTTTACCAGCTGGAAATGGTTCCAGCGACTCTTTTCCCCATGCGGTGGGAAGGATTGGTCGAGAAGTAGAACCGTGGTTTGCCAATAAGAATTTTTTTACCAGCTGGAATATGGTTCCAGCGACTCTTTTCCCATGCGGTGGGAAGGATTGGTCGAGAAATAGAACCGTGGTTTGCCAATAAGAATTTTTTTACCAGCTGGAATATGGTTCCAGCGACTCTTTTCCCCATGCGGTGGGAAGGATTGGTCGAGAAGTAGAACCGTGGTTTGCCAATAAGAATTTTTTTACCAGCTGGAAATGGTTCCAGCGACTCTTTTCCCATGCGGTGGGAAGGATTGGTCGAGAAGTAGAACCGTGGTTTGCCAATAAGAATTTTTTTACCAGCTGGAATATGGTTCCAGCGACTCTTTTCGCATGCGGTGGGAAGGATTGGTCGAGAAGTAGAACCGTGGTTTGCCAATAAGAATTTTTTTACCAGCTGGAATATGGTTCCAGCGACTCTTTTCCCCATGCGGTGGGAAGGATTGGTCGAGAAGTAGAACCGTGGTTTGCCAATAAGAATTTTTTTACCAGCTGGAATATGGTTCCAGCGACTCTTTTCCCATTCGGTGGGAAGGATTGGTCGAGAAGTAGAACCGTGGTTTGCCAATAAGAATTTTTTTACCAGCTGGAATATGGTTCCAGCGACTCTTTTCCCATGCGGTGGGAAGGATTGGTCGAGAAGTA
This sequence comes from Parascaris univalens, assembly GCA_037576465.1. Classification (NCBI taxonomy): domain Eukaryota; kingdom Metazoa; phylum Nematoda; class Chromadorea; order Rhabditida; family Ascarididae; genus Parascaris; species Parascaris univalens. The sequence continues at coordinate 238,944,489 of CM075173.1, forward strand.
GAACCGTGGTTTGCCAATAAGAATTTTTTTACCAGCTGGAATATGGTTCCAGCGACTCTTTTTCGCATGCGGTGGGAAGGATTGGTCGAGAAATGGAACCGCCGTTTGCCAATAGGAATTTTTTTACCAGCTGGAATAGTCGAGAAAATTTTAGGCCTTGCAAAATACATCTGCTCAGAGCGCATTTTATTTGGAGTTTCAAAGATGCGATAGGTGCAGAATAGAGGAAATCCTGAATTATCTTGGTCAAACAATTCATTAACTTCCATTTTCCTCATTCAAGAACGCATATTTGAGACCGAATGTTGAAGCGCTTTGATAATGATATATTATACAAATTACAGAACATCACATGAAAGTTACATTTCTATTACATTAACCACAACATTTCTATTCATTCACACGACATGCGTGAAGTGAATTATTCCTAAACAACAATAACAAATGCCACGAACACTGAACATCAGTAACTAATGAGATAAATTCACTCAATGGAATGCATGAACAACACACATCACATTTCAGCCTACGGCAGATATTGCCGTAATTAAATATAATTAAATATAAATATAATTAAATATAATCCACGTATAATTAAATATATTAAATATAATCCACGTATAAATATAATTAAATATATTAAATTAAATATAAGCCGATAATTAAATATATAATCCACATTGTAAGGTTATAAAACGGAAGCAGCGCTAAGTCCAGGTTCTTATCTCCGGTACCCTCGCTCAGAGGATGCAGTCCACATCAAATAATGATAATCCGTTAACCACTTTGGGAAGGGGACGTTCTCTTCACGACGAAAGAGTAAATAAAAACTGCAGACAAACGATTCAGCAACCCGACGACCCGCAGTCGAACTCGCCCAAAAAAGCTCTGTTCACTATGTGAGGTACGTCAACTTGCAGTGATACATACAAACAACCAAACACAACTTGACAATATGCAACTGAAACAACAAAGCTAAAAGAGAAATTAAAGTTTCTCAACATGCAAGAAACGAAAGAGGCTCTCACTCTCGAACGTCACATAAACAATAACATAATGCAGCATTAAATTAGTACAACACCATCATAGGGAACGACTACCTTCAGGATGTTTCCTTCTTCACATAAGGAGGGATTTCTAAGCCATGAGGCTAAAAGCTTGGGAGTCCCGGTACCAATCATCCCAGGAATCGGTCACATTTGAAGTTCCATCCAGTTCCATTCAGCTAACCAGCTGATGCTATCTGTGAACATTCGCATCTGTATCCTCTGGCAGCGAACATAAGCATTTCCCGACGTCATTGGGAAATGATACGATCTATTGCTAGGGGAACAAAGACAAAAGTTTAAGCTCGAAGTCAGTTGTGCTCCGTTAAATGAAGAAACGGCAGGAACGTTTGCTCACTCGAAGTTGTTCATACGCACGAAGAGGCTTTCTTTTCTTCGATGGCCTTTTGGAGAGCCTCAAGACACTGCTTCATCGTGAGACGCTCCTCAATTATGAACATATTCATTTTAATTTCATCTTATCAAAGTGGACTGCACAATCGGGATCAAATAATATTATACTCTGACCACTTGACGGATATTAAGAGGGGGAGGAGAGGAAGGAGAGCGGAGAAAGGAAGTTGACAGTGCAATAATAGAATCAGCCACTTTCAGAATTTAATCACCTCGCACGATTCCATTACTCCTCCTACTACTTGACGAAAACGTTGCAAATTACCACTGTGTGTGACTTCACCATGTTTCACTGCCACTACGTTGCGCTCTTCCTTGACCATCTATATCTATTCATTGTTTCCTTCCTTCTCCCCTCCATCTCCTCACATCCCACACAGAAAGTCCTATAAAACTATTTCTGCGCTTCGCTCTCCCTCACAATCTATTTTATGAAAACGTGGCTTAACGTCCAAATGATGTGATGAAAAGATACACCAGATGCCGCATCGACCCCTATCATATATATGGTCAACTGGTCACTTCCCTATGTCAGTCGATCCGATTGCTCTCTTTCCACCACCGGGATCCCCTCAAAAGAGTTCCTCAGTTGCAGCTCGCCTCTACACAAGCAAAGAATCTATAACCTTAAATATAAAAAGAATTACTTACCAAAGCTACTTTCGAATAAGCGAGTACAGGCAGCTGCCTCAGTGCACGTCCACTCAAACCCAACGCCAACCTGCAACATTGTTAGACCTATTTACTGCATTCAAAGGCAATAATCGTATGGAATATGCTATAAAACGATAGCCCTAATTTCAAAGCAAAAGAAGCCCTCTTCTGCCTACGATGAAAAGAAAAAAGAAGCCGTTGAGAAGAAAAACATGGAGATTTCCAAAACCATGAAGCTAACTATAAAGAAAAAAATGAAGGAAAGAATTAACGACGAGAATGACATCAACCTAATCTCTACATACTATTAATAAAAGCGAAGAAATTTCTTTAAAAGCGAACTAAATCGAGAGGGTACTTCCGGCCATGCTCATTATAAATGAGATCTTGACCTCTCGACACACCTCGTTTCAAAATATAAGAAAAACCTACTTTGATAACTGCATCAATGTGTGACCATTTGGCGAAAGGTTGTTATATGAAGACAATGGATCGATAACTTCCGTCGTTTCCACAATGCCGATCTTCAAAATACCATCGATTTTTCCGATATTCTCCGATCGGATATAGGCAGGAAATGTCCAATTTTCGCAGCACACAAATGTCATTCATGTCTGCATCAACGTACTTACCATCCAACTAGTGAACCTCTTATTACCTTACGTGCGTGATGCATATACCTACTCTAATGTTAGCCTTAAGATACTGTGCAGAACAGGTGGGTGCGTAATAGTTACCTCATTTCCCACCGTTTAAACTACTATGAATATTTCCTTGAAAATGCAGATTTCCTCTCATAAAGCCACCGATGACACTAAACTTGTTGCAATACCTCTACGGTGATACTCTGAATGCATGTCAAAGCAATTTAACAGTATCATAGAAGAAAAGCCAACGAACACTGAACAAGATATAAAAAATTCAAGAGGAATTTTCCGCTTCTTCCGTTCGTAAACAGTGGTGTGCCAAAGAAAACGAACGACAGAAGTCACTATCATTCCTGTTCGACGATGCATCATGACTTTATCGGAATTTTTAGTTAAGATTCTCCTCTAAAAGGTCTTCCATATATTTAATTTTCCCGTCAAAACAGAGCCCTCTGCCGATACGACGAAAAATTTTCTGAAGAAAAAAGAAGTTCCTAGCAGACGATCCAATTTTTCATGCTAGCAACCACCGTTTTCAGCTGCATGGAAAATCCAAACCCACAAGTCTCTATAGTTGCTAAAAGCTCTCCTTTCTATCAAATATGCCTTTCTTTACTGCCAAATTATCCCTCATACGTTCTCCATTCTTAATTGACATATCATCCACCACTCATTCAACTAACATAACAAATATACTAAAAAATAACACAAAAGAAAAGAACCAATATTAAAGATTAAATCAAAGGAAAGAAAGAAATATACTCTTTGCATCTCTCCTATACATGACGACAGAATCGCATAAACGGCATATACGGATGGTTGTCCAACAAAACGACACATATCTGCACGATCAACAAACGCTTCATCCAAGCTCTAAAACTCCTACCGATCAAGTTATCTGCTGAATCACTTGAAGTTCCAAATATTGACTGCAGAAATGAAAAGCATAAAATATAAGAACTGAATGCTGGATATACAAATATCCTTGACTGTATACACATATTCCCATAAATCCGATGATTTGAACGACTTAAAAGGAGGCAATTAAGAAAAGAACCATGAAAGCGAATTCAAACTTTCTGGGAATATACAGTCTTTAATTTTTTCCTAAATGAGTCCAATTTTTTCAAAGATCCAACTACAGTTTATCATTCCTCTCTGTATAATGTGTAATCAGTAACTGATAACACTGAATAAAACATCAACGAGATCAACTAAACTAGCCATTCAAAACTCCTAAAAAAATAACCTTAGAGATATTCGAGGTGGCCAACACAAGTACACTCGGAAATCTGCGAATGCGATCAATTTGAGTGAGGAGCGCATTGACGGCACGTATCGCATCCCCCGGTTCATTTCTACTTAATGCACTAGCTCGTGCCATCGATAAACTTTCCACCTAAATTTGGTCGCATTATCTGTGGTGATAGACCCAATCGAAAACCTACAAAGCTGATGACAATCGTTTTCCCCCACAAAAACTAAACATTCAGTTCTCTGGACGAATTTACAAAGACGGGATTGTTCTCGCCTTTAATACATTGTTGCTTGATTATAGAGCACTGTTCTATTATAAAAGTGTGCAATGGAACAACGATACTATCTGCGCGATCTCTAAAATATTCCGCCTACCTAATGTAAATTCGAACGCCATTATCGGATACACTAGCTAACTTCTCATTTACCATAGCAATAACGCATCCCTATCGTTTACGATCCTTAATTATCGTTTTGTCTCTATCAGGGACTGACCAATCCAAGTATAAGATGTGTAAATGGACGACTGTTCCTCATATGAATACTGCGCATCCTCATAGCTGCGCATCGATGCGCCAGCGCTAAACCTAACAACCTCGCAGTAAACAGTAAACGAACTGCAATATCATAAAAGCAATAGATCCTCAAACTATGAAAGTTGAAAACTTCGTAAGATTCCGAACTTGACTTTCCAATTTTCTCGACGTGCTCTCAATTCTAGGAGAAGGGAAATCGCTTTTTGCTTTTACGGATCCAAGCGCAATCTATCACCTGTACCCTTCTTCATACAGTTATCCTCTCTAAGAAATATCAAAACGAAACTTAACCTCATCAATTAAGACGATGACAAGTGTCTTATTATCTTCAGCAAGTTCTTCAATCTGATCGAACATCTTCTGCACCAATTTGCCACTCTGAAATGAGTTTCATAAATGAAATGCGCAATCCACTAACGGAAAAAACATTCATTACACTCATCGATGAAATGAAAAAAAAAAGAAATTAGAGTTCTTTATGAAAAGAGATATATTATCGAAATTCTGTCCATTAAAAAATATTTGAAATTCATAAAACATCTCAAATAAGTGAAAATTATTGTGTGAGAAATTCCAATCTTTCCACTTTTCCATATTTTCCTCGGAAATTGAAGAAAAATTGCAGAAAAATATAACCATTCACCTCGGAAAACCATTTCGAGAAAAGACTATGACTATTAATTTCAACGAAGACCGACTGCTTATATCGTTCGTTTAGTCGAATCGAAAGTTTCTGCGCCAAACCTTTACATAACGACGTTTTACCGGTACCCGGAGGACCTTAAAGTAGTATTCTCAGCATACAACAATTCGACAAATTATTCCTTACATCATCGAGTTATTATTCAATAAAATAATCTCAATTTGTGAATTTTTTCCATTTAAAAGCCTTTATCATCGTCCTCCCACTTGAATCAACATGCAATAGCTTTTTTTTAAATTCAAGCTCACTTTCTTGGTCAGTGATCATTTTGCGGGACTTTTCAAATGAGGCAAGAGTTCGACACCCTTCCATACACAAAACTATGTGCCGGCCCTTACCTGCACAGAAAATTTTTTAATTACTTCTAAACTGCTGCAGTATTCTTCTAAATTGCTGCAGTATTTGCCATATTTGCCAGCTAGCTAGCTTCGTTTTAGCGCAAAAGCACTGTGGTGACCTAATTCACCTACTGTCGTTCTCAATGAACTTTGCCGTGATAATAAACATCATCAGAACTCCATATCATGCTATCGGTAGTAACACGCTGATATATTTGAATATTTCAATTACGCCGAAATTCAAATATTCACCGAAAACATGAAAAAGTGCACTCTCCGTACCTCCCCCCCCCCCAACCCAGAAAAAAATTATTAAAATAAATCAAATTACCATGTAAAAGAATGAGTCGATTAACTCGCAGAATCGACGAATTAGCACCACGATCCGATATGCGTAACAATGCATAAACGTATGAAAGGAGCTGGAAAAAAAAAGAAATTCAAATGAACAATGAAGTAAAACTTCAAAAAATGCAGAAAAAAGCGCATAAATTTTAGCGACTATTCGAACCACGGATCGACCGATTACAAAAATACTTTTTTCAGATCACTCAAAATAGTATTCAATAAGATCTGAATATTCAAACCACAGATCGACCGATCACAAAAATACCTTTTTTTAGATCACTCAAAATAGTATTTAATAAGATTTTAATATTCGAACCACAGATCGACCGATCACAAAATTACTTTTTTTAAGATCACTCAAAATAGTATTTAATAAGATTTGAATATTCGAACCACAGATCGACCGATCACAGAAATACTTTACTTTTGATTACCTAAAACAATGTTCAATAAGACTTTAATAACTGCAATTACTGTTCAGATGTATCAAAACTAATTGCCAAATCTTTCAGGATAATCAAATCCCACCCCTCCCCTCCCTCCCATCCAAATCATACTTTATATCCATCCGTTTTATCTATGCACTATTTGCTGTAAATGACGTGTGCTGATGAAATTCATTAGGAATTAAAGAAAGGAAGATAATGAAATTGAATAAATTAAAAAGGTGAATTAATGAAATAATTAAAAAAAGTAAACCTCATTTTTGATATTATCGTCAAAAACAAGACTTTCCCAAATTTGATCGAATTCCCTACACGGCAATTCCCACATTTGTGATCCAACTGATGCACTTTGTGGATCATCGTCCGCTCTAATTTCTTGTCTCTCCGCCTCGTATTCCGCCATACGATAGAAATGAACATTCGCATCCGATATTGATGAATCAGTTAATGTTAGCGACGTTCCTATAATTCCACAGTAAATACTTGTACGTATCGGATTTGCAAAAAAGTTTGTACTGAAGGTCAAGCTTGAGGTCGAGTGAAGCCGAATTCAAGCGCTTGAGTTTTGAATTGATTTTCGGGCAAACTTTACAAGAAATAAATATCATCTGTCCAACTTCAATAAATGGCTCGAAAGGATAAAAAATGTCAACAGTCGCAGTTTGAAAATAAAAAAATCCTTTTTTGCAAATTATGGTACTTTGAGGCCATATAATCAACCACTGCTGGAAAGAAGGAGGGTTAATGATATTCGAAAAATATCTCACAGAATTTATTAGAAGATGGCTTGTAAGGTAATATTCCCTCTTTACCCGAAAGGGAGGGAAAGAAATATACCTAAACGTGCGACAAGTCTCGAAGAAATATGCTTAGAGTGGAACAATTTTAGCGAATATTACGATGGAGAGCTAGAAAAAAGATTAATTTCAACATCAAAATAAGAAGAAAAGAGCCTAACCTTCGGGTGATGCAGAACATCCAACAAGAATATTCTCCACTAAAGTTGAGAGGTTATGCTCGTCGGTTAATGATACGGGTCGCCAATTGACGACATTCTCCAACGAAAGTAATGCATCACGTACTAATGAACGATATTTCTCTGCATCCATTTTGCTTCTAAATAGAGACATTTCAACAAGAATAATTTAGCATATTAGTTTAATTGCTCAATTATGTTACAATGTAAAATGATCTAACCAATTTGAATAAGAAAGATCCTTTAACATCATAAGAGTTAAAAAAGGCCCAATTCGGATAGTTCGAAACATCACTTATTAATGCTCTATAGTGATAAACGCCTAGCAAAATCCCTCCTCCCTCCCTCTCCTCTAATAACTCCCCTTAGCTCTTTTCGATATCACTGAGGTCCAAAACACCATCAGCACGTGCTGATTTTCAAACGTAAGTCAAAGTTCATTAACTCATAAATTCTTTGTTGACTAGAGCTGTACTTTTCGCAAACTCGACGGGCAAATCTATATTCCGGAGCTCGGAGTTGTTGAAATTAAACGCTCCACTATAGAAACTCCATTCAAGCATATCCCTTCAACAGTACGAGATGAAGACTTGAATCTTATGGTCATCTCATCGAAAAGATGACCACCAGATGCCAAATTGCTATCAGCACCAAAAATTCCGCCATATCCAAAAAGATCGAGCAGATGAATAAGCTAAAATAACGTTCAATTTTATCATTTTCGAATTTGAAAGTGTTTTTTTTAGTTTAAAACTTAGAATTGAATTAAAAACTAATAAAGATTATACTGAACGTTAATAGAACATACACTCCTCGCTTAAGTCGAACCTCTACATGAGTCGACGATATGAGTGTTGTATCAATGCAAATTCTACTCAACGAATCGGTTATTGCGACTAATCCACGACTATCCACTGCTCCATTGGATCCATTTCGATGAGTATCGTCCTCTTCAGGATTCATCTGCAATTTTGGAAACACTGAAATTTCCTCTCACATAACTCGAATTATTTAAAATAAATAGAGAGAAAAAAAAAGATATGAGAGCAACGTTCACTTTTCAAAAGGAACAAGTAGGTTGTCATGACAAATTTATCATCCTGGACAAATATCACTACGATCTGAATGGAGAGATCACTAGATCGATTGGACAAATCATTAAATTGAGTGGACAAATCACTAGATCGAGTGGACAAATCACTGGATCGATTGGACAAATCACTAGATCGAGTGGACAAATCACTGGATCGAGTGGACAAATCACTAGATCGAGTGGACAAATCACTGGATCGAGTGGACAAATCACTAGATCGAATGAACAAATCACCGGACCGAGTGGACAAATCACAACCACCCCACTATCGCCTATAGACCGTGTACCACAACCTATACCATACCTCGTCACCATCATCAAAAGTGCTAATATGAGACCTCATTGGCGGCATATCAAAGCGCCAAAAAATCATCCCGCCTAAATACTAAGCAAATGTTCTCTGCGTTCATTGATGTCGTTGATTGCAGCTCTTTTTCTTGAGGCCTTTTTGTGAACTTAACGCCAACTTAATTAATTGGAATTACTGAATAAAAAGATAGAATTTCGGCAGATGAGAGTGGATGGGAGGGATTATTGGATGGAGATGATAGAGAAGATGGGAGGAAGGAACACTTCAGCGGAGATTCTCTTGCAATTAACTTTCAATAAGTGATCCGTTTCACTTGTAATTAATATTTCCGCTTAATTATGATTTTTTTTTCAGATAATTTTTGAGATAATATAGAAATTTTTTTAAAGATAATTATTATCAAAATTATGAATATTTCCCCGTTTCATTTTTTTTTTATTCAATTGGAGATTATTTTAATTTAAAAAAAATTTTTTTTTAAATTAGCTTAAAAGGATTTTCTCCACTTACTTTTTTTTTTTAAATGAGATTATTTTTTGGTAAAATTTAAAAATTTTAATGTTATTTTCTTATTATGGCATTTAGGCATATCAAAATATAGAAGCGTTAAAGCAATCCATATGGCCGCTATAAGCCTCCTCTTCGAAGGCGGTTGTCATGACCACCGCGATATGATTGATTTAGCGATGATGCATTTAGCTATAGCACTATCGACTTCTTCGGATCTATCAAATCCAGGATAGCACTGGATACTATCTGCCTTCCAGGATATTGTCTGTGCCTCATATTCCTGAATATCAAATCATTGCTTCTTCTCTTCCAGATATGGAAAGTCATGGTCATTGAATGGGACAACGTCGATTGACTCGTCGATATTTTATTGCATTCAAAAATATTTCGAATAAAATATCGCTTTTCATTTAAGCAAATTTCCATTCAATCGATCATAAAACCGTTTTGCAAATGATGACCTTTGAACTTATGAACTTTATCATATATAGATATTTTGCGCATTTCTCTTATTGAGCGCTCTAAAAATTTCTTAAGTTATTTTCCAATATAAAAAGTAAAAATAGAATATATTTTCTAATAAAAATTATTTATTTCAGTATAGTCGGATTTTTTGCACAATGACGACCAAATATGCTACAATATTATTGCTGCAAATATTTCTGCTCTTAATTGATCTTATATTCAATATGTCGGCTACTATATTCAACAACGATAATACTTTACTATTAATGATTTTTATGTTAGTTTGATTTAAAATTTAATAATATTTATTATAATTAATAAGACGAATTTTTTTTATCATTTTTGTTTATTATTCTATTAATTTAATTAAATTCAACTGAATTAAATTATTACTTTAGAAAATTATCGAGTTGAAATGTTACTTGCTTCGTTATTTAGTTGAATCCACCATAAAACGTTAATTTTCACCGAATACAAAATAAGATTCTCAGTGAAAGATGGAATATTTTAGCTTGAGTGTGACCTGAGGTCATTCTGAGAGAAAGAAAAAAATCCCGACCTTTTAATGCTTAAAGTTCGAGAGTTCGAGTTGTTGACCGTTGAAATAAATTTTCAGCTTACAAGATGCAACAATCATAATGTGTATTATTGTAATGGTGATCGCATTTTCGTCAACATTCGTCTTTCAAGCTGGACTTATCGGTCTATTGGTGATGAAATTCTCGTCAACAATCGTTCTCTCATTACTCTATTTATTAATTTCGATATTACTTCATTGCTTCACTTTAGTATCTCTTTATCTTTTTCATTCAACGATTAAAGTGACCTTATATTAAAATTGGCTTCAAATTTTACATATATTAAATTTTCGTTTATATTTTTATATAATTATATTTATTTATTAACTGATAATAGTGATGGGAGATTTCTTTTTAATAGTTAAAAATATGTTTAATAAATTTTTGTAGTTATCAATAAAATCCGTCCCAATATGTAATGGAATTACGCTATAGGGTAACTCAAAGTATGGGCTTTTTAGATGAGATAATTCCTATCGATAGAAATCCAGAAAATTAAGGATTTCCATCGAATATCGCATCTCATTTGGCCGAGTAGAGGAATATCGTATGGAAATTTGATTCTATTGAACAATTTTATTTATATTTCCGCTGAAATCATTTGCCTGGATAATCGTAAAGAATCGATCACCTCGATTTGGAAATATTCGTCTTATTTTTCGATATTTGATTGTTGTTTTTTCTTCGTAAAGAAATGTTTAACTTTAAGAAAAATTAATTAATAATTTGAAGAAATTAATGAATAGTTGGATAATTAATTATTTCAGTTCCTCTAAAAAAATCTCAAATTATTATTTCAATATTAATTAATCGTTAATTCGGCGGAAACGAATTGCAATTTTCCTTGAATTTCTAAGTATATTTGTATATTTTTTGAGGGAGTATGAAATATTTTGGAATGTTTAACGTCGCCTTAACAGTTCCTCAATTATCGATCAACGACAAAGAAATTAGCCAATAGTGGATACCTTCAGGAGGGTTACCTTCAGGAAGCGTACGAAAATAAAATCTAAATATGCATATAATCAAAGCTATAGATATCATTAATTATCATCGATATCTGCATTTAATTATACGACGAACGCTAATAGCAGTAAATATGCTAAAATGCTATAATCTGTAAAATTACTCTAGAAACTAGTAACTCAAATAGTTTAACCTCTCTCAAATAGACTATTTATCCATATAATTTATTTATTCAACATTTCTGCTCAATTAGATTATAATAATAATTGAATAATTAATATATCTGAAGTGATAAGAGTTCTTATTTTCATTTTTAGAGGCAACGTTGGTACTATCCAGAAGAAAATCGTTGGACATATCCGCTAATGGCGATGTTTATGATACAACGACTCAGTGAGTATAATAAATGTTTTTTTTACGATATTTAATTTTCTCATAAATATTCTATTGGATATTGGTTTTATGATTCTAAATGCTTCCAATTTCATTAAAATTTCCAATTCCATTAAGGTTTCCAATTATCGTAATAATATTTCTATAATTAAGAACTCTCTTGTAATACTTAAGAAGGGAAAATCTTTTTTAATTATTGCCATTAAATTTGACTAAATTGGTCAATAATTATGGTCATTTTCTGGCATCAAACTATGGGCAAATCAAAATATCCAACACTTTTGTTTTTTAGGAATTTTCGAAATTTACGCCTCATATTTTAAACCTTTCAGGTTTATAAAGCGAATCCTTCTCTTTTTCTTTTCAGGTAGTGCCTTATATTATTTTACCTATAAACGTACGGCATTATTACTATCAAATCCGAAATATCAACATGATTCCGAATGGATTCGTGAGAAAATTAGACAAAAACCTTGACTTTAATGGATTGATAGAAAGCGCCGATGGACTTCGAAGGATTTCGAAAAATAAAACGATAGTTTAGAAAATATCGAAGGAATATACGAGGATATGAAAGATTATAAGAAGCTATGAGGAAAATATAAGGAGAAAATGCCTCTAACCTTTCGTTAGTGTGAAAAATTATTCTCTCTATCTGTATCATCAAGAAGTTGCTAATGTATGCTAGAAGAGAGAGCACATCAATTCTATCAGCAAGAATCGATTTGCTGCATCCATTTCTTCTTCTTATAACGAAACCTCTAATCGATGAGTTCAATTTCAACGATTGAATAAATTTTATTCTCATATTTTCTATTTTCCGCTCTTTTTTTATGGAATTTTTATTTTTCACTTAATTTTCTTTATTTTCAAAATTTTTTTTTCACAAATGAGAAATATATTCTATTTTTTTCTGTCAATAGAATTTATTACTTGTCTATAATTTAAAATCCTCATCTCAATAATTAATCCTTCAGTAGTAAAGGTACAACGGATAATTGCTGACAATTAAAGAAGTATCGTTATGCCGCTCATCTTGATTTTCTTGTTTCCCAATCTATTTCTACACCTCATTTTTCATATATTCCATAAATTCTTCCACCTACCTCGTCCCCAATTCCCATTTATGTTTCCAGCAAAGAACTCCCTATATTAGTCAGGTTTCGCTATGTGGATCTCTCGTTCAATATCGCATCCGTCTTATATAATAAAATAGGTAAAATATGTTTGTTGTGCCATTAATTAAATACATTACTCCACGTCTCTCAATTCTAAGCGTCGTTTCATTGTACGCTCAAATAAATTATGCTAGGTTCATATCAGAGCCTTTAAAGGTTCGTTTAAAATAAACCAATAACATGATAGCATATAATCTTACTCAGCAGACAGCGAGTTGTGTCAAGTATGTTGCTAAAAGCGGTGATCTCAACGAACGCAAAACACATCGCTGATTTAGAAAATATAACCTATTATATGTTAATAAAGAAATTTAATATGTATATATATATATATATATATATATATATATATATATATGTTAGGCTATAATAATAAACAAAATACGGAACGCATATTTACTTGAGCTACTGGCCAAAGCTGAAATCGTTTCTAGGCGAGGCGTTCGGTTTATCGCTGAAACGATTATCACAAAGACCTTAAACCTGATCCTATAACATAAATGCTCTTGATACGGAAACAATCAACTGAGCGCAATAATATCGAATGAATTTGTGCGGAAATCAATAATTATATTAATGCCATTTATTCATCACAGTTGTTAATCATATAAAGCAAAAAAAAAAACTTTTGACATTCATCATAGCCGTTATCTATTAAATATCCAAAAAAAAAGATTTTACAATAAACCTATAATTATTATTTGGTATATATTAGTAAAATCAAGACTATAATATCCTTCAGTAAGTTTAATTTCAATATAAAGCAGATTTGCATCAATATCTTTCAAGTTGAATACCCACAGGCAATCTATGACGCTTCAAGTTGAAAAAGTCCATATGAGCACTCGAATATACAAAGCGATAATCATATATCCACCCATCTCTGAGGTTAAAATCTAAAATGCAGAATTTGCATCGACGAAGGAATCCTAATCTAAAAGAAGCTTCATACAATCACTTCCAAGATGCTTTATATAATGAGCTTTTTCGATACTTTCATAAAAATCAAATCAATAACTAAATATTGCCTGAATAAAAAGAAAAGAAAATAGCCTCTAGTGATAAGTAAAGTTAAGCAAAAATCGATTCATCACTCATAAGGAACAATAAACACTCAACAAAACTCTTCGATATTTTCACAAGAAAGATTCGTTTATGTAAGCATAAAAACTTCACGAATTGAGCAGAAGTGATGCCTCTATTATCGATCCACAACACTATAAACTTTCAAATCATGCTTCCAGATAGCATCAAGCGACGACGAAAAATCTCGGCTATGATCAATCAATAATGATCAATAAATCAATAAAAGTCAGTTATGCTATATCATTGCCTACAGATTTAGACAATCACAAGAAACAAACCAAACTCATATTCATAAAGAAAAAATTTGCTGACTACAGGTGCACTTCTTTAACAACATCCGAGCATTTAGCCGCAATTTTCATCGTCGCTAAATCATCGGCACCCGTTGCACCAATATTCACAATGACGATTGGCATTGATTGCACGAATGCTGCACGTACTATATTATAGCCAGTCATCACTTGTAGTGATGATCCCAACACCAACATACCGTTACTTTCTTCTAACTGAAATTAAATAATATCATCGAGGAAAATAAATAAAAATTCCAAATGATGTGATAAAAATCTTCGAACGAAACATCCGCATTAAATAAAAAATCCAACTTTTCCTGGATGAAAGCATAAAATCTCTAAAGTATGATCACTTCCAATTCAGGATTTCTTTTTTTGCTCAGGATGATATATCGGAACCATCCGATCAGAGGAATTTAAGAGCAAGCACTCAACATGATATTTCACTTAATCATTTCCATCTCAAAGCTGCTTCTCAATAATCTGGAATATTTATTAAGAATTCTGGCATTCAACATATCTCCCTAATATGAGAAAGGATCAAGAATTCTGGAATATATGTATCCAAAGACGACGACGACGTTATTCAAAAGTTGAATAAAATCTTTTAAGAAGATAAAAGAAGTGACTCACCTTTTCATAGGTGGTTGAGACATCAGTTCCTCGAAGGTTATCTCCAAAAAAGACAACGTCGGTTTTTAGAATCGAACCAGGTCCACATTTCGGGCAATGCGGTACATTGAACGCATCGATCGCTTCATCCGTTAAATGCTCACTTCCATCCGGCTCTTTAGTGCCAACCATTTTTTCCAACCAATCTGGATTCGCTTCCAAGATCCATTTTTGCATCTCATCTCTGCAAATCGCTTCTCTCATAAACTGAAAACAACGTATCACTGAAACTTTTTTACTGAAAGGCTTTTTCAAATGTCCAAAAACAAAGAAATAACGAGGGGATTGAGAGATTTAAACTAAACATCTCGGAAGAGAGGAGGAGGAGGGCGACTATCAACTTCTGATTACAAATCGGTAGACTAGAAAAATAGAAAAAATGGGCGAAAGAGCTACCAAAGGGGGAAAAACTAACGACAATGAAACTGTGAACATCATCTATACCCCCCAATAGGACGATAATTCAACAGAAGTAAATAGATCAATAAATTGAACGCATATATCTGACGTAAAGTAGTTAAAAAGTTACTTATTAATATAAAGAAAATCGTGGTAAACCTCACCGCGGATATAATGCATTGCAATTCATGCACTGCACACGACGACTACATCCATGTAGCTCGGTGACCTTTTTTGAGCCAGCTTCCGTATGAAGTCCATCCACATTTTGGGTGATCAGCCAAGTGAACTATAAATAATTTTAGGTTTTATCGTTTCAGCCTTTTCCCTTACCTAATCTCTCCCTCCCCCCGCTCGCATATTTCACAAAATACAATGCCACGAATGAATAAGAAGGAACCGATCTAAATTTCGATAGGCGCTACACGAAGAATTTTTGCTTCCTTGCGCACCGTTTCCCTCATTTCCCCCAAACCCTTCATCCATCGAATTTATTAGAAACTATAGACTATTGTCCTCATTAGCCGGAAAATTCTCAACTTCCTAGTGAAAACATCATGTACAACTTGACGTTTAAGGGATTTAGTTCGTTTCTGGGATAAAATTCGGCGCAGAGAGCATCTAGTTCGAGTTAACGATTATCAAATTATTCGCTTTATTACGGCGAATATCTGCATTTGCTTTGTCTCCCCATCATTAAACACTATGGCAAGCAAAGAGGCAGTAAATGATAAGTCGATCTGCGGTCCTCCGTCAACTTAGTCAATTCTTCACCGTCCTCCTCTGCAGGTATATGCATAAAAAGCTCAAGTCAATTTACCTGGCCATGGTTGAGTGGGAGTCGATATTGGTTTCAACTATATAATATAGAAAGCACCTACCTACTCGAATAAAGGGTTGGATAACTACTTTGACCACTTGTATAATTTTTGAACTTCACTGAAATTTTATTGGCTTTAACCCTGCCCTCCATCCCCTCCCCCCCAACTCATTCCCTTTTCACTGTAGAAGACGATGAGACCGTTTCTTTCGATCTACGGTGAACTAAAACTATGTTGTTCACTTGTAGTACTTCGTTTTTTCTCTCGCAGAGTATATCATCGAAAAGTCGATAGGTGTTAACGAAAAAGTTCGAGGTAATGAACGAACCCTATCGGATTTTTCCCATTCGGCAATAGTCTTGTGGACTATGTTCGGTTTCGAACGCGAAAAGCTCGGATATTGCACAAGATTTCTTGACCAATAATATTTCCTCCAGCTTTCATTCCTCATGAAATCGTTATGATCAACGGGTCGATAATTCGTTCGTGCGTATTGACCCACCTTCTCAGAGCGATAATCAGGTATTCCTTAAAAACAGGTAAGTACCATCATCAATCCGTCATGGTGGACATCAAATAACCATTAAAATACGAATTCCATTCCTTCTTCACATATTGAACAACGATAAACGAAACGACGTTAGAGATTTAAACGTACCCGATTCGGTTGATATACCCGCACCGGTGAGAACAATCAAACGATCCACTCCGGCAATTATATCGCGAAATTTCTGCAATACCTCCTTTGTTGGTGGCGTATATTCTGGAACGAAGCGTAACATCGTTTCCGATACCCTCTGAAATGGCTCCGTTCTTTTACGGATCTCCCTATCAACAGCAATACGGAACGACATTAAGTGGTAGAGTGACTTAGGCAATAATACGCTTTAGATGAGGATGAAATGATGGACCTCAAAAGTTCTTTCCATCGGCCGCAGACAACGGCGTTGACGATTGTTTCAATTCGCTGATTAAGCGATCATATGCGATTTTAAACATTAATAATAATAATTAGATACTTTACTTTGAAAGGCCTCAATTAACGACCAACTAAAGTATTGCAAACATTGGCAGAGAAATCTCGATTATATGAAGTCCTAATAGAGTAAGCCACCACGGTTCTGATTAAGGTTGATCGCGATCACGATCGATATGTTCGAATCTAAGGGCTAAGCAAATGAAACGAGTTCATTCAACGAACACAAGTCGGCTTATCCAACAACAGTCTTAATCGGCACGTACGTTGAGGTTTCCAGGTGAAATTCGTCTCGAGGTATCATCTCAACGAGTATCATATATAACAACGCCGTTTTATTTTAAATATATATAATTTGATTGGTTTAATTTCATCGTGAAATATATTAAAAAATTAACTAAATTAAACTTTATTTTATTATTCGGTTGCATCGATATTTATCGATATATTAGTAAAATTAATAAACAAATTAATTTCAAAAAAGTCTTTTAATGATTAATTAATTAATTTTTTTTAATAGAATAAATATATTAAATATCAATTAAACAATATTAATTAAAGGAAAATATTATATGTAAATAATATTTCTTTAATTAATATTATTGTTTAATTTTAATATATCTTTAATTAATATTTAATTATTTTATTACTTTTATTATTGCAGTAATTATTGGCGTCGAAAATTCCATTTGTATTGCAAATTTGCAATTTTTAAAATTACAAATTCAATAGAAAAATTGCAATTTGTTGAACGATAAACGACATTTATTGAGAGGAAATTTCAGCCAATAATTAATTAATTAAAAGAGAATTAATTAATTAAGAGAGATAATTAATTAATTAATTTCCGTCGATCACTTCTCATTAGAGTTTATAAAAACACTCATATTCTACGGGAAGTCATTAGCGTTTTCCAGCAAATATTCTTAATTTAGCGATATTATTCATTCGATTGTTAATCATAATTGATAGTTTCAATTGAATTAAGCGAATTGCTATGATAGAATTTATTGCATTTATGTTTTGCAAATCGCTCACCAATAATTCATTGTTGACCGAAGAAATTCTTTTAGATTTCTGTTGATCGACATTTATGTAAGCTGCTGGTGGTCAGTTATATCGCTAAATTTCCACATATTCTAACTGCCGCATATAGCGACCCGGATATAGAATAGGGAGAAATTCTTTTATTAATGGGTACTATTACATCGGCTCGCTAAATATTACGATCAAAAAACTATAACTTATTTTTTAGCTTTCAAATATTCGTATAGAAATTCGCTGGAACGGATATTGCGAAAATAAATGACATGTCACTCTACATCTCTGTGATGTTCACTTCGCTATCACCCTGACGGCCGCATATTTATTAATATTCATATTATTCATATATTTATATTTATATTTATATTTATATTTATATCCATATATATTTATATTTATACATATATTCATATTTATATTTATATGTATATTTATATTTGTATTTATATTTATCTTTCAATTTCCATCTCAATTTCAATTTCAATATCAATTTATATTTATGTTTGTATTTATATTTGTATTTACATTTATATTTATATTTATATTTATATTCATATTTACATTTATATTTATATTTATATTTATATTTATATTTATACATTTATATTTATATTTTATTTATATATCAATTTATATTTACATTTACATTTATAATTATGTTATTATTTATATTTGTAGTCATATTTGTGTTTACATTTATATTTATATCAATACTTATATTTTCACTTATATTTATATTTATATTTATACTTCTACTTATATTTATATTTCAATTTATGTCTCAATTTCAATTTCAATTTCAACTTCAATTTATATTTATATTTATAGTTATATTTATACTTACATTTATATTTATATTTATATTTATCTCCATATTTACATTTATATTTATATTCATATTTATAGTTATATTTATATTTATGTGTATATTTATATTACATTTATATTTACATTTATATTTATATTTATATTTATATTTATATTTATATTTATATTTATATTTATATTTATATTTATATTTATATTTATATTTATGTTTATATTTATATTTCAATTAATGTTTCAATTTACATTTACACTTATATTTCAATTTATATTTATAGTTATATGTATATTAATATAATGATTTATATTTACATTTAAATTTATATTTATATTTATGTTTCAATTTATATTTCAATTCATATTTCAATTTATGTTTCCAAATATAATTATAATTATATTTCAATTTCACTTTCAATTTCAATTTCAAATTATATTTATATTTATGTTTATATTTATATTTATGTTTATGTTTATATTTATATTTCAAATTATATCTATAGTTATAGGCATATTAATATTATTATTTATATTTACATTTACATTTACATTTAAATTTATATTTATATTTATATTTCAATTTATATTTCAATTCATCTTCCAATTTATAATTGTAATTATAATTATAATTATATTTTATATTTATATTTCATTTTTAATTTCAATTTCAAATTATATTTATATTTATGCTTATATTTATATTCATATTTATATTTATATTTGTATTTATATTTCCTTTCATATTTAAATTTGTATTTATATTTATATTTGAATTTATATTTGAATTTGTATTTCAGTTTATACTTCAATTCATACTTCTGTTTATATTTACAATTAAAATTATATTTATATTTCAATTTCAATTTCAACTTCAATTTCAATTTCAAATTATATTTATATTTATGTTTACATTTATATTTATATTCATATTTATATTTATCTTTATATTTCAATTTATATTTGAATTTATATTTGAATTTATATTTCAGTTCATATTTCAACCAATATTTGTAATTGTAATTATATTTCAATTTCAAATTTTATTTATATTTATGTTTATATTAACATTTATATGTATATTCATATTTGTATTTATATCTACATTTACGTTTATATTTATATTCATATTTATATTTATGTTTGTATTTATGTTTATATTTGTGTTTATATTTATATTTCAAATCATATTTCAATTTATATTGATATTTATACTTATATTTGCATTCACATTTATAATTATGTTTCAATTTCAATTTCAATTTCAAATTATATTTATATTTATGTTTATATTTCTATTTATATTTATATTTCTATTCGTATTTATATTCATATTTCAATTTATATTTCAATTTGTATTTATATTTGTATTTATATTTATATTTATATTTATATCTATATTTATATTTATGCTATTATTTATATGCATATTTATACTTATGTTTATATTTACATTATTATCGCAGTTTATATTTATAGTTGTAACTATATTAACATTCATATTTCTTTTTATACTTGTATTTATATTTATATTTATAGTTACATTTTTTTATATTTATATTTATGTTTGTATTTATATTTATATTTCAATTTATATTTCAACTTATATTTATATTTGTATTTCAGTCTACATTTGTATTTGTATTTATATTTATCTTTATATTTATACTTATATTTACATTTATATTTCAATTAATATTTCATTTTATGTTTATGTTCATATTTATATTTATATTTATGTTACATTCATATTTAAAATTATATTTATATTTAAAACTATATTTATATTTATGTTTATATTTATATTTTAATTTCAATTTGTATTTGTATTTACATATATATATTTACGCTGACGTGTACATTTATATTTATATTTATATTTATATTTCTATTTGTATTTATATTTGTATGTCAATTTATATTTATATTTATATTTCTGTTTATATTTCAATTTATATTTATGTATTTTTTTATTTATATTTATGTTTACATTTATATTCATATTTATATTTATATTTGTATTTATATTTATTTTTCAATTCGTGTTTCAAACAATATTAATATCAATATTTATGTTTACATTTATATTTCCATTTATATTTCTTTTTCTATTTATATTTATGTTCATATTTACATTTATATTTATATTTATTTTTATATTTAGATTTATATTCATACTTCCATTTATATTTGTATTTCAATTTATATTTACATTTATATTACAATCGATATTTCAATTTATATTTATATTTATATTTGTATTTATACTTTTATTTATATTTTTGTTTATATGTATATTTATGTTTACATTTATAATCGAATTTATATTTATATTTATATTACTTTTCATATTCATATTTATATTTATATTTATATTCATATTTATGTTTATGTTTATTTATATTTCAATTTTTATTTGTAATTATAAAGATATTTATATTTATATTTGTGCCTACATTTATATTTGTATTTATATTTATATTTGCATTATGTTTAAAATTATATTTATATTTCAATTTATATTTCAGTTTATATTTATATTTATGGCTATATTTATATTTCAATTTCTATTTGTATTTATATTTATATATACGTATATTATATATATTATATATATATATATATATATATATATATATATATATATATGTATTTATAGTTATATTTATTTTTCTGTTTCTATTCATATTTTTATTTATATTTATATTTATCTCTGTGTTATTATTTATATTTATATTTAAATTTGTATTTCAGTATATATTTATATCTATATTTATGTTTATGGTTCAATTTATGCTTCAATTTATATTTCAATTTCAGTTTCAATTTCAATTTCAATTTATGTTTGTATTTAAATTTATATTTTAGTTTGTGTTTATACTTTTATTTATATTCATATTTGTATTTATATTTATATTTATTTTTGTATTTGAATTTCAATATATATTTATATTTATATTTGAATTTGTCTTCATGGTTTATTTTTATTAATATTTATATTTGTATTTATATTTCAATTTATATTTATTTTTATATTTATATTCATATTTACACTTATATTTACATTTATATTTATGTTTATATTTATATTTCAATTTATGTTTATTTTTATATTTATGTTGATATTTATACTTATATTTATATGTATATGTATATTTATGTTCAGATTTATATTTATTTTTATATCTATGTTTCAATTTATGCGTATATTTATTTATTTACTTATATTTATATACATATATATATTTTTATTTATTTATTTATTTTATATTTATATTTATATTTATTTTTTTTTTTATATATGTATATATGTTTTTATTTATTTATTTATTGATTTATTTGTTTATTTATTTATTTTTTAATTATATATATATATATTGTATATATATCTGCATGAAAAGAATTAGATGGAAATGATGATGGCCCACACCGTCGTCAGAATTATCTAAAAATTTATTTCCCCGTTAAGAGGAAATTTAACCGATCAACTAGCTGGTTGGCGCTAATGGAATCCTCAAATCAGCTTAACGACTATGAAGGATCAAATTCTCTGCGCAAATATACTCTTGAAAAAGGCATCCATCGATATTATGAAAAATGAGGAAATTTTAATTTTAATGATATTTCCCTCTTATCGAATTTTATCTTATAAATATTTTAAATATGTTCATTTAATTGTTTTTTTGTTCGTTGAATATTTTTCTATGTGAGTAAAATTAAGCGAAGAGCTAATGTTTTATGATGAGATTTGTCGACGTCACAACTGAGGAGACCATTTGAGAGCCGAATGGAGAATTACTTCTCTCAGCAAGCGAGAGAATTCATATCGAGAAAAGGAGGCGAATAACGCCTCAAGATTGCTCAATACGATGGGATGGCGATATTTACTGCTTCCCTTTGTAGGCGTGTCAAAAATGGAGAATGGCGAATACTCCATTCACGACGTCCAACGATCTTATGTTACCAGTCATGCATAGCATTCTTGACATATGAGGATGAGAATATCTGCTTCATCACAGCATGATGAATTCGATCGTGAGAATAAGGTCTATCTATCGTCTGATCACCTCGACGCTACCCTTGTTGAATGATTACCTAGGCGGAAAGCGATACAAGACGTGTATTTTACCTATGAACTTATATTTTAATTATTCCTCATTTTATTCATAGATAATATATGAAAAGAAAAAAATACTCTACTGATTTTTCAATTATCTGGATCAGCTATTTTATAAGTACTATATGAGTGGATCAATGAATTTCTTTTCTCTCCTTTTTTTCAAATAATAATCGAACGATATAAATTATGAATGTACCACAAAGAAAATGCCTCAAAGAGGATAAAAAAATTGAGATATTTTAAGTAATATATTTATATAGAAAATAGCTTAAAGGTTTAATTTCTTCTCAATTCGATTAAATTCAAATTCTCATTTAATTTTTTTATATTCCACAAATGAGAATTTAATTCCACATTTTTCTTCTCAAAATATGAAAAATTCACTTTTTTTCTATTATCATTAAGATGTTGCATTATCGTTTTTCAAAATAATTTGTGAGAAATAAACGACGCAAAATGAAAATACGAATAAAACTGTATTTTGTATAAATAAATCACACGTATACAACAACAAAAGCGATTGATGCTGTGAACGTGATCAACTCAGATCGTTTCATATTCTTTTCTATTTATTCCACGTTGAGGCACTTCTTGACCATTTTAACGACATCGGCCGGTTGTGGGAGCGCTGCCGCTTCGAGTGGTGATGCATATGGCATCGGTACATCCACTCCGGTTACTCGTAGAATAGGTCCATCCAAATAGCCGAATGCATCCGACTCAGTCACCTATAACTTCATTTTTTCTAGTTTCTTTTCTACCTCATTATGTTCAGTGTTCCTGTGTTGACCACCTCGTAACTGCTTAGCAACGTAGGGTAAATGGAGGATAATATTTCCCACCTTAGTAGAATGACTCTTTGACTCATGAAGTCTCGTCTTACTTAATATCGGCAATTCATCCTAATCGAACCTCTCCATCCTCAAGCATCGATAAGATCAAAACGACTCCGGGGCGCAAATTAAATGAGAGCGAGTGATTCCGACTGGAAATCCTCACGCACAACTTCGCTTATTCAAGCTTTAAGCATTCAATGAATCATTTATACCCGTTATAGAGAATTATAATTTACACTTTAGCTAGCTCTCAATTAATATATGCGTGGCTGCCGTTGAAATATTAAGAACAATAATTGAGGCTTGAGATGGAATAACGTTTATAGTTATAGATATAATTCGGTGGAATTATCGCTTTCTAAGCACACCTTCTTAACATCCTCATCGAAACCATCACGTTTCCATGGTTATTGCAAATTCAGGATATCCAGTTGGAAGCGAGTAACAATCCACAATCATCTCAAATCCTCCTCTTAACCTTCAAATCCTCCCGTTTTCTTCGAAATGAGCAAAATGCACTGCTCAAACAAGACAATAATATGTTATTTTTATAGATTCATTTAAATTAACCTCACAAAAACGCTTCATAAAAGAAGTTCTGACCGTCGTGTTGGGGTCTCAACGTGTGCAATGTAGGTTTAATTGAGATTCATTGAAGATCGAGCAACGAATTTCAGTGGATTTAATATGCATCACGAGTTGACCTCTTAGACCACTATAGCACATTTAATATTAGCCTATCAACTCCACTAGAGGCACCTCAATTCCCATATATTTTGCCCCACTATGATCCTCACCTTAAGTGTCCTTTATTACTAAAATCGATGAAAAATATCTGAAGAACCTCTTTTGCATATTTTTATATTTTCTCTAGCAAATTACAAAACTGACCGGCTGGATTAATAAAAGACCAGAGCGTATGCTATGCGAGCTCCTCTTATATAATTCTCATCATATTTCATTCCACCAATATATATGTTGCTCGTAAATGAATGGAACAAACCCGTGCACTGATCTCAGCGCCAACACCACAATTTGGCCATCCACTTTCGACGGTCACTAGATGTTTCGTCTTGATCACTGACTCTTTCACCGTTTCGAAGTCCAACGGTCGCACACAACGCAAATTCACCACCTCAAATTAAACAGAGCAAATGAATTCCTTCGAAACCAAAAATCACAATATAAACTTTGAGAAAATGAGAATTTTCATACTAAATTTGATAGATAAATCTTTCTTCCTTTTTTTTTCGGAAATGAGAAGAAATTAAAACAATAATTAA
This sequence comes from Parascaris univalens, assembly GCA_037576465.1. NCBI lineage: Eukaryota > Metazoa > Nematoda > Chromadorea > Rhabditida > Ascarididae > Parascaris > Parascaris univalens. The sequence goes on from CM075173.1 coordinate 238,969,696, forward strand.
GTAAAATTTCCTAACTTTTATGGGAATTTCTAAGATTATATTATGAATATTACTATTAATGGGGAGGAAATGAAGTATGAAAAAAATCCAATAGCACACCTTGTCGAATATTTCATTGCTAGTCTGATAAACGTTCAAATATTCACATCTTACTGAACGTTATTAATTCCCTCCACCTATTAAACATAACCTTTACCCATATCTTCAAGTACAAAACAGAACTTTTACCGATAAAATATAATCTTTACCCATATCCTCACCTACAAAACGGAACCTTTTAAAATAAAACAGAACCTTTACCCATATCTTCACCTATAGAACAGAACCTTTACCTATAAAATACAAACTTTACCCATATCTTCACCTATAAAACAGAACCTTTACCTATAAAATACAAACTTTACCCATATCTTCACCTATAAAACAGAACCTTTACCTATAAAATACAAACTTTACCCACATCTTCACCTATAAAACAGAACCTTTACCTATAAAATACAAACTTTACCCACATCTTCACCTATAAAACAGAACCTTTACCTATAAAATACAAACTTTACCCATATCTTCACCTATAAAACAGATCCTTAACCTACAAAATAGAACCTCCACCTGTAAGTTCACCTATAAAAGAACTACTGGAGAATTTTTGCCTCCGTATGTCAGCAAGGGAAGAGGAGGATCCCATCCGCACCTCCCCGCAGCATCAAAGGAGGTTTCTTCCTTATATTCTTCGGTAAAAAGGGAGATGGAAATGAATCGAACCATCGAAATTGGAGAAATCTTTTTTCCAATTTTATTTCTCTGATTTTCAAATTTCTTTTTCCTTCCTGCTCGAATTTATTATTCGCTCAATTCGTTAAATGATATTCTTTGGGAAAATTTATTTAATTAAAGAAATGCACCGTTGTAAATATTCTTTGATGAAGAGAAAAGATCGATCTATCTACCTCACAATCGATGCCCGACTTCGCCAACTCGTCGGCCGCACGTAACGAAATATCCACTCCGATACTAAGCGAGACAATCGTGATATCTTTGCCGGGTCGTTGAATCTTCGCCTGTCCGAAGGGTAGGACAAAATCTGGCGATTGAGCTTCCGGTGAAACTGGGAATTTCATACCGTAGAGAATCTCATTCTCCAAACAGATCACTTAAATGATCAACGTTAATCAAAAGGAATATTAGGAAGAATAATTAAAACGAATATAACTAATTAGTTGAATCGATATTCTAATTGCAATATGAAGCATTAACGTCAATTTGGCTCTCTACTTCTTATCATCAAATGATAGAGCTTTTAATTAATGATAATTAATGGTATCCCGTTTAGGCGTTATTAATTAAGGAATGCTTTATATAGAATAAAAATTAGAATAATTATTCGAAAGTAAGCTATCAGATTTTATCGGTTCAACAAAAGAGAAGCGCACATAGATAGGAGGATATGTTTGTTTCAAGTACTTCATTCAACGAAGCTAGATAGCACATCGAATACGATCGGAGAAACGGTGATTTAAGACGAAAATATTATCTGTCGGCAAATCTCGTCGCTGACAGAAGTTATTATTATTATTATTGTTATTATTATTATTATTATTATTATTATTATTATTATTATTATTATTATTATTATTATTATTATTATTATTATTATTATTACATTTGAAACATCATAAATTATTTGTATTTTTGAATTAATAATTTTTCAAATATTAATATATCTATATTTCAAATAAAATAACTTCGAATAAATGAAACAATTTTAACTATATTTGAATTCCGTATCGATACAACGATAGCATTCAGTATTCCACTTCGAAAGATTCAATTTAAAATAATTTTTATAGCATTAAACTGAAAAAAAGTGAACTCGAAGAATGATAAGTTAAAGAGTGATACATGCCTGGGTTATCGTCACGAACAGCCGCTTTGAACAGACCTCTTGCATCCTCGCAATCATATGGTACAACAACCTGAAATGATCCTGACTTCCCATAGATATGGGTAACGTATGGGTACTTTATGTATGGAAGTTTTACATTGTTTCACAAGAAAAGAGCTCTAAATTAGTGAATCATTAAAGGCGAATTCTATACTCAATGGGCGAATTTATCTTTAGCGCAAAGATTTGAGATTTAAATGATACGAAGAAAAAATGAGGAGAATATCGGCAAAACGATGATAAAAATATTGGAAAAGATCGAATTCAATCGATAAAATTTTATGTGAAATTTTCACTCATCTATGAGAATAATTTTCAATGAATAAGAATTAATAATTGAGCGGAAAACTCTCTAATATATTGCCATATCGGCAGAATATTAACATTTTCTATTTTATAATCAGCGCTAAGTAAAACAATATTACTTTTTCGTAATTCTTTAAGTAAATCTTCGATAAATAATTGAATATAATTTTTTTTTTCAGAGAAATTAGCAAATTTTAAATAAAAAAACATAAAAAGATTAAAATTCTTAAAGTTTCAGATGAATAAATCAATCGGGTATTAGTTGAATCATTTGAATATATACGACTAAAGGGGATAATAGAAATTTTAAAAAGTATACTATATTTATGAAATATCAATATTAAAGAAGTAAAGTGAAAGATATGTGTTCGATACCTTAACACCGGGACAATGCATGAACCATGCAGTGAAGTCCTGACTGTGTTGCTGTGCAACTCCGACAGCCGCACCATTCGCTCCTCGGAAAACAATCGGCACATGGAACTGAAATAATTCCACATCTTTATCGCCACTTCTATTCATTATTTTTGCCTTCATAATTAGATGAGAGTGAAGATCTCTTCAACAATAATAATCAATAATAATTCAACAATAAATAATAAATAATAATAATTCAATAATTTTCAATATAAGCGAATTTTTTGGCAATACTATAATATTCTGAAAAGAATAAAAATTCAAAGAGCGTCACCTCGACGAGATTCAAACTTCCTTCAAATCGATCGCCGAGAAGCGATTCTCATTTCAAAAATCACTTCATTAATTTATTAGCCGAAATTCGACGATTGCAGTTTTTTCTCGATATTTATTTATATTGTACGCATAAAATCTCGTTGATAAAATATGGAAGTTAATATTTAAAAAATTTCAATCGTTTTTTTTTTCGTTTATTTTTAAGAGAGAGGAAAAATAGAATATGAAAATTTGCCGTCATTGTCGCTCTAATGAAAGCGATTTTCGTTCTCTATTGAGTAGGACTTCAAAATAATGCCATCGATGTGAACTCTTTCAACTATCGAAATCTCTCCGCTCATAAACGAATAAAACTGATAAATATATAGTGTTAATAAGCAATAATCTGCGAGAAAAAGTCCTACTCTTCCAGCTGACATATAGTGTGCTTTAGCCGCGCTGTTAATAATATGGTCGATGCCTTGCATAGAGAAATTCATCGACATGAACTCGCAAATTGGACGCAAACCGTTCATCGCAGCACCTACTGATAGACCCGCGATAGCCATTTCTGTGATCGGTGTATCCCATATACGACCGTCGCCGTATTTCTTCCAGAGACCTTTCGAGATCTGCAAACGATCACCGTTCGTCGCATCGGTCAACGTCTCACATTAAAGTCAGCAACTGTGTTGTCTTGCGTTGATGTGCTACAGCATTCATCAACAATGTTGAATTTTGCAGTCACGGATCTGAAACGGTGCTTAGGAATTGCCGCAGTGCCTCAACGGCATAGCGTCGATCCGATAAGCGGCAGCTCGCAGATTCGAAGCTCACTACTCCCATCATCGTCAAATAATGCTCGTATTAAACTGTTATTCACTATTCATCAGTTGGAAGAACTAGTAGTCGAATCCTATCATATATTCTTAAACCAATTTTATGTACGTCTACGAATTTTTGCATCCTTAAAAGAGAGATGAAAGGCCTGTAATATTTCAGATAAACTAGCGGTTATCCCAATGTGGCTATGAGATTTCGCTAGGCTAATTCTACCAATAGAATCTAAGGTATATGATTAGTCTTAGAGTTTAATTCATTCAATCTATGACTGATGTCCATATATGGATAGCCGCTACTTTCGATCGCCATTCTTAAGCAGATAGTGGATATGCCTTCCTCAAACAGATATTCCAACATTCTCTCTAACTACAGTCGAGAAATTTGTTGACTGTAAGAGGCAGTTCATTCGCCGAGAACCGTCCACTGCTTAACGCGGATGTTCTATGGGTGAATTGCATATCGATTGCATGTTACACAGAAGCCTCTTTAAGATAAACCTCATTTGTTACTAATAAATGCTTTGGAAGAGTGCATAATACATTGACTTTCCTCCACACTCAGAGATATTGATATATAAATCATTTGGAAGGTTTAGGAGGAAAATATCAGCTAAATATATAGGGTTGTCTTTCGAATACTTAACGTTGGCGAATGAGAAATGGATTAACGTTGTTCGGGAAGTGGGTGATATATAGGCAAGAAAGTTAAACGAAAATGGGTCTTTAACTAAGGCGGATAGAAATGGCCCACCTTATAGGCACCATCATATTGCGCCACCTCTTCGCCGATCAGGAAAACGCGATCGTCACGCTTAATTTCCTCATCAAGCGCAGCGTTGAGTGCATCTCGTACGGTCACATTCAATGTACCGGAAGCGAGTCGACGAGCCGACTGCTCGACGGCACATAGATTCGGTAGACCGTTACGCAGAAGACGCATACACCCGTTGACGGCCATCGCGGAAACAGCAACAACCACTTCGACACGCGCCTACTTCAATATTCTATTAGAACAGATTCTCGTTGATTTCCTCAGCATCGCTAATATTTATCGCGAATTAAATTTATGAACACAGATTCATCGAAATATTATCGATAAATTAAAGGAAATTAATGAGAGCCGTACAGTCTGCGATGGTGAGGTGCGATACCTCTCTTATAATGAATGCGCTATGAAAGAAAGCGTTGAAAACTGCGATTGTAATCTCCATCTGAGCGTTTAAGGATGCGATTTTCGAGAAAATCTTCTCCATTCGGACGTCCATTGGAATATTTTCCCACTATGTAAAAAATATCAAAACCTCGATAAATATGCCTTTCAAGGCCAATAGCTTGCCATTCCAGCTATTATCCTTTCAACTTTGCTAAGTGCTCGATCGACGAAGTTAGATATTGAGTACCTAATCGATATCGATGTTCTAATATCCTTTAAAAAAAACTTCTTCAAGGAGGCTATTTCTTCGATACGAAAAGACTTTTTTCAGATGCCGTTAATGAGAAATGAAAATCTATAGTGGGAATGTAAATTTTGATATGTAAGCGGTTATTGCGACGGCTTATATTAACATCTATAGAATTATGTAACCTAATCGAAGAATTTTTCTAATCTATTAAAAATAATTAAAAATTATAAATAATCCATTATGAATTTTAATATGCATCGATGAAAATTTTTAAATTCTATTATAAATGAATTAAAGCGAATAATTTGCTGTGAATTGCAAAAGAATTTCAATAAATAAAGTGAAATTTATGAAATGAATTCAATTGAGGCAAAACGCATTTCGTTCGAACTCAAATATGATAATTAAATTAGCAAATTTCATTGAAATATCATATTTTCTCGGTCGTTATAGATCTCATTATTGTTGTATTCAATTTTCACATAATTTACACTCATTAGATGCTTATTTAGATATATTTATTAGATAAACAACTTTCATTAAGGGCATTTTCTTGCAAATCTGCCACTTATTTCGTTGGATTCGATGAACGTTTGCGTTTAGTGTATAGGTTTAGTGTATTCATTGCATATTATTGCCGAGGCACTTAATGTTGTAATCACCGAGTGGCTCCTCATGCAATTCCATTCGTAACCGTTCCTATAACTAATAAATACAGATACGCCATTTATTCATAAATAATATATATTTATATTTGAGTTATATGAAAAAAAAGATGTCATGATAGAAGAATACCGCTTTCAATAACTATTCATTGTGGAAGTATACTAGGTAATTGTGTGATGAAGTAATGGAAATTTACATTGAAAGTGAATTGTTTCAATATAGAGAGCGTTTTCGGAAGTGAAGAGCTCACAAAATGAGTTCATCATTGCAGCATAGTTGGGTAAGTATCGTTGAGAAATTGAATCCGTTAAAATTATGAGAGCAAAATTCTTGCAATGTATTACTTCTCTTAGCTGTAGAAAGTAATCGGATATATCATCAGAAAAAATAACCGCAATAGTGGAGCACAAAGAAAAGCTCCACCTCAAGATTGCTCGAGTACAAACATAATTTTCCTTCCTAAAAGGAGTATATAATGAAAGGAGCAAGAAAAATAGGCATAGCAAACAAACAGAAAGATTTTGCATACGAAGATCGACAACCACCAAAAGATAGATTCTATCGTTGAAAGTGATCTTGAACTCGAACTAGATCTTCTATCTAAATCAAGTCCAACTCTATTTAAAAGATCGAGTGGAAGAGTTGAATGGAGACAATTTCCACAAGAAAAAAATCCACTTTCTATGAGTCAATCGGTGTGCAAAGCAAATTTAAGAGGTGCTTGCAAATTTCTTCAAACCTTTAATATGTTCATCGAAATGATTAGATGACCAAAGGAGAAGATTCTAAGAAACGTTGTTTTGCGGTTTCAAATGATGAGTGAAGTGAAGCCTCAGCCAGATAGACAGACGAATACACTCACATATACGCACAGATATAGACATTACGCCATCATAATATAAGTTTTAAATAAATCCCTGGAAGCTCATAGAAGGATTTACAGTGGTTTGAAAATTTTTAGAAACCTTTATCGGTTAACCTTTACCGGTCATGTGATGTGGTACAAGAATATTACAGCAATAAATAAGATTTTAATTATGAATGCTTGAAAAAAAAGATGGCTATTTCAAAGGAATTCGTTTAATCTGTTTCCTTTGAAAGAACCTTCATTAAGAAATAGGCTTTTTTAAGCATGCTAATATCACCGATTTTATGCTAAACGATCTTGTAGAAATGTGCAGTTATAATTCGATAAAACATTATTAATCCTTTTATATTGGCGCAAAGCTTTATTAATTTCAACTGAGATAGAAAAGCCGAAACGACTTTCTCGCAGCCACATCTTCGATGAGAGAGAAAAGCCGGAATAGCCTTATCTTTGGGATTTTTTATGGATGAGAAAAGTCGAATATCGAATTTATCGATCATTTCTTAGGCGAAACGAAGAAGTGCAATCAACTTTGCCTATAAGTCGAATAATTTTGTCTACCGCGATAATAGAGTCGATTACTTCTCGGCACCTTAAAATGAGACGAAGTATCGAACCAACTATCCTGAAATTTAGCTCATATTTAAGCAGAATAGATTGCAAGCATCGATGGATCTATCCAAGAAGATGGCGAGTGCAGAGCGCATAGCTTGAAGCAACCAACCAGCACCCCAATGAAGATTTCGATGCACTGTTGTGAGTGGCGAATGCCTGCATAGCAGCTGTTTTTAGAGCATTAACGCATTTTCTCTCTCTCTTTCTCTCTCTCCCTCTAGCTTTTCGTTGAAGCAATAGCTAGCTGAAGGGCTACGTGACTTCGATGAATCTCTCCTCTCAGAGAAACTAACAACTGATGCTGTCGTATTTTATTGCAAATCCATCATATTCATCGATGATCGAATATTTAACATTAGCGAAAAATTTTCTACTGAAAAATTTGAATTTAATCAATGTGTTTGCCATTTTTCTTTAAGAGAAATAGATGTCCGCAACATCGTATATCGTTTAAGAATTAACATCATAAATAATTCCATTATAAATGAACGAATATCTCTAAATTTACTTATATAAAGAGATAAAATAATGGTAAAAGTAGAAAGTATTTACTATTAATAAAAACTTATAAGTAATCTATTTATTTCAACACTAAAAGATTGCCTCAGATACGAGCAATAGAATTAAGTTTAATAAATAGAAGTGAAGTGATTTCACCTAAAGGCTAAGGTTGTGTTCACCGAATGACAATGAGCACAATATCAATGGCTAGCCATACGGTGGAGACGGATATTTAAAGCAATCACAATAGCGAGGTTCGACGAAAAATAGGCCTAAGAAAGATGCTGTCGTTCCGTAAAAATTACACTTCGACAGTAAAAAATGCTGGATTGCGTGTGAGAGATTGGTGAAACGTCGAAATTTCTAGGCACGGTGGCAGAACCTCAAAAAAAGACCGATGACGAACACCACTTAGATTTATGGATCGGTAGCTAATACCTAGTAGTTATAGGCGAATAGATCTGTATCAGTCTAAACAAACATCGATATTGCTTAAGATCTTTGGCACCGACTTAACAAGGCAATAGTCTTTATATTATGTGCAGAGATAAAATATTGATGATATTAACATAATTAGTAATATTTATAGTAAAAGTTATGAAAATAAATCATACCTTTTATTTTTAAAAATATATATATATATATATATATATATATATATATATATATAATATATATAAATATATTTGTAAATATATAATAAATCAAATATATTATATAATATATAGTAATATTTAAAAGTTTAAATATATATATATATATATATATATATATATATATAATATAATATATATATTATATATATATATTTATATTTTTTACAAATATATATAAATATATATATATATATATATATATTTATATATATTTGTAAAAATATAATATATATATATATATATATATATATATATATATTATATATATATATATATATATATATATATGCAATTTTTCAAAAGCAAAAACAAAAATTAAAGTAGAAAATTGTCAATATATAAGAGCAGTAAGGAGGCTAAAGCTAAAAATGCGAAAGTGAGAAATCTTCACATTTAGAATTTTTACCTATAAATAATATGAAATTAATTTCTAAATTATTCGATTTTAAAATAGTTTTTCTTCAAAAAGCTTTGAAATATTTCAGTCTTGATGAAACATTTCTATAATAAAGGCATTTCGTTTAGCGGAGGGCAATTGCACCAAACGAGGAGAGATAGACTGCAGTGAATCAATGAAAATGCCCGTTGGCAAGGAGACATATGAAAGCGTCTACATAGGCAAAATCCAAATATTGACTCGGCTTATCGATCAAAGCAACTAGGGCGGCGAAATGAAATAACGCATAAAAAGTACTTTCTTTTCTTGGTTAATAATTAAATGCAAAGGTATAATAAATGCAAGGGATGGGGACGAGGGGATGGGACTGATGATGAGATGACAGAGGTTATGTTAGCCACCATCCCCTTTCCTCTTTTTATTGCATGAATTTTAAATTTTGTTTGTTCCTATAACCATTTAATACGTCTCTCTCATTAATAAGTTCATTTTAATTAAGTGTTTTTGTATTTAAAATAATATATTTCTATAATTTAGATGTTTTATTAATTTTTTTTAAAGAAAATAATTCGCCTATGAAATTATCGCTGAAATCATCAAACATAAATAAATGATTTCCTCAAAGATTCTTTAAATGATACTCCTCAAATCGCAATAAGAATTTGTAAAGAATATCGGAGAATTTTCTATCAGATTATTTATAAATCTATAAAAAATATTCGATGAAATGGCTCTAGGAATAAGGTAGCCTTATTTTACGGTTAAAATCAGAGGATATACTGTTAACTGTACTCTGGAAATTCCTTCAAGGCAAAAAAGCAATAAAAATTCTTCATAAGAGAATCAGAGCTGTATAGTTTGCAGGAAAAATCAACGATAGACGGCACTTATCGTTACTTGAAAGCAGCTTCTATTTGCTCTCATTGCGAAAGAAAAGAAGAAGCCAAATTGACTCTATCATTAGTTTTGCAATGTTTGAGCGAATATCATTGACTGAATAAAATGCATTTGCAATTTTTGGAATGCAGTTTGTTTCGTAAAAGAGTCAACTCCGGATCGGAGAACTATGAGCAAATAGTCTCATTAAGGAGACGCAAAAAAAAAAATAGCCATACCAGGACTAATAATATCATTTTGCAGTTTTGATTATCGTTTCCGATGATCCCCTTCCATAATGATAATCTTTAATTCTCGAAATAATTAGTAATAAATTTTTATTTTTCTATATACTATTTAATATTCGATATTATAGATATTATAGGTAAATTATCGTGTAATTCACAATAATATCACGTGCAAATATCATAGAATCGAGAATTCAATGAATGTTGGGTGGGAAAAAAACACAAACAACAGTAAGTCGATTGCTATTGAGTGCAAACAGGAGAGAGGAGTCAAATGTTCGGGTTTTTTTCCGCTCATCTCTTTATTTTTTCCCACTAAACAGTTGCGTTTTAAGTTCGTCCATCCGTCATAGTATTCGTTAAGAAACTCACCTTCCCCTAACATATCGAATAGGAATGGCGTTAACGCTATTCAACGTATTCTAGTACACTATATCTTGCGACTATTTGTTGTTTTCTTTCACCATTTATTGCTCCATTCAATAGTCAATATATTCGTTGTTTTTACATAAATTTTCCTCCATTCTATTTGGGCACATTTTTTCGAGAAAGTTTGGAAAAAATTAGCATTTTTGAACTTAGATGGAATATTAGTATAGACTCGTCTCGATAGTATTTCAATACAATAGAATATGAGAAGTATAAAATTACGACTCCGGAGCTCATACTCTATAGCAAAATCTTCAAATAGCACAATTCACCAGAATATAATTGGAGTAACTTTCATTTTTTTTAATACAAAACCTCCATAGTTGAATCATTAATTATATGAGAAGTATAAAATGCGAAAGTTACAATACATCAATCGTCAAGAATAAAAAGATAAAAATAGTGATTTAGTTCATTAGATAGGGGAAAAAATTAATTATATCATCGCGTCTGCTTTGTTCTTCACTTTTTGCGATCACATTTACTGTACTTTGAAAAAAAAAAGTTTTTTACACCTTAGGTTTTTGTAAAATATGTATTACGAAGAAAGCAATGATTCCTTTATTAATCGGTAGAATAAACTAAAATTATCAGCAGAGTGTGATTATCAAGTGAAAAGATTTCAAAAATCATTGAAAGAACCTTCAGAGTAAAGTACAATTTGCATCATCAAAAAACACATGAATACATTTATCGATCCGGTAAGGTCACTAAGGCAAATCGCTCGAGGCATCGGCGACCATCCCAGCTTCTCTCACGAAACTAGTAAGCGGCCACCAAATTTTCACTGATGAGCAACTCAAAACTGGAAAGGAGCTCATTTAAGAAAACATACAAAATGGATTTAGAAAGAGGACAATACATCAATCGTCAAGAATAAAAAGATAAAAATAGTGATTTTTTTAACCTTAATAGATTAATGGATTTCATCGCAGAGAGCCATCGTACGAAGGATCAAGTGGAATAGTTGAGGAGTGCATCGCGGAACATGAATCTGAAAGTAGAGATGAAGAGATTGGAAAATGCAGCGGAAATGCTTTTTTTTCGCAACGGTATGTGCATCAACCGCTCAAGCATCTATTATCATCGAAAGCGGGAGATTCTCAACCATTTGTCACTTGAGTTGCTTATGTTGCAGTTGCATTTTGGCAGTTTATGGTTCGTATTTCGGCGTCTAGAACCTCATACATGATGCTTGCGCTTGAGCCGGGTATCACTCGATGGCATATTGAGGATTCGCCGATGCCCATGCTATCCAGAATTTAGGCGTTTTCCTGAGCTATCTAACTGAACCTTCCCTCCCGCATCCCTTTCCATGATTATTCAAACCTGTTAGCGCCGCAGCCCGCTCAGCCGTTCATTCCTGATCGCGGAGTGCATTCGTCAGTTCACCATATTCAGCTTCTCGCGGACTCTTCGATGTATTCCAACTCTTGTAAAGGTTAGTTTACTCTCGTATACCACGTAAACTTAGAACTAAAAATCGAAAGGTCGTGGGTTCTAATTCTTATAAATTAAAAGCTTTATATGGCCATCAAACCGAGCGTGCAAGATCAAGATGACGGTCATTGTTTCAAGCGAGGCCATCCATAAAGGTTTTTGCCTATTTTCGCTTACAGACTACAATTATCGTGGCGTCCTATTCATTTATATCCGCTTATATGCGTGACCGTCTCAGTAGGTTCAATTATTGCATAGTGAAATTTAGGAGGTTTCACTAGCTTCTAAAGAATAATTGAAAGTGATCAATCAATATCGGCATGAGCTATAGAAAGAGTTTGAAGAGCTGCATATTTTATATGCAATTTGCATAGAACGAGTAACATTTGCATGTGAAACACAATTGCAAAATTCCCATCCGAGGACTCTTATCAGGAATTGATCGAATGAAATATGTGCATAGGCTTTTTTTTATTTGCAGACAATTCGTGATGGTGGGTGCACTAACGAATAGAGTGACTGCATACGTGCATATCACGCCAGCCGGCTATGCTGTCACTAATAAAAAACGAATGAGTTGAAAAATAAAACAAAAGAAGCTGAAACGTTGAGCATCTTTGTCGAATATGTTCAAGTTTATCAGAAATGAGCTAAAAGTCATTTGAGATGGAAAAGTGAAATCTTTTTTCTTCTAAGATACGTCAGTAACAAGTTTCCATCCTATACAATATGTTAGGATACGAAATTACGGGCACTAATAGTTTATTATCGTTAGCAAGTAAAAATGAAAAACACATGAGCAGTAACTTTTTAGGTATTTTCGTGGGTTTTCAACTATCAACTGTCCTCATTTTTGACTCCAATAAAGAATTTTGCCGATGTTATTGTTGATTTTCATGGTTATTCTTAAAATTACTAATAGGATTCTATCAATTTTCATATCTCAATACCGAAACAATCTCTTATCCACTCAGTAAAAGTTTGTCATAGTGTTTTACTCTCTCATCTCACTCCTTCATCCCTTCGCCAATTCCGAACATCAACTTCGTCCCTCTTATTGCAGATTTACTTTCGTCTCATTTTCGCTAAGAAAAACGCCACTTAATAAAAAGCTTTAGGCTAAGCTTTCAGTCGATTAGGCTAATCACTTTAGTTTGTTAAATTTCGAGCTAATCGCCAACAATGCAATATTAAATTAAAAACCCTCTAAATCTTGTATTTCCTGAACCAATTCCAGGCTCGCATAAAAAGTTCCATATTTATATGAGCGGATAGATATTTGCTGCCAAAGATGAAATCTTAAACGGAAAATGCGTGCAATGATTATGTAGATTATAGAAATTATACAAATACGTAATCTCAATTATGAAAAATCTCATCGAAAATTGAATAGCTATGTTATCGTTTGCTATTTTCTAAGGTAAGTCAAAGATCCTTAAGTACGCTGAAGTTTTAAAGTTGGAAGTGAAGGCAATTACTTCACGTTAATTCCAGTAAATAATGTTACCTCATAAATAAGGACGGTTTAGTGCATGTTTTCTTTCGTGTATATTTAAAAATGATATTTCATATCAGTAGCTATAAACCCTTTTTATCTATTGACCTTTAACCTTTTACCTTAAAAATTAACCTGCTATTGTATAAATCGCCTACCTATTAGTTGCAAGGGAACTTAAGGCATTAATTAGCTGACGCAAATTATGATAATTGAATGCCTTTGAGAAGAATGCTATATAATTAATGTTAATTTCAACAATAGAATATTTTTGTTCAGCTGGAAAAATGAACGATTTTAATTTATACATTTTAATTCGATTTATAAAGTTATTTATTAATTTATTCATATTTATTTATTTATACATATTTATTTCCGTTTTTCTTTTATTGTTCAATTATAGTGATTAATTAGTTATCTTAAATTTAATTTGTCCCGCTTATTTATTTACTTAATTAAATATTTAATTATCACTAATCATATATTTATCCATTCGTTCATTATTTATTTTTTCATTGATCAATTTATTCACTTATTTATTGTTCACTTATAACTTTTTACTCTATAACGCGCAAAGAAAGTCAAAAGAAAAATAAAAGACACTTCCAATTCCCCCCACTGATAATCCAAAGGATATAAGAGTCTTTGAGAAAATTTAAACTCGAGAAATTGTTTCCACGGCGGTGATCAAAACGAATAAAATATCTCATAAAGTTCTCATCGTTATTTGCTTTTATCAGATTTTCGCGGAGAATATTTCACCGTATATCGATGAAAAGCTTTCAAGCTTTATTTTTTATTTATATATATTTTTTGGCTAATCCAAATTCATATCTATAATTTTCATATTCAGCGGCTGTCAATGACGATTATCGACAGCCGTCTGTCAAGAAAATCGCTCTTTTTAGACTAATTCGAATTTATGTTTATTTTTGCTCGAATAATTCTATTTTGAAGATTTTTAGCTGAATAAGACAATCCGAATTAGTAATATCTAAGATCGAGTTGTGATAAATGCACTATGAATGAAACGTCTTTCGCCGTTTTCAAGCGGTGAAATATCAAAAAAAGGAAGCAAAAAGACCATTGGATAATCCACTATTTCAAAGTAGATATGCAATAAAAAGGTTTAAGAGAACGTTTGAAAAATCAATGTTGCAATGCATAATGAATGCAAATTGCAGTGCTCGGAGCCTTTTTTGCAATCGAAGAAAATTGCAACGGTATGTATGACTGTATTGCAACGGTAAAATTGCAACGGTGAAAAATAGAATCAATTATAGTATCAGGATCAGCTGTAGAATTACCCGCAACGAAATAATCTAAGTAATGATCTTAATTTGACGCTTATTGATATGCATGACTTTTGGGATTCATCCTGAAAATTGTGGAACTGCAATATATTTGAACAATTTCTAAAATGATAAAGATTTATTTCCGAGAGATGAAAATAATAGACAAGATCGTTTCAACGTTCGCTTTATAACAGTATCTGACATGAGTACTTTCTGAGGTAAACAGGTGAGTTACAGATGAGCATATTGTTAGGCTCGACCTTGAAGTTCATTCAATGTTGCAACCTTCTATTGTTGCTGGAGAATAATCGAAGATTTCTCGCTCTATTTCTCACATATATCAAATTTCACTTCAAACATTTCAATATTTTCTCAAAGTCTTTCATGTTTTAATGTAATAAAATTGAATTACCATGTGAGAAGTAATCAAGATGGGAGCCATTAGAGCATCTTAAGTTGATGTTCGGCTTAATTCTGTACTACAAAGCTGTGTACAACATTTTCGATATTCCATTTGTTAAAAAATTAAAGTTTCAATTTGTTTTCCTTTTTCCTTTCATTCTCATAGCCGACATTAAAATCAACTTAAGTTCAGTTTCCAAAAAGTTATCAAAGCTATGTTCCACATTGTTTTGTGGAATGTGGAATTTGCATCTTCATTTATCCTGAATTCATCCACTCTTTCATATTCCTAGTTACAGCTGATATGTTACAGTCTCCAAACATATTGAATATCTCGTCGAATCGGATTAATACTTTGCTGTCGTCTTATTTCTTTCTTCTATTTTTTCCGCTTTTGTCACTCATTCCCCTATTCGCGTTGTTATTATCCGAGTTGTTCATGTGAATAAATTTGATCCTTTGCCTTTTTGATTTTCCCACTTTAATTTATTGCAATGAACGTTCTCGCTTTATCGTTGATGAAGATATCAAATGTGCTATTCGCATAATACTTAAATTTCTAAACACTTAGGTAAAGTAAAATTAATTGTTACATCTACTGGAAAGAATATATGTTTTAAATGGGTTTCAGAAATGTTTCATTCACTATTAGTTACGCATAATGAAAAAATAATACCCGAGTGGGATTTGTCAAATCGTCGAGTTTATTTCATTTCGTCTATAATTTCTACGATCTTTAAAGCTCAAATGAGCGAATTTTTTGGAATAATTTCTTTATTTAAGTTAATTTTGAAAATTTTTAAGAAGAGTTTCTCATAGATACGTTCTTAGAGTTTTTCATCTCATTTGTACTTTATTACAGGAAATTATCGAATTAATTTCCATTTGATTATTTTATGATATAGTGAAATGTGGAAATAATTTATTCTTTCATTACAAAGGGAAAAACCTATAAATTTCTCCGATATCTTGCCTGGGGTTCTGACGTTCAAGCGTAATAAAGACAGGTTGATATTTTATGGAGAGATTAAATTCCAGTTATTTCCATTGAAGATCGAAAATTGAACGACTGTTTTCTATGTTTTCATAAATAAATTAAAAAAAGGTCTATTTTGCCTTTGTAAAAAAAGATCAACCGGTGAAACATTTACGTTTTCTCCACCTGTGACATCTCTACCCACCTTCAAAGCTGGCGCTAGGCTCTCCATCTTTACTTGTGTATTTCGCAGGAACTACTTAATTGATTGATTAATTACTTCATTAATATTACGTGGTATTTCAAAATGGATGCTCACATATGAGAAGAGTATATTAGAGGATTCCTACCTGAAGACTTTGAGGTGTAGTTTTTGGTTAAATTAAGAATGAATTTTCCACATCAGACCATGTTTTACACCCTATAGTTTATTGAAGTGTACTTCTAGAACAGTCTAAGTGAATGTAGTATATTGGTTGCGTATGCTAGAGAGAAATAAAGCTTCTAAAGTAGAGATGAGTACGTTTCATTCGGGTTTCAGAATATTACTGCTTAAAAATACGAGAGAACATTGGCATTTGATGTTTTGCTTGTCACCTACGAATTGAAGCACCCTTGCAGTCAACGATATTTGACGTGCGACAATATGCGGCATATTGCTCTTATTGCAGTTTTACTTTTCTCTTGCGCATTTTCGAACATGTCGATCGTTCATTTTCAAATACATCCGAAGAGTTACCTCGTTGTCGTCGCCGTCACCGTCGTATAATCGTTGTCGCCGTCGTCCTAGTGCTCGTCGATGCCGTTGTCATTTTCACGAAAACTCATTAAGAAACTTATTTCATCGTTTCTCTCTTACTTCTCCCTCTTGTTGTATTTCCATTGGAGTTTTGTTGAATGCACTTTTTGGATCCGCGTAAAAACTCGTATTGTAACGTTTTTATAAGTTCATTAAAGCTTAAATGAACACTCTTAAGTGGGACATATATTTCAATTTCCTCTGAAGCTTTCATCGTTATTTGGCAACATTTAAAAGGTGATTTATTGAAAATTTGTTAATATTAACCGCAAAAAACGAAATAACTCTCAACGAAAAATATAAATGACAATAATCTATTGGTTGATGAAATTTTTTCTTCTCAATGCAAAAAAAAAAAATTGAGCTTAATAAAGAAATAAATATTTTTCAGCAAATCGAGACGCCCATCAGCAACTTCAACGCATTTCATGAAGCTAACTTGAATCGAATCATACGTTGAGAAATCGTTAATGCGCTCATTACGATAAGTCTCTTAATGATTTCTCAGCGTTCGTGCATTTAGAGCTTCCGTAAAATCTCACATTTTCTCCATTATAGTCGTTTCTTTTCGCGTCTATTCGACGGCAAACGGTCGATTATTCTGTCGATGAATAAGTTTCACCATCGACTAATCGGTACTTGAATATAAGAAGATTGGACTAGTTCAGTGGAGCGAATTTGACTTTCTAGTTCAGATAACTTCTTCTCGTTTATTAATTCACTGAAGCCGAAAATTGATCTCTTTTTCTGTGCGGCAAGTGAAAATTAGACGTTAGTGAGCAAAGAAGTCTTGCAGCCGATTTTTTACCCGCATTGATTTGCATGCAGCTAAGAATGCACAGCGTTCTTATGCAGAAAAACATTTCATTGTCTGTTCAATTTTGTGGGACGAAGCAAATTATTTTTTGCACTGATTCTGTTGTCGTCGAATCCATAGACTTTGCCATGCACGTGGCAATGAGTCGTTCATAAGCGTATCATTTCTTCCCTCCCCCTTCCCACATTCCCTCCTCTTCCCCTCGCCTCATTTCGTCTTCTCCCTCACTTTTTTTCTCCATATGTTTTCATATAAATATAAATAAATGAAGGAATATAAATGTAAATATAAACAAATAAATATAAAAATAAAGATATAAATATGAAATAAATACGTAAATATATAAATCTAAATAAATAAATAAATAATTCCCACATCAATAGTTTCGAGAAGAGAGGCACTACGCTCATAATTAAATAATCATTGACATCATCAAATTGATTAGCCGATTTGTTCGATGAATGCGTTTGTGTGATGCAGAAATATCTGAACGGATAATGGTATTGTGTATGATGAAATGAGGGAAGTTTTTTAGTCATTTCGGCGTATTTGGTCATTTTCAAGAATTATCCAACACTTGCAGCAAAGTTCTCTCCATAGATCGTGATCTATTGCTTTTTTTCGCCGTATTTAAAAATTAAATTAATGGTTTTTCGTCGAAAAGATATCAAATGATAATATCGATGATAAATCGGCAATAAACATCGATGAGAAATTTGTATCGCTATGTGAAACCTCGACGAATATTTGAAGAATATCATAAATAACGCTAATTTATTGCTTTATTTATCTATTTGCTTATTATAGTTTATATTTCTTGAGCATTTAATTCATCGATATGTTAAGAATATCGAATTTTCAATCGCAATATTATAGTTGATTTATTTGAGATTATTACTTAAATATTTCAACATTGGCTATTCATAGTTTCCATTGGAAAATTAAAATTCTAATGGGAAATTTATACAAAAAAATATATCGAATAAAACGAAGAATAAGCGTATTACGAAAATAAATATATCGTTTTTCTTAAAAAGTATTTAAGCAGTAATATGAAATATCTCTTCAATTTCAGTCATTGAGGTAGTATTTCTAGTTGTTTTTTGGTTCTTTGTATATCGATCCTCAAATCCTCAAAATATCGATCCTCGAGAACATCACAAAAATCATCGACCGCTGACATAGAGTAAGCATGACATAAACGTTAGCTATTCTTTAGTGCAGTTAAAGGCTATTTTATGCAATATAATGTAGCTGAAATAATATGGGCATTATTTCTTCGACCCTTTAATTTTTCTCGTTTATTTTTCATTATTTTTTTATTCTTTATTTTATGAAATATAAATAAAAGTCAATATCGCAATTCATTGTAACGATCAACGCTGAGCGATTGCAATTTCCATTGATTTCGTTGTATCCCGACGAAATATTTACGCTTCTAATCAATTTTTTTGTATGATATGACCGCATTCATTACTTAAATTTTCAAACTTATCCGGTTGAAATACTTTGTTTTTTTATATTTTCTGGAAGATATACGGAGGAAATATTTGTTTCAGTAACAAAATTCTATACAAATTTATTGCTTCAAAACTTTGCCTCTTTTAGAAAAGCACTTAAAAAAGATCAGTGCAACTTTGATTTCTTTTTTTTCCTCCCCCATATAGATAATTTTATCTTTTTTAGAATGAAACATAGAAATTAGATGAAAATTGTAGATATTATGAATTTCTTATAGTACTTAAAGAGATTCATTGATAAATAAACTTTATCGAGTAATGGAATAGTTTCTTTTGTGGAAATTTCCCCTCATTGTAGTAATTTAATGAAATATTGATGTAAAGTATAGATATGAAACAAAGTAAGTTATATAGATGTAAGATTGGTTTTTATTTGAAAACCAATGCGGAATTATTTGATTTCATTTTCGAAGGAATTATTAGAGACGATCGAATTTGTTAAGAGGTGTATTTCATTTGAAATATTAAACTAATATAGTTGAAAAGAACTTATAACTTTAGCAAATTCATTTTTTATTAAATGACTTATTAAGATTTTTAGCAAAAAAAAAAATGCATAAATGGAACTAATGATGGGTTAATTTTTTAAGATTAAGCGAAAATAATACTAAACATACTTACTTGTTTTTTCCCCTTCATTATGAAGTATATACCTATATGTTAACATCGATGTGTTAAACAAATATATCTAAAATATGTATGGCCATTAGTTTAGCAGATAAAATAAAAATAACATAATGATACTTTATTTGGGCCAAAAATTGCTACTTTGAAATAACACTCAAACGACTCAAAAACTATAGAAAATATATTAACGCATTAATGATATCACAAAATTTTCCGCCAATATTCTCGTCCTTCGTTGCAGTTTAGTTGAATTTTCTCTTTTAGTTTAATTAATGAAGTAATTTTTAATTGTAATTTCTTTAATTCCATTCTTTAGAAGACATTACCTGTCGCATAAAACAGCTAATCGACTTTAATATTAGTACTTTATGCACTTGTATTTCCACATAGTTGTCGAACATATTGGTTCATTTCCGCTTAATGCTTGAGGAGTTTCATCGATACATTTCATTAAGCCTCCTATCGATCGGATACTATTCATAAGTGCATGAGAAAATGGGTGATGGATGTTTAAAGGCAGAAAAGAGGTTTTTGTTGGCTCATTCGGCGATATCTTTTGTTTTTGATATATTGACTCGTCTTTGAGAGAATATATGGAATATTTTAGAAAAACATCTTTGGCTTTATTGATCGAGTTTCGTTGATAATGATGAGAATCTGATGAAAATTTTGATAGAGTAGTAAAATTTAATGAAAAACTCGATAAAAGTGATAAGCGTTGATAATTTTATATAATAGTTGAGGTGTTTTTCCTATTGTATTTTGATCAATCGATAGAATGGGGAATTTTTGGCCAATCGCTCAGCGCTCAGAGTTGATTTGAATGATAGTTGTTCGCCTAGTGGAGAATGACTAATTTTGCAATTAGAATCCACTTCATGAGAGTGAAAAATCTTTAACCTTCAATATATCCTGCCTTGGAAATTGTTTCTTCTTTTTTTTTTCGTTGAAAATGCTTCTCGTTTCTATTATGATGGGGAAAAATCCTGCAATAAATCCAATAAGAATTCGAAAAATTTTTCATCATTTTAGCTGAAGGAGTTAAACTTTAAAATATAGGACCTCCACCTGTGAAACAATAATCTCCATGGTTTCTATCAATATCTCGAGCCTCTCGAGCCGCTAAAATCAGTGACCGTCTGCTTAAATACATTTATATATCGTTAACGCTTGCTCCGGGAATTGCATGTTCCTCTCCATCGGAAAAAATGCGAATCCTTTCAATGACGTTTTCAGTCGGCAGTGATTGCTTTTGTTTCAAAAAAACGAGCTTTCGAGTTAATGCGATCTTACAACGTTATTTCTCGATGTGCCGCTAAAAGTGCTCGGTCACAATAAGATCATGCGAAAGATGAAACAACATCGTGCAGGTTGATTTCTTATTTATATCATATTTGTATAATGCGAAATTTCTTACTTGAAACAAATTGTTGGCTGATATTTAGTCGATTTTATAAGGCAATATTCTCATTGCTCACATATGAACGATAGCGTAAGTTATCGTTAATCATTGCAAGAGTGATATATGAACCCGTAATCATCGCCTTAAATGATGAATGCTTTCAATGAATTATGGTTAGTACCCGTGGGAATTTAATAAATTATTATCGAAATGAGTGAAATAGTTCGCTTTTAGTAACTTTAGCATTAGAAGCATTGCTTACTTGCTAATGAATCTTATAACGATTATGCAGTATTTTTTCAAATCTATAATTTAATTTCTTATTCAATTATGAATAAATCTGAAACAGAAATATCTTGTAGAAGTAAGCACGATTGATGATGTTGCAGGTGCAAACATTGAGATGGATTGTGCTGATGCCGAGCGGAGAGCGACGAGTACAACAAGTAGAGGTGATTTCCCCCTGGGAAATGCACCTCATTCGAGTGTAGTTCCACGCAAAACGATTCTTCAATTACCTCAAGCAACGCCCCAAATCGGTTCCCTCTTATAGCAAATGCGTCGTTCCATTCACTTGCTTATATTGCGATACCACTGCAATCAATTGCACTCTTTATTTTTCCTTTTCCTTTCATTCATTAAGTTTTTCCCTTCAAAATAAGATTCTAAGTTAAACAACTTGGTGAAGTCTTATAGTATTTGCTAGTGATGGCTGATGTTATGACTTCAGTCATATGAAATTCGTTGCGAAGAGCCAAAAATCTATTTTTAATCCCTTATATTGCCCACTTCTTTCACCTATATAATAGCAGGTTTCTCAACAAGTCTGTGTCTCTACTTGTTGGTTACTTCTTTTCATTTTTATTACTATTTTTTTCATAAATTGAGCGTCATACTCACTTACCTTACTAATTTTATAGTGAACTATTGATTATATACGTAATGATCATAGCCAGAGATCCGTATATTTCGAATATATATGTATATATGGCTTCTTCAATTTTTTTCGTCCACATAAATTCATCTCTATCAAAAAGTACGTTAGATGATCATATTTCATTTGCTTTGCATTCAAAATTTTACATCTATATTACCGGCTATGGACTTGATGTGATTTATTGTCGCCAATGTACAATTTGCAATCATCACCATTATTTATGGCCGATGCTGTAATGAAATTGCCACCGACGAAACTGTCGAAACGCTGCTTGACAAATGCGCCAGCCAAGAAATATTATTGCTACAGTTTCGTTTTGCGAGAATGAACCACTTAGAAATGAATATAGTTCGAGTGCAATACCTTTCTGTCATGCAAAATTTAATGGAGATGCGAAAGTTGAAGAAATTGGTGGCTATGGTACATAAATTTTAGTGGTGCCTTCATCGCGTTATCTGATTCGATAAGTCCGAATGATTCACTCGAAAAGAAGTTTGCAATTCTCGATATTTCGTCTATTCTGTCGATGATACTACCGCTGGAAATTGCCTCATAGAAGATTGAGATAGTGGATATAGCTCGGAAAAATCAAGATGTCTGGATAACATCTTCGCAACTGCCAAGAATATATCATCAGTTTTACCTGAAATACCTCGTTTTTCATCCTAAGAATCTTCTGGCAATAGCCTTTATTTCAATGAAAAACCTTGCATATCATTTCTTCTTATCTCCAGACGTTTCAACTCTACTTTTCCTTCATTTCCGCTTTATGCCCTCCTCTGCTTGTTATGTTCTGTAGAAATTCGGATGAGAAACGTATCCGCATTCGCCAATATGAGAGCAACTGTGATTCTTTATTTCGAACCAAATGTGCAATCATCTGTTCATTGTGCTGAGATTATTAGTGATGAATCTGCCTACTTTACATCTTTTCTCCGATTATCGCATCTTCTTTTTTGACGATTCGTGCCTTATTCGTGTGATGTTTCGCTTCATTTTTTACCTGATCTTACCATATTCCCCTTCATTTTATATGGCTTCACCTGGGTACCTGATGAGCAGCATTTCAATATTTTCTATGGAATGAGCTTATCCGTATACACCTGACCCATTCGGGTATTATTCTCATTGAAATTAACTGAAGAGAAATTTAACTCTAAAGAAGTTCTTCAAATTGTCTCACAATTATTCCCAATAGATATTTGCTAATTTCTTTGCACTTCACTGTTTAAAAGAATGTCCCGCTATATATATCATCAGAAGAAAAAAGTACAACTGAACGATGTGAAAAGAAGAAGAAACTAACATCAATTTTTTTAGATTTTTGAACTGAATTAAGTGAATATTTTTTTGGTGCTTAAAAAAACTCAATTGTCACTTGACGGTATCTATGATAGCGTCAAATTTTTGTCATTTTACTTTCTTACTGATTAAAAACTTAAAGAAAGGGAATAATTTTATCACAAATCAGTAACAGTATCGGAAGTTTCGAAAGTATCCTAGGAGGAGAGAAAGGAAAGAAAGCAAGAACTGATCATCTTCATGATCGATCATGATCGATCATCTTCTCATTGAGATAAACATAACGGAAATATTCGTTAATAGCTTTCCTCTTGAGAACTTTTTCCACATTTTAAAGAGCTTTTTCGTGAATTTGCCATATTTTAGGGATTAAAACTCATATATTTTATATACACATTTGAAAATTTACATTTTTGAAAAGCATTGCAATAATGTCTTGTCAAGGTGTTTGCAAGTATATCTGTCGTTGCCTGTCTGAGAAGCTCAATTCGAGCTCCATTGAAGCCTGGGATACAAACCCTCTTAACCACAATATGAATCCTAATATACCGTCTTTGACAGCGATATTTTTTTACCTTCAATAGGACTTGGCGATATTTCAATATGGCAAAAAATCCGCCTGTATTCTACATGAATTAGATTTCTTTTTTATGCTGGTCATTTGGTAAAAAGAAGGAAATAAAACCGCTGAATTTTTCAGATATTTGTATGACTGATTAGAACTGCTGAAACACTAAACTATTATTCTTTGTATTGGTAATTTATTTCAAAAATGCTTAAATGAATAAATCACTAAGACACTTATTATGCGAATCGTTTAGCGCATTTTCTATCCATTAATTTATTCGAATATTTTTGCTGAAAGAAATCTTTAATTCAATTAATATATATTTTTCATTGTATAATTTTACTCTCTCATATATAATATTCATTGTTAGTAGTTTAAAATATATTCTTTTAACTTATCTGCTAAATATTCTAGCATATCAGTCACTTCATAGATGCTCGTACGCCTTCACCAATGGGCTTCGAGTTAGTTCCTCGGAAGTCTATCCAAGAAAAACGCATAGAACTTCCAATTGATGTATTTTCATAGCACAAATAAATCTGAGAGCTGAATAATTTGAGCACTCAAATCGAACATTTTGGGAATTTTTCAGGTCTTCGAAACACCGAAACATTTAGTCGTATTATCTATATTAAAACGTTTTTTTTTTCGCATATTTGCCATATAAAACACCAAACGAGTAATGTAAAGACTCGCTTATAACTGAAGTAATAGTGCAGTAGTCAATTTCCAATAGTTAACGAGGTTCATATAAATGCTCTCGGAGAAGATTTGTGGGAAGGGTGGTGAGGAGTGAAATGTAGATGTCACACTGTCGCAATGAATTCTACTATTTTCCATTCACATATCATCAATTAATAGAGAGAATTCAGCTAAAGCTCATCGTAAAGAGTGTACTTCACTTTTTTGCACTCTTCTCAAATAGTTTATGTTGCAAATATTAAACGAGAAACTTCATAAATTATTGCCCATATATTACAAACATTTCTCTAAATTGTTAAGTCTTTGAATACCAAAGGAAATTCTTTGAAAATGAAAGCGAAAAATTCTCAAAGTTTCAATAATTTAATTTTCAAATGATCAATTTTTTCTCAAAATTCAAATGGTCATTGGTTCTTTTGGTTGTTCTTTTTCTTTAATTCTGCGATCATTTGGTGAAATTCTTGCTTCCTTCGGTTTTTTTTTCTTTCGATATATTAGAAGCATTTTGCTTCCTATCCAGAATTCTATCCAGAATGCAGGAATCGATTCCTGTAGTTTAAAATTGCTAAATTAAAGCGATGAAAAGAGTAGGAGCTATTGCTAAAAATGCTTAATGCAGTATGCTTCTTTTCCAAATGTATATTTCTCATGTGAATTCTAAATTTTCGCATAGCAACTGCAGTCGAATATATTCGCCTAATCGAGCATTTCTTGAAGTAATCGCTTTTGAAATAAAAATATGAAAAATTGGCCAAAAGAGATATTGATCTGTTCATCTTAATTCATCGTTCTCGTAAGTGTTCGTCATCTCATTCGCTCACATTTGATGATGGTAGATAATATTTGCCAAATACTTACAAGTGATCGAGTATTTGATACGTCATAATAGTGCTCCAGCACTTGATACGTATGCCATATTTGATACTAAACATCTCAGATGTTAAGGAATACTCCAATAATTTGTTAAAATAGACGGTTACTTTGGCGGATTTATCTCAGAAGTATACTAGAGTACATCATAACAATCATTTGTGTTAGTACAGTTAAAAATATACCTGGAAATCTATAATTCCATAACGATTTCAGTCATTTTTAATTAAAATATCATAGTTGCCAAATCTAAAGTTTAAATACCAATATTACCAATATTACTAGTTATCGGATTCAATAACATTTGATTTAATGGTGAATTGATATGATTATTTTCGTGATAATAGAGTTCTTTTCTGGCTCAGTATGATTAATAAGAAAGGATTTTAATGTGTAAGCTACCCAACGAGACATTTGAGAGGAGGGTTCACTTGACTGTGAAAGGCAAAAAATTTTGCAGTGATATTTTGCCCACTAATATATCATCATCACTTTTTTAGACTATTTCGTTGAATATGAATTTTTTAAATAATGAAGATAATTGCTGGTACTGCTACTCTAGAATGTAGTATTTTGTAATTCTATTGTGATGGGGTTTTCGAAAACGCATCTTTTTTTCACCTTTTAAAATGATATTTCATCTGTGATCCTAATAAATATCATCTATGATCCCATATATCTGTGATCCAATGCCCGCAGATGATAATCTGTATGATCCCAATAAATATTTCATATATAAATAACCTAAGAGGAGATGGGAAAAAGTTGCTGACTGAAGCTAATAATGAAATTTTCAACATAAATTATTTGCTCATTCAATTAAACTTAATTGTTTTATTGAGCTCATTTAGCTAATGATTGAGGTAAAATATTGAGTTAAAATTAATCCAATAATACCGCCGGAAATCTCCGGATAATAAATTTCAACTAAATGATGTTCATATTGATTTCAGCTTCCTCTACTGCATTTCTTTGCCTAACACTCGATCATCGTTCTCATTTTCACGCTTCTTTCCGCTATTAAGAGGCAAATTGCGATAATTCGTTCAGATCTATGCATAGCGAATGCGATGCAATAAATAAATAAAGTAACATAAAACGTTGAAATGTTGAAATATATTATTTGCGTCAACAGTCAAGCATATTGCATTGAAACGGAAGTATATGCTGATTTCTTTAGTTTGCAAAATGGAGGCATCATTTTTATGCAGGATCCTACCTTAAAAAGCAAGAAGGACGAGCGTAGGATGGGGAAAACGAAATGGCGTCAGTGTTTTTTTCCAACGTTTTATTTTTAGCTTAATTATGAGGCATAATTCGAATAGATTTTGCTGAAGTTTTTGTCGACTTATATCGAAATCTAAAAATTTCCACACAATAGTTAATCTTTAGCAATGGAATTTGCACTTATACAACATATTTTCTTTAATTTATTATCTATATGAACTTTTGAGATAAATTTTTTCAAAAACGTTAAGAGAAAATAGATATAAATGGATATAGTGATGAATATAAACGCTAAGAAAACGTTCTTTGAATAAGTCATAAACCGTTTGTATTATAAATTACTACTTTTCAAAGTGAATATCAGCCTTCAAATATAAAAGTCATTAGCGATCATCTTAAGCTGAAATTTTCTCAAAAAACATCCTGAAATATTCTCAACTGACCGAGCGATTGAACTATTTGCCTTAATTGCCATTATCATATTTGAAATAGCATAGTGAATTTAATTTTATTTCCATATGTAGGACTTTCAGTTTTCTCATTTCCCTAATTTTTAATCGTTTGCGCATTTTAGGTAGCTAAGTTTTCAACTCGCTTACTTAGTAGTTTGAACACGTCATACGCACAGCATTTTGCCTGTGCTTTTTACTCTTTCCCATTTATGAGAGATGTTTGCACTCTATAGATTTAATGATATAAATTTGTATTTTCGTCGTAAACAAAGCCGACTAAGAAAGATCCAGGAAATATATCGCTTCCTATGGAGTCTGTTTTCCGTTTAGGTTATGTGATAATTTAAAAACTTCTAAACGCTCAACAGGAAAAGATTCTCTCATTAAAAGCAACGTATACAACCCTTTTCTATGCAAGGAAATAGTATCCTCATATATATTCTCATTGATGGTCAATATGGCTATTCGATGGTCACTGTGATCAATTTCGCTGTGCTGCATAAATTGCTGGTTTTTCAGCCGCTCTTCGCAGTCTACAACATTATTGCGTATAATCACATTATGGATTGGCATGCTCAGTTCTAACGAAATTGTTCATTCTTATTTTTGCGTGCGTTTGTCGATGCAGTATAGCTGCCTCGTGCTGCCCACCTATCTTTCGATTCGTCTTTCTGTTTGTACGTTGTCGGTCTGTTTGTCTGTTTGTCAATTTGTCTTTCGATTTGTCTGCCTACATCGTTGTCTGCGCAACAGGCCCTCGACGTCTAGAACGTATAGAACTTACCAGACAACATCTTCGATACAAAATAAATTTCTCTTTGCCACTTTGTGAACTGATAATTTAAGTCACAAAAGTTCTCTGGACGTTGATAAGAAACGTGAGAAAAGCGGTCAAATTACCGGTCACTTTTAATCAGATTTGTCTGCGGTAATTTGACTCAATAAACCCAAGAAATTCGACCGTATAAAATGATCCAACCACCTCTTTTTCAATTAGCGCTCACCGAAACGGCTAGCGATGACATGACCATAGTGTGAAGTCTACCAACTATTTGCGAGTCTTATTGTCAGACTGTTGAATAATTACCAACTCAGCACTATAGGCCAGTACAGCGTAACTCTTGCTTTCTAACTGATAGACCTATTTTATTATTTACAAATGGCACAAAAAGATTTCTATCGTTTCATTCTGCGATGCATTTTTCCAATAGCTAATCGTTATTTTTATTACGATATTTAAGCGAATATTGATGCGAAATAGGCGAAATATCCGTTTGTTTTTTTTGGAATTCCCAACTGTTGGTTACCTGTTGCTAATAAGTTTCAGGCAGGTAAATTTTCTTCATCAATATTTCAGATTTTTATTCATCATAAAATTCAAGTGAAAACTTTTCCTTAACTTTCATCTTCGACGATTAATTGTTTTCTTCGAAGAACTTCATAATCTTACTGAGATGCACCTGAACTACTCACTTATTAAAGCATATGAGTGAAGAGAGGAATTTAAAAAACGGAAAGAACGTAAGTCATAAGCAACCGATAACTCGATAAGCATTTAAGAAGAGAGAAAAATAGTAGAGTTATTAGTGGAAACGCTAAAACGATATATTTATTTCGATTAACTCTACCACCGCATAAATAGATCCCAATTGAAATTTAACAGACATGCAAATTGCAAATGTTATGGTTGCTCGCTTAATAATTTATTTTATTGTCCTGAAGGTTTTGTTTATCGGAACTGAAATATTTAGACATACGTCTATCAATACTTTATAAGAAATCTTTTGTTTCTCTTGTGTTGCTGTCTTGAATAGGTGTTTTTTTTCCTGCTATGCAGTCTTTTCTAATGAAAATTACAGCAAAGATAGAATTTTGTATAGAAAATTGAATTTTATAAAATATGCTGAAAATATTCTTTGAAATAAATAAACGTATAGAATTGTTCACAAATAGTGACGATGACGGCCCCAAATAGAGTCGGTCTTACATCGATAGAAAGAAGCGAAAAAGACCGCACTAAGTTTTGCTAGAAGGTGTAATTGTTATTTAAGATAAGCAAATATATTTTTGAAGGGCAAAACTCGAACATAGGAGTTCTTTTCTATCTTGAAATAAACTAGAGTTCCAACTCATTTCTTTTTCTTTACCCTAGCCTTTTCCCTCTCTCTGTCGTTAAGTCCGATCGATATTTCCCGATATGCATATATTGGAGTATTCACGTTATAGAGGAACAACAGCGTTCACAATTAGCGGAATGCGAAGAGTGGACTGATGATCAAGAAAAGGGATGCGATACAGGTATGTGCGGTATTATGCAAAGCAGCGTATGCCGCTTCACAGAGCTTACACCCAGCCAATTCGGTCTCACTAAGCAATTGGTGAGTGCTTTCTTTAATTAAACATTCGACTCACTTCTCAGCACTAATTGAAAGTGATATATGTTTATTGACTGGTTTTCCTCACCTAGAGTGATCGAGCATTTTTTCGATCTAAGGCGTTCTCTCATCGGACAGCTTTAGGGGACATCATTATGTGAGGAATAGGGAAATGCAACGAAAGCAGCAAAGATACATCGTCGATCCCTTGCATATAAAATGGCACTAGTTAGTACCATAGTATAAGATTGCTCTGAAGACAATCTGAACTCTTGAAAAGGATGAGTAATTGCATCCAGAAATCCTATTACTTATAGAACACTTTAGGCCCGTCTGTTTTGAATTTTCATTAGATCTATGAGCAAAAGCATCTCCACAAATTCGACACAAAGGTTTAAGACATAAATTGGGGAGCAATATTATAGCATGCTTATTCACCTCAATTTAGACACCTTTCTATTTTCATTTTCGTCAGGTCTTTCTCTCGTTACTTTGACGACAAAATTAGACCCACCCATGACGTTTGAAAGAGTTAACGATCGCACCAACAATGTCGATTTCTTTAATTTACAAGTTATTATGTGTTTACAGCGGAGTGAAAATACCCATCTTCTCCTTTTCATGCAATTCGAAATTAGTTGAAATACTCCTCTTGAAGTTTTTTTCTAATTCTTCCAATTTCCTTTCGAAAGACACCCTAATCTTCATTCACGTTCTTGTAGCATCACCTCTCCAACTGACTTATATAATTATTATGTCTGCAATTGAGCGAATAAATACAATAATATATATCCCAAATGTTCAAATAAAGTTGTTCGCTTATCTGACTCGTTTACATATAATATTTACGTTACTTCTTACTATAGACCTTATTAAATGATTATTTGAACAGAAAAATGAGCAAGTTTAATTGTAGGTGTTACGAATTGCTCTTCCGCACGTTAGCCTCTTGGTAGTGGCTGTTGGATATGCAATATTGGGTAGTTGGGTTCTAACGGCAATCAAATATAGAGATGGTACAAGTGAAGTTATCGATGAACTTGAAAGGTTTATTTATTTTCAGATTTCTTTCTCTTATTTACTAGTTTCTAGAGAGTTTGACATTTTATCTTTCGATTAGTGATTAAATGTGCTTGAATTAACACTATTTATCTCAGAGAAATTTCGAGCTTTTCCGGCAAAATATTATGGAAGTGATGGATCTTTATGCCTTTCAGGGATTTTAAGTTGCTGTCAAACCTACTGGCCGTTTTCCTAGCAGTTCTGATCACCACATCCTCTTCAAAAAATTCATTACTAATGAATTTTTCTCTCAAAATGTTTCGCCTAATGTGAACGTTGCCGACGTGAGGGATGAGGAGGAGATGATAGGAGTGTAAAAGCTATGAGCAGTTTGGGTTATATCAGTTTCAAGATATCATTAATTACAACAATTATTTCGGCATTTTAATTCATATTATTTTTTTTTTCGGATCTGTTTTATTAACGATGAAAAAATGGTCGCAAAAATAGGATTATTTCCTAAATATCGGCAAAATTTTTCACTGCTAAAAAATTTCAATCACAAAAACACCATTGCTATTTCAAAGGATTCGAGTTAATATTTATAATAACTTTTTAGAGCAAAGAAAGCATTTTTTGCGCAATTATTACGTATTCGTTCACAAACCACTCGAAAAATCGATTCAGAGCGTATTTTCGTCAATTTTGTGGATAATCTCTACGATATTTATCTGAGGTATCCAAAATCACCGGCTATCGCTAAAAGCATTGAGGTGAGCAATCTCTTAGCCTTCTCGTGATTCATTTTCTCATTAAGTCTCTCTTATTAATCCTCTCAAGTTGAGAGCGAAAAATGAAAGACTTAAAATGAGAATTTGAAAAGTGTTTTCTTTTCAGATTTGCAATATAATTCTTTGAAAAGAATCCGGCCCCTCTTACTCCTCGAACTCATCTCATTCATTTTATTGCTTTTATCTAAAATTGATGAGACTTTCTGTTTAATAAGAAGGATTTTTCATTCTTAAAGACATCTGCTGAGCCAAACGTTCAGTGATATCCTGAAATTTAAATATTCAATGATAATATTTAAAAAAAATGATAATGTTAAGAAATATATGAACGTTTATAATTATCATATACAGGGAAAAAATATTTCGTAAAAATAAGTCATATTTCGAAATATTTCCCATTAAACAATCGCCGGAACAGTTTTCGATAAGTGTTCGCCATTGATTTGGCTTTTTAAATGCCTCATTTCGGAGAGTGTAACTGATTGCGGTTTCGCTAGTAATTACTAGTAATGAGTGAAATTCTGCAGTAGGTTATAAAATTTAGCACATTCATAAAATAATCGCTTTACTTCATACTGTTACTTCTCTATAGGTAATTAATTATCTACTGCAATATTTTATTATATTTCATCCGTTGAATAGGTATTTTACTGTATAACTTTATTGCCGATAGTATAAACGCTAAGAGAGAAAATTTCTTGCGGGTGACTATATAACCGAACTTCAGTCAGGCGTCCCTTATGTGGATGATGATCCTCTGTCGAACGTTACATGGAATCTATTTTTTGCAGCAACGACGCTCACATCAATCGGTATGTTTCATACATTTTTGCTGGAAAATTGCCTGCTGAATTTCGAAGTGAGGAAAAAATATGAGTAGACTTTGCAAAGTGGAGATAACCTCTCCTCGATTTCCTGTCACGCAATTTGTGAACTATTTTCGTAAGCCCACGAAACTTTTCCGCCTATTATCTCCTGCAACCGCTCAATTATAAAGGTGGTACTCTTCTACTAACCATCCCAATACAGGCGTGGTACTGTTTCACACATACCACGTTCTTCCCTAACGCTGAATTAAATTACAGCATTCTGTTGATGGTTCAAACAACGCACCGTGATGTCAGCTCTACTATCTTTTGTGTCATCACTGAGCACAGATGTCCCTATCTGTTGTCTTCATCCACCACGTAGTGTTGAACTAAAGTTACACCCGTAACGGCGCATCATAATGCCACTACGCCAACCTCATCGTCACATAATTGCCGCATTTCTCTATTCTGTAGCAGTCAGGAATGAAATAAGTTGACCTCAATAATAGGCTTTTCCACATTCGCAAAATAAGCTTGACTTTTTTAAATTTTTCGGTTTCTTTTAGTTTATTCCTACTGGTGCAATCGTAGGGTTTTCCGTATGGCGGATTGATCTGCACTTGTCAGTCATTCGGTGGCATTTGCTGGAAAACTATACGTGTCAAAGTGCCTCATATTCTGATCTCATATTTAGCAACATTTGATTTAATAATTAAATGTATATATATATATATATATATATATATATATATATATATATATATATATATATTATATGTATATATATATAATTATATATATATATATATATATATATATATATATTTAATTAGTGAACAAATTCTCATCGATTCAGTGTTTCTAGTTCTTATTTCACTCCTATCCTCCCCTTCACCTCTTCCTCATCAATGATGTAATTCATTTTAGGCTATGGAGCAAATGCTCCGGATTCGGTAATTGGCCGGTTATTCATATTTTTATATATTCTTTTTGGTATACCCCTATATTTAATTACGATGGCTGATTTGGTAAGCTTGTTGAGGATGTCTCACATTCTTTGCTTCCCGTTTTTTCCTTTTCTTTTTGAATTAATTACCTTTCAAATAAATAACAACATAGTTCTCAACATGTAGAAATAGGCGTAATTTTGAAGAAAATCGTTTTTTTATTTTCAGGCCCTACAAAATAGCCTAAATATAATACGGATATTAGGCATTTCCGCATATTAATCTCCTTAAATGAGTAATTAATTGCATGGATAAACATAGATAAATGCTGTTTAGTTCTTAATCATATCTTTATGTTTATTGGTTGACGTTTATTGGCTGAATTTTCAAATTTTACTCGCATTAAAATCTCTTGCGATATTTGAGTCTTATTCCATAGAAAGCCAAAAGTCTTGTCCACTGCAATGTTTTTGTGATGAATTATCTGATTGAACTTCAACAGAACAGTATCTGGTCTGTGGTGAAGTTAGTGGTATAGTTGAAAAGTAGTAGAAAATAGTCATTTATGGGTCGTAATGAGTAGAAGATAAGAAGGTGTTCCGAACGCTAAGGCTTCTAGGAAATATGAGTAAACTTATTGGATATATTGGCCGGATTCTCGTTCCGGATTATGGAAAATCGATTATATGGTAAAAGATAATGAGTACGCGAAATAAAATATGCGGCAATTTCTATGGTTGAATGGTAA
Organism: Parascaris univalens; assembly: GCA_037576465.1. Lineage (NCBI taxonomy): Eukaryota > Metazoa > Nematoda > Chromadorea > Rhabditida > Ascarididae > Parascaris > Parascaris univalens. Next base: position 239,003,623 of record CM075173.1, read on the forward strand.
TAAGAGCGTTCTTCAGAGGGTGCTTTGTAGGCAAAGTTCTGTACTGAAGGTATGAATCGTACCTACACCGAATTTCTAAAATTTCGGTATAATTTGCACCGGAACTATCGGCGATGGAAGAGTGGGCGCCAACGTCGTGATAGCGTTGCAATCGGTGAAGTGATTATCGCTGGTGGTGAAGATGAGGTTATAAACATTTGTGATTCTTCTTGAGGGGAAAGCGGTCGGATGTGGCAAAGGAGGAGTGGAGTCACAGGCTGGACTCTTCTTCTTATGGCCGCGTTTTAAATATGAATTGAAAATTCTGCAAATTTAATTCGTTTCTTCCGGGTCGCATTCATTTCGCACTGAAACAAAGTCACAAAAATCACTTTCCACTACATTTCTCCAGTGCTCTCTTCGATATTTCCGTTCAAAATTTCAAACTCCTATAATAATTGCCAATTCTTTTCTCTTCCAATTCATTGGTTCAGTTTTTTTTCGAACTCATCGATGTGCGAATCTTCTTTATGAGAAAAAACCCTATGTTACGTATCAATCCATGTACAAGTAGAAGCATAAAGTATGTACGGTTCACAGTTTTATATTACAAGAAAGTGAAGAGTTCAAGTTTTCATATGTCTCTTCTTCTATTTATCCAATAAGCGGAAATCGTTCGCAACAACTCTTTTGTCAAAAATATTTTATCTCTTCAATTGAATTTTAGTTAAATTGCAGTTAAACAGTTTATTTTTTTATTGCTAATTATTAGTATGCTCTGAGCGGGGAAGCAAGGCTGAGATCACCAAGTGACTCTCTTATTCACGAATTATCGCGCCACCCCTTAATATATCATCCTTCCATAATAGTCGTCAGCAATAGCCCAATAGTGGTTTCCGCTTGTTCACTGAGGACTGGAAATAGCTTTTCAAAGGTTGCCTCTTCTGTTGCCAGTATATGGGAAAGTTTTTTTTTAAATTTCAGGTCGCCGAATTTATATGGACACATTTAGAGAGTACAAAATTTGTAGAGGTACCATTTTTATTAATTTATATATCGTTATTTCTGTACGTTCTCGTTGCCACCTATCTTATCTCATCGATTGAAGGATGGAGCAACTACGATGGTTTCTATTTCTTGATGATGTCTGTGCTCACTATTGGTTTTGGAGGTATAAATTCCTCTTTCATCTGTGTTTCTCACTTATTTCTATGGTTATCATTGGCTGTTTACTAGTATACTTTTTTATCAAAAATTATTTTTGAACCGTAGAAATTCATAAATGTATAGAACGGCTTAAATAAATTTTCCTGTAGGTATGATAGAAATTGAATATGCAGGTTGGTGGGGCTTTGTTTTAGCGAACTGATCATTGACTCATAATCGTTGGCATTGTTAATACGGTCAAAGGTGATGAGCAGATAATCGGCCATTTTATAAACTTTATTTTATCAGTTTTGATATATCATTTTCTCTAAATATCTCCTACTCGTATTCTTTCTTTTGCAATAATAATTCATTGCATTGCAATGTCTTTTTTACTGCAATTTCGATGGCATTGCAGTTGCTATCAATTTTAATTTTCATTCGATGATAAGCGATTTAGAGATCACTATAAATGAAGACGTCATTAATCAAGCAATTATTTCTTAATATTCATAATCAAAATTCGGCAATTTTCTTCACTTCACCATACTAAGAAGTAAAAGAAAATGAAGCAATGCATTAAATCGTACTCAATGCATCTATCGGAATTGATAAGAAAAAACTAAATTAGTACTTTGTTATGTTTTAAATAATTTCTTTTTAATTTTTTTGTCTTTTCAAAGAACCGAGAGAAGTACGTTGTCATTATTTGCAGATTTAGTGCCACGAAATCGAACATTCATTCTTGTAACGTTATTTATTATTCTTGTGGGATTAGTTTTAATGACGACGACAATCGACGTTGTTGGCGCATATTACATCGACCGGCTACATTTCTTCGGAAGACGTCTCGAAACACAGGTGTCGTTGCAGTTTCTCCTGCCATTTCATACGATAGAGAGTAAAATCGGAGTCGGAAGTTTGGCTCAAATGGGGGCAGGATTTCATGACCAAGATCATCTAGTCGATCAAAAATCTTGATCAAGATTAGAGCCATCTCATCCGATGTTCGACATCGAACCAATAGGCTAGAGTTTCTCGAGAAGCTATACCATCCACCTCTTCTTTCCATCCAAAGTTTCACAATCATTGCCTTTCCCACTCGTTTTTGAAGTTCCCCCCATTGTGATGACAGTGGCATTCTTCTCTTGATTACGCTCCCCATTTCTCACTTTGTCTTTCCCAATGAATAAATAATGCATAGAAGACAAAAACAAAAATACTTGGGAGCGTCAGTGTAGCTCAGTTGCAGAGCATTTGCCAGGGAAACGGAAAATAGATGTTTCTCGGTCCGCAGTTAAAGGCGGATGTCGTCTTTTGAAATGCTCAAAAATGGAATTTATTATCGAAAACTGAAGTGATTGTCATATTGTCGTTGACATTTTAATTTTATTTAATCTCCCACTGCATATTGCTACATTTAGAGGTGCAATAAAATATATTGCAGCAGATTGCATTATATCGAAAAAAATGCTTCATTGATTCATTTCAATTGTTTTCAGAAAACTTTCCTATAGAATTCATCAATATAAACATATTTTTTGATACAACTTACTTATACTAAAGTAAAAACCACAGAGATATTCCTGATTTCTAGAGGATAAAGAGAGGATATTGGATATGTTGAGATTCCCTCTTAATAAATTACGAATATGTGAAATATAAATTCCTTTTTTTTCTTTTTCCAGGATCCACTTTCATGGTTGAAAGCTGTACAACAAAAGCGTATTGAAGCAATGAAACGAGAAGCTATGAGGAAACTATTTGAAACTGTCACCGCATTACAACATCTACATTTTGGCAGTTAGCTTCCTCTTCTTTAAGAAAATGCCCTTTCAATGTTTTTCGATATAATACGGAAGGAATCTGTCATATCACTCTAAACCAATAAGATTTATGCGTCGATATGGATGCATTTCTACAAGACTTTAACGTATTTTGCAACGTGCATACATAGTTGTCAATTCAGGTATCTCTCATAGAATCCTTCAGAGTCACTAATAGCCTTAATCTTTCGCTCATTTTCTTTTTTTAAGTATAACGCGCTTTATTTGAACATTAATGTGAGGAGCTGTTATCCATCAAGCGTATAGGCCATTCATTTATCGACTCGAAGAAAAACAAATCGAAAAGTGCTCATGAGGCGGGCTGAAATGCATGTCTTTGCAAATGAGGATTATTGTCTGTGGAGTTGATATTCTGATAGCAATACAAAGCTCCAGAAACATTCGTCATTGGAATTTCCACTTGATTTTGTGTAGTGCATGTCGGATGTAAAACAAAAAAGAAAGAAAAAGCAGAATCAGAAACGCCTAATTTCAAGGAAAGATTTTAGAATATTATACGTCAGAAGATACTGCATGTGGTTTTTGAAAATGAAATGTCTTACAATTGCAAATAAGTTGATCGCGTCTACTCATAGGAGGAGAATATGCTACAAGGAACGTGTCAATTCCCTAAATGATACGTATATATTCGCCTCATCTGTACAGTATGATATACAACATGAAGGGTAGGTATTCGAGAATGGGGAATATGCATACATGAAAATTTCGAAACAGCGATACCATAAATAACCGTGAAGATTTTATATTTCAATAAAATAAGCTTATTTTTGCTAAATTTTCGAAGTGTTCATGCCCACTACTCACTGTCGAGATACTGTGAGCTTTAGTGGGAGGATTTCCCATCTATAGTGAAGAAATCGGGTTGTTAATTCATGTTAGGTAGGATGATCATATACGCCCTCAAGATAAGACTAGGAGATCATATAACGACTGCGAGGTAATATGGGGGCTCAGAATAAGTCTGTGAGGTCATACGTGTTCGCGGTATGCCATCAACAGCAGCGGCAAAAACACCTATAAAGCGCATAAATCTGAATTTTTTAATGACCGGAAACAACTCGCCTTTTCACTAATTGCAATTTTTTTCAGAGCGATTCCGCTTGAATTTTTCAAATCTCATGAAAATGTTTTTGAGGGATGTTATAGCGGGGCGTAAATATTTGTATACCAATCTTATTATGTTCAAACTGAAGTTAAAGATGTAATCCACAATAAAATTTCATGAGTACAGTTTATATCGTAAATGACCTATCTCATTTTGCTTTTATTTATAAGCTTTAGCCCACAAAAAGACTTTTTTCAGCTATTTTATCAAATCACTTCCACAGTAATTTATATAATAGGACCGAGTAATACCTCTAGATACTCCGCTAAGCGTTTGCATCGAAATTTTGAAATTCAAAATATACAGTTGGCCATTTTAATAGAAAAAAAAATTTCTCTGGTGGATAAGGTTGCCAATCCATAGCATTCCAGTGGGAAATGATGATAATTGATAGGTAATCTCGAGCTCCAATTATTCTATTTGAAAATATTGAAATCATCCTTTATAACAAAATATTGAAATCATCCTTTATAACAGTGTATTCTTAAACTGGCATACCGCTATATGCCCACATCTTATGCTATCGCATTTTTCTACATTATAAGTAAATAGTAATATATATATTTTCTTTTATATATAGAAACATAAGAAGTAGTATATTCCTTGTTAATATAAGTTTATATATATATATATATATATATATATATATTATATATATGTATATAAGCTGCAAATTTCTTGTAGAATGGCAGTATTGGTTGAATGAAGAGCACATAGTTTACAGATTATCAAAGCATGAATAATATGTTATCATCGAGAGACGATACGGAGAGCAATAATGTCATGAAATTACCAGGTGAGCATTTCATTATATTTTCTAAAATTCTTTGGAAATGTTTAAAGCAAACGAAGAAAAAAGATAATGAAAGAATTCTCTATTCTTTCGTGGAATACACAACCGATGAACAACAATTTCTCACAAACAGTAAAAATCCATAAAATATCAATTCTTTTTTTCAAATTTTTACGGATAATTCTCAATTTTCTTATCATCTTTTTCAGCCTTTATTTTTTGAAATATTTCACGAAATTTCACTCAGTTCTTAAATTATTCTTTTAGAGAGCAGTTGAAATCATAAGGAATAATTAACAGATTGATTCTTGAGGAAAAATCCCTCAAATAGATTACGATTTCATATATTAATTCAAAAAGAAAGTTTAATTAATTGAGTTATGAATGATATTTTATCATCTAAAGATCCGCCGCAGTCACCACGTGGCGTTGTTGCGATGAATGCGACCGCTGAATCGGTTATGTTGAAATGGGAACCACCACTTTATGTCGATGAAGGCAGACGATATTGGTATACGCTATCCTATAAAACAAGGTACGCTATTTGATTTTTCCCCGATGTTTATTAACTACCAAAGTATTTAATCAGTTTCCTGATGATTCAGAAATAATATTCATTTGTTTATTTTGAATATAAAGATTCCGATATTCGATTGTAGTGGTTATGTTTATAAGATTTTAACTGAAAGCGATCAATGTTAAAAACAATTTCCGCAAAGATGTACTATAATTATACGATGGTGAAAGAGTACTGAATGACTCATATTCAAAATGATGATCGTTATGTGTTTATTTTAAGGACACCACAAGGATTCAATAATCCATTGACTGTAATTGACTTCATCAATACTCCATCGTATGAGGTACAAGGGCTGCGTTCATTTACGCTCTATGAATTTTCGGTGGTTACAACAACACGGTATGGAAGTAGTAAACCTGTTAAATGTCAAGAATATACAGGTAAGGTATACCTTAGCTCATTCATATAAATTTAGTTTATCGACATTAGCGTAAACACCCCTGTAGTCCAAGCGGTCTTTTATACAATAGCTCGAAATCTCTATGAGTGCTTAAAGTGCATGTTTGCTGTCCTTCTCCTCCTCATTGCATTCACCGTCGCCTCCCGTCGTTGAATATCATAGCCAGAAATCACCAGTAAATTGTTGCTCGTTACAAACATGCTAGCATGCCGATCTATATCGTTTTTTAATAGCCGTTTTTTGCTGAAAGTAAATTTCCTGCAATCTCCTATCTCTACTTTAATATCATTACCAACTTCTGATAAGAAAAACTCTGATAAACTTCATTTTGGGAAGTTTTCGAAGATTTGTTTCTTCAAAAATCGTTAGTGCAGTCGATTGTTTAGAGCCATGTACTGTACCTCAATCGTTGCGTCTGGATGCAGTTAGCAATGAGACGGCGACATTTTCATGGAGAGCACCAAGAAAGAATAATGGCCCTGAGGTTGTCATTCCATCAATATTTTATTGTTGTTCTTGTGGTTATAGCATCTTCTGTGCGTTCTGTTTGTTATCAAGTAATTGCTATATCCTTACTTCAAGACCAGCAAAATTTTTATTCAAAAGCAGCTTTATTTTATTTGAATATTATTTTCAACATTTCGAAATGCGCTCCACTAGAGTCATGTCATTTGAAGTGTAACTTGAGCTTATAGTCAGACTTCTTTCTTTCTACTCTTAGAGGTCTCATACTACTCCTGAGCTTGTAGGAAGAAGTGTGTTGTTGAATAGTGGGGTAATTATTTTTACGATTGCCCGCATTCATATCTGGAGATTGTGTTCATATCATATGGCTGTCGTTATTGCTATTTAAACACCTATAAAATAGTGTGAAAGTGTTATTTTGCTTTAGAGTTATGTGATTCAATTCTCACAAGAGCCAGCGCCACAATTTCGTTATTGGAAGCGATATCGTTGTGGCAATTCGAAACGCTTTACAATTACTGATCTCGCTCCGGATACAAGGTAAAAATTTCGCCTTCGTGTATATTCTTTTAATTTTTAAACGATTCCGTATTCTACTTATGGTACTTTACGATGAGCTTCAATTGCCAAAAAAATGACTATTGTTGATTTGCGGTGCTTTCGAAATCGAAGATCCAATAGCGTAGTTTGTGTTTCAGATCAACTCCTCAGCGTCTACTTGAAATGAATACTCGAAAATTTTTGCTACTATAACAGCAAATTCCTTATCATTACAACCGAGGTGATGCATACGTTTATTTGTTAGTATTTTAGGATATTACAAATCCTGCTCAATAATGAAGATGTTTTCCTAATATTTTTCCATTTTTGATCAGCTGAGCCAATTTACTGCTACAAAAATTCGATTGCACTTAGCTGACTTGAAATTATCGAGAATTATGCGTTATTAGTAGGAATTTTATAGTATAATTTTACATGAAAGCATCCGAATCCTTAGATTTCTAAAATACATACCACTTATAGGTATATTATGTGCGTTTCGGCAGAACATAATTTCGGACTCGCAGCTATGTCGAAAAGTCTTCGATTCAAGACAAAGCAATGGTGGTATGATGATGAAGATAACAGTCAGATGATACGGCCGTTAATCCCTTTACATGCGATGGATATTGCGGGTAGTGATGTGGCTAGCACACTCTCCGCTATCAGATAGACGCTATTTCCTTTATTGTATCCAATTCTCCGTTATTTACAAATGTTTTCGTAAGGCATCGAAATCATATTGTCATCGGGTGTTTTTTCCAACTCCATCTTTCATTATTTATGGATTGGGGTGAAGGGAGGGGAGAAGAGGAGAAGACTTTGGTGACGATAATTTCAGTGAGATATCTATATTGATCAATATTGCTTAATCAATTATTTAAAGTTTTATTGTTATAGTATATTCAGAAACGTATATATATGTATACATATATATTTCAATAAATTATAAAATTATACATTTTTCAATTTCATTAATAATCGATCTTCTCTCGTCTCTACTAGCCCTCTTATTCCAAATGCAAATATCATGTAATGAAATATGTAGTAGCGAACATTTTATGAGTGTTTCTCAATTGAATATCCTCATGTCCATTATGTTTTCTTGGCTATATTCTCCTTTCTTTTCCTTAGCAAACCCCAAAAAAAAAATTCTATAAATTCGTGTTTTTCATAGATTTCTACATCATACTCGAACAATATGAGCAATAAATATTTCTCTATTTTCATTCACATATCATCCATTGAATGAAGGAAAAAAAAATTAATAAATTATTAACGCAATAATAGTCTTATTATATATATTATCGTTTATTTTTTGTTTCGATGTTGCCTTTTTTGTTAATGAATCGACGAAAATGAAAGAATTCGTCCGAGAAAATTTATATTTTTTCCTTTGCATTGAATTCTAGAATATTTCAGGTTACTTTACTCTTTCAAGATATTGTAATTTTGATTATATTTATTGAATTTGTTCGAATGTGTCGTTAATTTTCTCATTTCCATCATTATTTTCTCATCGAATTGCGTTATTTGTAAAAATTTTATATATTTATAAAAGTGATTATGTGTCAGTCGTTTTGCGTCAGTAAAACACATTAAATATAAATTATTCGAATTATTCGATAATAGTATAAAAATAAATGAAATAAACCAACCGTTTATACTATTTGGGATTTTATTTTACAACAATTCAATTGCCATCGAGTTCATTTACTATAAAGATTTCATATTTGAAGTAATCGTATCCAAGTAATCTATAATAATAGTATCGACGAAAGCGAATTATCAGTACACTATTAAAACTTACCTAGATGCATTCAGGGATAGTGATAGAAAGTAATAAAGTTGGAAGGTTGGAGGATGTACAAGAACTCCGGTGGAAGTGCTGAAAGTGCACAGCCGCTCATCCTCATCATTTCAGTGGATGAGCGGATGCGGCGTTTTATGACGTCACATAAAAATCGTCACTTATCAGCGGCGCAGGAATGCCGACCGGAATGTCATTGGAGTATCATTCCTAATTAAATTTTGCCTTTCGTATTCCATTTCAATCCAGTTATATTTATGCAAATAAATAGGATGCGACCCATTACTTAACATTACGACTAAGTCCGTTCAGCGTTATCCTTAAAGTTGTGGAATATTTAAAAATATTATTTTGCAATAATAAATAAATGAAGTCAATTATTTTGAATTTTCAATTTAAGTTTTATGGAAAATTTTTTCAATTATTTTGAATCTTTTTTGTTTTTTCTATTTTAAATTATACAAAATTTTCCTCAACGATATTTTCTATTGTAAAATTCAATTTTTATTGTTTTCATTTAAGTGAATTCTAAGCGGACTTATCAATGTCATCCAGTGAAGTTCAGAATCATCTGAATTCACTCATATATAACGAGGCTTGTTTTCTCTTCTCTTTTTTCTCTCCTAAGCATCGCCTTTACTTTTTCTTTTCAATTACTAACTCAGATGCAAAGTTATTGGTTGGCTAATTCATCTGACGATCCGTTCGTTCGTCAAGGGTCGGGACGAAGTTACCGAGTTCCATGCTCGACTTTTTAATGAGTGAGGTTTGCGGCAATGACGTTCAGGTTTGCTAGCCGTACCTTCCCTATAGCCGTTGTTTGTCTTTTCACACCTAGCCGAGGTAATTGCTGAGGATCAGAGACGTAGTTGTTACCATTTGGCCTGTTGAAAATTTTTCTTGTATGGCAGGGGACTCAACAAAGCACATAATTGGCTGAGCCAGAAGAGCGCCTAGAGCCTGTTGGATAGAAGATTATAAAATCCATATTTGAAACGTCTAATTTCGTGAGGGATGATAGGAGGAGATCATTGAAACAAATATTAGCAATAAATGAAGAGTTTTTATGGAGAAGTTAGAAATTATAAAATAAAGAAAATGGCGACATTTGCACACTTCTATCATATTATTTGAATATCTCTTGAACCTATAGAACCTATTAGTTGTTGAAATTTTTTCAAATTTTCTCGATTCTATAATTTTTCTATAAATAAATCCAAATATTCATTGATAATAGCATATATATTTTTAATAATATTTATATTCTAAACTATAAAAATGATTATTATATTGAATAAAATATTTGCAGTAACATTAATATCCTAAAATATAATGATCATTTCTTTTAATAGTTATTATTTACAATTTTTTAAAATTACTACAATAAAAATTAGTAGGTCTTTAATTCCGCTTACCTTCTCTAATTAAGAATAAATGATTTGATTAATGATACGATTTGAAATATTTCGATATTTTACAGAAATCAATGTCTCTTTTTTGTTTCAGCGACATTTCACCGCACGTGGATTGCGATACTTAAAAGAGACAAGTGGAATTGAAGAGTTCACATTGGCATTGCTTATCACATTGATAACTTCTTTCTATTTAATCATCGGTGAAAGTGCACAATTCGTCGCGAATACTCTCCTCACGATTGTTCCACTTCTACTTACATATTTTTATCCCGAGGAAAAACCACCCAATCAACAACTTCTTATTTATTGGTGAATTCTATTATTGATAAATTCACCTATATAGTGGCTATGTTTTTATAAACACCACATTCTTTACACTTAAGAAAACATTAACGTTTTAGTGATGATAATTGTGGTTAGTCTTCGATTAGAGCCACTCATTTAGGGTTGATCACATGGTTCCAACACCAAATAACGAGCTCTCAACCTGAATTCATAGATCCGAATATTTGAAGGTTTTTTTTTGTGGTTCGTCCGTTTCTTGTTTCCGGTTTTTTTTAGTTTTTAATGAATAAGTCTAGCTCAGCAAATCACAGATTTCAACATTTTATCGCCAAAGATGAACTCAAACATTGTGCTCCCCATTTTCCTTCAGGCCCTCTATCGTATGGATAATGAAGCAGGCCTTCTTTCCTTGAGCAGAAATTTCTCTGAAAGCACTCTCTTGTTTTTTCGTCGCCAATGGGCTTCTATTTCAGATTATACGGTATTAATCTTATAAATGAACCATAGGAATTTACATCATTATATGTTTCGTTTAAGGGGTTCCTTTGCGTTGATAACGCTGCTTGATCCATCATATCACGATGTAAAAGGATATTACTTCATAAAGGTGTTGCTATTATCTCTACTTTTTCTTCGGCCATTCAAAGGTGCCGAGTGGATTCTTGAACGCCTTCATCAACTGCAACAACATGAACTTACCGATGAAGTGGTCATGATTCACTTATACTGTCGTTGTTATTTTGCATTCTCTAATTTCATCGAATTTAAATATGCCAAATATAAGTTCGAAAGCAATATGAAACTTATTAAAGGATAACATTATTATAACACAATTTTTTGTTATACTTAATATCTGTTATAATTGCCAAGGTCACTTAACAATGATGGAAACAGCTGTAAATATTTCTTCGAACATAGGCGATGTAACGCGCCTAGAGAGGGAAGCGATAAGATAGTGAGAAAATCCGAATAGGTGATTTTCAACGAAGCTTTTGTGCTTTAGGTTTTATGAACTTTTTGATATCTGAATTGTGGATTTTGAATCGATTTTTCATTAATTAACTATTTTTAATTAATTATTAATTAATTCTTAATTCGTTAGCAATTCAGGTTGATCTCATAAATGGGAGCGATCCTTCGAGCAATATTTCTTCCGTTCATCGATATCTTAATAAATTAACGAAATAAAAAGAAAATGATAATTTCAAATCTTTCAAAGATTGAAGATCTCTTGAAGTAAATTTTTAAAAGAAATTCCGAGAGACCACTTTTTTCCGTCATTTTCTCTTACTGCGCTGTTAGGTAGATTGTCCTAATTTCTCGCCAATTTGCAGTTCCCAATTAACTCAAATAATGAATTATTTCAGCTTTCACGAAGTCAACATTCACAAAATGGTCTATTTACGAAGGATGAAATTCGTGAGATGGAGCGCAAATCGATCGGTAGTAAATCACCACCACCTGAACCTCCCGAACCTAGCTTCTCAAAGGAACCTCGCAAGGTTATTTGATACTTATGATAGTAGAAAAGTAACCGAATATATCAAATTTGATTAATTCAGAAGTTCATTTATTTTATTTTTTAAACCTAAGAAACGAATCATAAAGAGGGAATTTCATTGCCCACCAAATATTATTTACATTTCCTAACAAAATACGCTGGAAAATTTTCTCCCAATGACACCCTCTTGCTTGAAGCATTCCTTACTGATCAAGGAAAGACTATCGAAGGAAGAGAATGCATTTCGCGATCGTTATCAGCTTTAATTATTTATCAATACATATCAAAGATGTAGGAATATTGCGTCTATACTTTATATACTTGTAAGAACCTGAGGTTTGTAGTTAAAGATGAGACCTTATAGATTGCAATAGTTTTATGAGGAATTTTCTAAAGGAATCAGTAATTTCCAGCATCTAGAAAGTTGATCATTGGACAACACAGATCACGATTACGCTTTGTGGCTATATCGCCGTGTAATCCATTTATAAACGAGCAGTAAATTGTTTAGGAAAGAGCCGAACTCTTAACAGAAAGTAACGCATTGAAAGTGGTGAAAGGTGTTCGCAGCACACCTGTACAGGTAAGGAAATTATCGCTTACTCTCCCAAGTGTAAAGATCCGAAATTATAACTAGGAAATTGAATATGAATCATGACCTTCAGTATGATAGTAGAGTACATACTCAGGTAAATTCCACTCCCGAAAACTATCAGGATTGATTTGAAGGCATGCAGTTATTTAAAAAATAATAATTTCCGTGGACTAGTTGACACTGAACAGCTTGGATGCAATGTTTTGTCAGTGAACATAAATGCTTGCCTCGTCTCAGTAAATCGCTTCGAATATTTGATTTCAGCCATCTTTTCTAAGCGTTTCAAGTCATCAGCAATGTGGTAAGTTTCAATTTTTATTTGAAAAATACATTAAACTCAATCCACTCTAATTTCATTTCTCTAATTTTAACTTCAACTTGTATTTCCACAAGGAAATGGCTGAGAAGAGCTCATCAAAAGATGAGGAGCGTGGAGAGAGGAGGGGTGCAGTTTAACTCCAGAAACACCTAAGTAAACTTACTTATCAGTTGACAATCTCGACAAAATGCAGATGATGAATTAGCTGACAGAAATCAAACATCTCCCTTTCAGAAAAAATCAACCCCATTCAAACTTGCAGTTCAAACCTCACTACGAGTAATAATGAGACGTTGAGAAAGTGTTACATAGCTAAAGGGCATCTGACGTTAAGCTTGAAAGAAAGTGCTTGAAAACTTGAAAAGCTTGAAAAAACGTGATGTAACTTTTTTACACTTAAGCGATGGTACTCCAGAAACGGTTTTGTAATCCAGAAAAATTTGAAAAACCGAAGAAAACGACTTGCCATTCAGCTGGAAATATAGTAATTTACATTCTTGCAATTGAGTTATTCTAGTGGAATCGTAGTGATATTTCATGAGTGTCATAGATGACAGAATTAGTAGTAATATATTATTTCATATTTATTGTACTATTTTCCTAAATTTTAGATTTAAATTCTCTTGTATTTAAGGGAAACGTACATCATAGCTGAGGATACTGAAATGATCGTTGATGTATGCCTAGCTCTATTCGATCTCGCTTATGACATTCTTTACTAAGGAGATATAATCAAACAGTTTCCGAAAGATTATATTTGTTTTGAACGTAACATTGATTTATACTGAAATGAAGAAGAGCCATAGCAAGAATCAAGAGCCTTTAGTTATTTGCAGCAGTGTAAGGGACATAAGCATCACCGCGATATCAATGATATTTTCGGAACATTTATGAGTGTTAAGTTGACCTCAAGCGAACAAAGTCTGACATCAGATGCAGCAAACACGGAGACGAAATTAAGCAAAATCCTTCAAGTACTTAGTACTCGATAAACTGGGCACGACGCTTAGTTCCAATGGATGTGACTACGAAATTGCACGGAGAATAAATGAAATACGCTAAATATGACCGATACCGTTTTACAATATTGCATTCATATAACAAATATAGATTAATTTCAACATAAAAATTACCACTAACAATACGGGAAACTTCTAAGGCAGATGAACACATTTTCAAGGAAAATTTGCCATTAATTTTTTTCAGAAATTAATGGCAAATTTTCCACTTTCTTTTTCAGAAATTAGTTCTTTAAAAACGTTATTCCTTTTGCCATTATCATATTAAATTACTAACTAATGCAGATGAGATCGTCGAACGAGGGGACATTGCAAAGGAATACTATAATAGTAAGTCGACCATCGGCAAAACCCTACAGACGAGCTCAAATAGTATGAGCATTGTTAAGGCCATGAATCCAGACGACCTATATTTCGAGCCTTCCCAAAATCTTGTAAGTAAAGCTCAAAAAATAACAATATAAGGATATATCGAGTTGTTTCACTCAAAGTTTTCTTTTTTTTCAGTTATTTAATCAATTATGTGGCAATAAATGAAATATGAAATAAAAGCTTAAATGCCTTTCAATAATCCGCTTAAATATCGAATTGAGTGCAAAAATATTTCATTTCACAATTTAAGGAGTTAAATTATGCATTCAGTTATTTGTATAGTGCAAAGGAGTCATCGTTTTAAGAGGCGAAAATTCTATAAGTTGTGAATAATCATATTGCAATGTTTCATTTTGCACTCAACAATTGGTGAATGATGTCGTCGAAATTCATTACCGCATTTTCGTTTACAAGTAATTAGTACCTAAGCACAATAAACTTTGTATTTCACGATAAACGTTAGTAAGAGCGCAGCTTTAAGAAGCCGAATACTTATCTTTTCGATTGTTCTCTCCTTCCATGGATACCTTACACTTCGCGAATGCTGTCAGTTTTTGCAAATTTGCTAAAGGTGCAATTAACGCGATTTATAGATGCTCACTTCAGTGCTATCATAGATGAACTAACCTCATACCCGGAGATGAAAAATCTGCTAAATGCTTCTTTCTTAGTTAAATTGAGCTCAATATTCCCATTTATTAGGGGATATTTCGATCCCTTCACGAGCATTTACTTCATCGACTTAGTGTGGATCGGATACTTTTTGTTATTAATGAATTTATTTTGAGATATTCAATGCACCATTCAACGATCATGACACCACTTATTATATGCGCATTCAAAATACAAGCATGCAGACGATTGCATTTGCCGTAAAGAGTAACGCGATTCAACGACTTTCAGTTGATCCGCCTTCCGGCGTTCTTGAACCCAAGAGTGCACTCAACATAGCCGTAACGGTCAAGGTGCTGATTCAAGACCTCTTTACCTTGCGAGGCGATAGACTTGTGAGATCTGTTATGACATATAGGGATGAGGATAATGGAGGAGGACGGATGTATCAGCCATATAAAATAATGAAATAGGCTTAAGTTTAAGGCGTCTGCGTTAGCTGCAGATTCCAGTGTTGCGCATTTTCGATAAGGGTCGTGTAATGTCCGCTTAAGTTAAAAAATATACACTGGTTGTCGAAATATCATTCAGGAGGTATGCCATGACGCATTGAACAACTGCATATAGGGAAGGAAGTTCAGCCCATATGAACTCCGCAGCAGTTGCTATAGCCGCGATTGGTCATGGGCTCCTCTCAAAGAGGTCTTTTGATTAGGTGACATATGGAAATGGCTCCTCAAAAGCCCATTTTATTACCTCAACATGAGGAATTTTGAATCATCAACAAATACGACAATGAAGACAATGTCTTTGTTGTTGACGGTATTAAAAAATGAAATAATATTGGTTAGATATCAATAAAACCTAATCAAACTTCCCGAACTCTCCGAGACCGAGAGTGAAACTCAAAAAAAGCAATACGACCGAGATTGAAATTGTCCTAGCGAACAAAAGCACGTTCATAGTTTATTGCTCAAAAAGAATTGCTCTATTCCTTTATGCGCGTTCACATTTTGTTACAAAGAGCCTAAGAAGACGTTATCCCTAACAGACACATGTCGGTGTCAGGAGAAATAATGAGATCTCAATTCCTAGAAATTCCACATTCTATTTTAGTTGTTCAATTCAATTCACATATCTCATTTTAATTATTTAATTCAATTTAATTATCGGTTTGAAATTCTTAAACGAATTAGTTATCTATTTGGAAAATGTTTAGCATTTTGATAATATCTCATATTTTCATTCAAATTTGTTCAACTAATAAGATCTATAGGCGATTTTCGCGGATATGAATAATTTCTTGAGATAACTTCGAATTTCACATTGAAGCTCTCGCATAGTATTTATTGCAGCGATTCGATTACAACAATGCGGAAATATTTAAGGATCGTATAAAATTCGAATATGTTTATTGTCCATCTGGAACAAAGAAATTCTCTCATAAATTACTGCAACAGGTTACTTAATAACGTTTTCTTTGTATTTTTCATCCAAAGTGTTAATGAAGTGGAAAATTTTACGAAGAATTGAGAGAAATTCTAACCTGAAAACGAATTCTCATCGAACTATAGAACCATATGAATCCAGCTATAGGCTTATTTACCTGGCAATTTACCTGACGATAAATTTGTAGAGATCCAGAAATTTTCACTTCACGTAAACCTAAGCGTAGGGTATTACTATGGATAGTGGAAGCGGATCGGATTAATATAACTTAACCTTACAATTGGTGCATTACTGAATAGAATAGCACGAGATGAGTGGGCATCGTGAAAATTCTAGTCTCGACGAAGCATTTTAAGAATCTCTACAGAATTGTTTACTTTTAAAGGTAACTGGCCTAAAATGGAAGTTTCTGCAGTATTTGGTGCTGATTTCATAGTATAAGCAACTTGCAGAGTGATTTTCGGCGTCATAAAAACATTTTTATACGATACAATCCTTGAAAGATGCACCGATCGATCAGCGGAATCGGCGATCTTCCTTCTATTTAAGCCGAATATATGTGATCGTAAGAAGCAAATTGTCGTTTCGTATAGATTTTATCGTTTTTAACGTTGAATGTCTTTTCTTATCTCATGATAAGTAAAAAAGAAATTCTTTCCTAATTAAGCGAATTTTCCATCAATGATTTTTCACCGATCTATACGCAATTGACAATTTCATTATAATATATATTAGGCAATTGAAGTAACGAATGAGATTAACAAGGATGCCTACTCAACGTGGGGATACGAATCTATATTTTGATGATGCTGATTTCATCGAGTGATCCATCTATGATTTGCGTTGAGGAACTGTATCTATCATCAAATGAATGAAGCAGTTGAAGCTTGACGGGTTGACGGGATAAGATAACGAAGAGCGATAGAAAACGAAACAGCTGCTCTCGAAGCTAATCAAAATCCACTCAATTCATAGTCCTTAAAATTTCTTATAAGAGTAAGAGGTGGAAGTTCTGAGTGACATAAATGAAGTTCTGCGTTATGCTTGACAGTAGAGCGGATGCTGTTGGAAGGGGATTCTATGACTTCGGATCCCGGTGGGCTTATGCTATCCAACAGAAACAATTTGCCTGTAGCATGATGCTGGTCCACGAACAACGTCATTTTTTCTGAGCCATTAATTGCTGTTACTCACAAATAGTAATTCCAACTGCACTTACTTACTAATCCGGCTAAGTTTATATAGTAAGGCTCTAATGCAACACCTCGCTCGGTAGGTTTAGTCGTTCGTTCGACTGTGTACTGACTTGGGTAAATAAATCTTTGTGAACACGAGCGAATGGCAATGATAATGAGGCGTGATATACGCATATGAAGATATACGAGATTCGGACGATGAATGCTGCTGCAAAGAGCGATCAATGGAGAAATGGGCGATAATGAACATCCAAATCTACGTAAACTCTGTTAGCAAGTCAATATTAAGTTCTTCTCACAAGCCATTGATGACATATCGCGGAAAATGAGACATCGATATGAACAAGCACTTCAACGGATAAGCGATGGAGATGATGCATACCGAGTGAGAAAATGTGGAAATTTGAAAGTTCTACGCCTTCTCATAGTATATTTCATCTATACAAAGTGTTGTTCGATACATTTTCATCGTCGCTTCGATACCTATGATAAGCGCCGTTTGCAATCGTCACAATGAAGTATGGCGAAGATCATAATCTTTTCGGAGCAATCACCGATCAACACGATTCGTCATAATTCGCGATCTATCTGGTCATTAAGCAATATAATGCAGCAATCAATATCACAAGATAGTGTGATAAAATGTAAGCATAAACGGTTATAACTCATAAACGGTCAGATGTGCAACCTACAGTCCGAAGCAAATATGACAACTGATTTCGCGAATCTTCAATGTGCTTTTCAATAGCTACGACGTCCGCTAGCGTGCGCTTCCCTGAGTGGCGCATTTGTCCGTCTTTGTTTAGTACAATGGAAGCCCCAAGCCTTCCCCTCCTTCGTGCATTTTTAGCTAATTTCAATGGTGTTAACATCCGCGTTTCCGCCATGCGCTCTTTATCCTTTTCATGCAATCTCCTTAGGTGTCGGACACCACCTGGTGCCAATGTTTTTGCTGGTTTCCGCTGTATTAGCAACTGAGCTGAATTTTTTGCTCCCTTTCAGGATATGCTAAGAACAACCTTAAGTCTGCGTCTAATTCTTGCAAAATTCCTCATTTTTTGACGTGAGAGTAGTGGCAACAATTGCCGATCGATCATAAAAACATATATCGTCGTTTTATTCAGAAGATCGGATAACACACATAATTAAACTATAGCATTGAGTGGACAATTTATTCGAACTGATTGCACAAAAAATTATATAATATGAAAATTTGTAAAAAAGATAAATAGCAGCATGACCAGGAAGTCGGAAATATCCAAAGAGCAAAGTTTACTTTCTGATTTCAGGTGTTTTTCTTTTAACGCATCTGAATCCACTGCATGACGAAGTGCGGCTGTAAATTACCTATAGATGCAGTAAAATCAGACATCATACCCATCCACCTAACAAAGACTGATCCATAAAGGTGAAATGTTTCAGACGATCCATAATCATAGAAAAGCATCCCCTCCCCTCCCCACCCACCTACCCACAATAGGACACTAGCAGCAGACCTCAATGCTCATCCTAACGTACGACGATTTTTAAACGCACAGAAAATATGTACGGGTGAAAGACGGACTAAGAAGATATTCACGAAGATAGAATAAAGATAAATCGACGAATTAATAGCTCAAAATGGGGCAGACAATATTTCTCTTCAGATAAATGAATTTTCAAATGGCAAACGAATAGCCATCTTCCTTTCGCATCAACTGAACATGAAATATCGCTTCGATATAACTGTTTCAATGTACAAAAACAAGCGACGAGAATAGAATGCCAAGTGAGGAGAACGAAATGAGATTCAGGCTGGCTTGAAGCTATTTTTTGCTAGACCTAGGCGAGCTGTAAACTATAAAGTTCATATAACTTTCTATCGTTATGCTGAGTTGACGTTTCATGGTGCATAACGGCGTCAAACGTATGTAATATTCCAAGATTGCAATATAATACAACATTGCATCTATAAAATTTGTTTACTGATACGACTTGACAATTAAAAGATCATAACGCACAAGTGAGCGATTATAATCCAAAATTCGGGGAAAACCATGCATAACTTCTCGCCACATCTTATATAAATTCAGCTTCACCAAAAGCCTCTCATAACATGAAATTCAGAAGAATGACTAACAACATTAGAAAAGGTGAACTCTTTGCTGGATCACTCTCACCGATTCACTTCACACTCGTAATATTTCAAGCCACTGATTATAGCAGATCGAAATCCAATCAGGAAATGCAGCCGCCCAATGCACCTGATTCACCTGCAATTAGCCGCATTTCCTGGTGAATAACTTCCCTTATAAGCTTTCTGAAGTTAATATTGCAAAACAAACCTGAAAACTATCGTTTCAGAATATGTTTCAACATTTCCAGCTATCGACGAGTAACAACCAACTTTTCCAAGCCGCAAAAACTCCTTTCCCTCTAAACTTTCTTCAGCTTACTAAGACCTGTCATGATAGACAATCTATCACCAAGAAATCACCTATTTTATTATCTCTAGTTGAATATGAGTATGAAAATTCAACAAACGAATTAAACATCAAATGACGGGAAATAAAATGAAAACTCGTTAACTCTCCAAGTATTTACCTCCCCTTCAGCTTGATAAGCTAAAATTGGGTCATCGACTGGACGCGGCATTGAATGTATGTCCCATATCAGTGCTTGGTTATCATCACCTAAAAAATGATAGGGTTGGCAAACGATATAGCTCAACAATAGTAACACAACTCGTAAGTCTCCATAACTCATAAATACGCTACATCCTTAACAAAGACCGGAAACATAGATGGGGAACGAAAATTTCCATCATTCATTTTCAAAAAATGGGGAAGGAGATTTAACGCCTATTAATGTGTTTTGCGATGTTTCTACTCAGAAACTATACAGAACTCTTTTGTCACATCTATTCATACAGCTTGTTCATAAAATGCACAGAAATTCTCAACCAACTTAGGCTGAGAAGATTCTTTGGCAATCAAGGCCAACGCTCCCACGCATACGGTTTTCTTCAATTCTGGTGTGTTCAACTTGTCATACTCATTACTGAAGCCTCGTTTTTCTAATTGAAATAATATCTGCTCTATACAAACCGACCACCGAACCTGCCCGTTCCCCTCCAGTCCCAAAAACATACCCTAAACAACTTCCGATGCCATTCAACAAGTCAACTAACTATCAAATGCAAAAAGTTCTCGGTAGCAACAAACCAGCAGTGCAAATATGGCATGATGAGTGCGGCGCCCAAGCCATACCGTTCACCGTCGCACGGTGATTATTCAATTTCGCCACCGGTGTACAGGGTATGCGTACGTCTAGAATTATCACCTGCAACGATGCAATCGGTGCAAATTTCCCCCATATTCCACTGCCGCCAAATGTAAAACGCAAAATGAGATGAATTGCCCCAAACCTACACCCCCTATGAACGCAGGTTGTTCACCTTACTATTTAAATACTACAGTGAAGACGTATGTACACATTCATTCAAAACATATTATGCTATCGAATATCAGCCCCGATACTGCGAATTCCCAATCAGTTAGCAACTGAAATACGTATCTACTGTTATGAACCTCTTAGCTGTTCAAAGCCCATCGTATTTACAACATCAAACTCGAGGTTCAACGAAGAATTCCTGTTGGCGACGGTAACAATACGAGGAGGAATGTAGAAGAAAACGAATAGGAAAATGGCCTCGTGCTGGAGACCATACGACAGCATGCACCCACTCATCACCAACCAACCATTACTGACGACAACACCAACAGTTTTTATCTGTTACCTGAAAAAAGAAAGAAAGTAAAGGTGATAAATGGAAACGCACCTCGTTTGAATCCTGCGCGAAGGTAGCGATATAATTGTGGTCCTGCTTATTGCATGCTAGCCTTAGCAGTGGCACCCGAGATGGCTCTTCAAATATTATCGTCGAATGTTCCAGATGTCGTAGGTCGAACATTCGAACGCTACCATCCGCACCCACGCTCGCGAACACCTCACGACCATTACCTAACCGTGAGAACGCTATGTCGAAGACCTCCTTGTCATGTGCGATCAGCTGTGTCTTCACGCTTCCTTCAGTTGCCCGACAGGTCGTCCCTATAGCCTGACCTGTCTGCAAGATCAAAGCTAGTTCTCCATCATACACTTGAAACGAGGTATATAATAAAACGCGAGTGCTAAATTAACCTATAATTCGCAAAGATACCACTGTCTGCGATTAATAAATAAACGTCCACATCCACAGATTAAATTCAACTTGAGCAAGAGCCCAAAATTTCACAGGTTTACGAATCATAATCCCACCTCAATTTGCCATATCGTGCATGTCGTATCTATACTGGACGTTCCAATGAGCGATACATCGACATCATTCCAATCGAAAGACGTCAGTGGGGCACAATATTCGCTACTCCTGTTCTAAAATCAACTAACCGTACAAATGATCATCGGAAACTAGAAGCGTTCCTTATATTCCTGTACCTCAGCTTGCACAACACTGATGGCTTAGCTAAACGTCAGATCAGGCCGAATAGCCTAAACCTAACTGGGGTGGGAGGATTTAAAATTGTCGTCGATGAAGTGATGAAAAAATGCAATGAAACATGATTTCCACCAACTTCATCGCTTTTTCAATACAACGGTCACTGAAAGTTGAAAAATTTCACTCCACTATGGCTTAACAAGATGAAGGAACAATGCCCCTATCCTATAAGAAATGGTTCAATCAGTCCTTTCACCCCACCCTTCCCCCCACACACAGATAAAAGAAAGGTTTACCCGTCCTCATCATAAGCAACCACTAGGTACGTTATGAGCAGAGCTATTGAAAAACAGCTCATTTTAACTTGAGAAAAACTACAAACTTTGCATGCAGAAAACTTCAGTAATTATCGAAATTTCCAAGCAGAAATCACAAGATGAACATACATTGTTCAGCAATATTTCGATACGCGCACCATTCTCGCCACCTACTCGCCAAAGACGCAGATAATCGCCACTGGTTGCCACCATATCCGGATAAAGACCTTTCTAAATATTTAAAAATTCTTCTGTAATGTTCTTTGGAAAAGTTCAAGTTTTCGCTGCTAAAACGGGATCCGATCCTTTTATCCGGCTCATCTGATCGACCATATGCCATTGTATAAAATCTCTATTTCAAATACGTCCCCAAAACAAAATAATGGCGAACCGCTAAACCGAATGTGAAATGTTAACGTTATCAATGCAACTACTTGAAAGATAACATCAAATTCAAACACTACAACATATGTCGGAAAAAGAAAATTCCTGAATGAAGCTCACTGAAAAACTGAGAGATTTTTCAAGAAAATATGAAATTCTTCTTGTTTCATACCTTTTAGTCCCCGACAGTTTCTTTTTCAGCTCCCATGACAGAAGAATTCTTGCAACTTATGAAATCTTCACAGAGAAGCGGCCAACAATAAAATCTTTCTCTGCAACCCATCAAATCTACCTGGTCGGGTATCCACATAACCTTAGTCGCTGGATACGGATGATCGAATGTACCCCGATGAATAAATTCCCCCGCGTCTTCGTCCAACTGTACTATCGAAACCTAAAATAAAATCGCAGATGCCCCGCTGCAATGTGCATAACTCTGTAGTAGCCTCTTGGGCAAATTAAAAAAAAAAAACATAAAAACGAAGTTCGTCAGCGAAATTGAGGGCAAACTGATGAGGAGGAACATGAACGATGTTAATTAAAATGTCGGATTTCAAGCTTTAAACCCGATCATATCGGTTATTGGCATTTTAAGTTTCATGCCCAATAAGGTATAAATAATATTCTCATCACAAGCTTCAGTTTTCTGAAGGTCAGTTCTCCTGAAAACCAGGAAAGAATTGCTCTTCGAAGGTGAGAAGACTATAATACTGCAGAGTACAAAATTCAAAGCGGTCTAAATATTGGACAGTAGATTGCACTCATAGATATGCTTATCCTTCCTACCCCCCTCTTTCCATTATTGTAGAAAGCCGTTGCAAATTAGAATCACATTTCGGGCACAGGTCTTAACGGCTAAATGGAAATAATACAGAAATGATATGGAGAGAAAAAAGTGCTCGCAGATGGGCAGAGAAGATAGAAAAGAAGAGCGGAAAACAAAATAGCCATTGACGAAAAAAGGAACTTCATTCTGTGACCTGCCCGTTCCCATCCTCGATCGCATCAACGTTCGCAACCAAATTCGGATATCGGAATGACTTAGATTCCTTTATTTCCCAACGCATACCTCATCATCCGTGACATCGAAAATTTCCCAAAAGAACAGGTATGCCCACCTGAGTGTTAAGTGACAGCTGTCATGATTAAATACTGTGAGTGATAGGAAATGAAATTAACCTCAAAGCAACACACCTTATTGTTATACTCTTCGATGAAGCTCGCAGATGCAAGTCGAAATTTCTTCGATGGATCCGGATGCTGTGACCAACTCGTCGCGTATAATATAAATGGTGCCTCATATCTATAGATCTCCTTTCGTTTTGTGGTTGTTGGTGCAGTGGCCGATGTTCCAACACTTCCTGTCAACATAAATGCTCAAAATTCACCAATCCGTGGAAAAAACATCACCAACTATTTTGAAAAATTCACAGTTTTCGATAGTAGAGCATGGAAAATATTGTCACATTTGAAGGACAGAAATACGCAAAAAACTGCTCTAATATTTAACATAATTAATTTAACATCATTAAAGTAATGCCCAGCGACCATACTTTCCACCAACATAAAAATCCCGTCGAGCAGCTCATTCATTTCAAACATCTGATGAACCGAATTATTCCTCAGGTAAGTGATCGATCGGAATAAAAATAAAAATTTTCCTCAAACTCCTAGCCAGCCTCCAAATCCATCATGATTCAGCATTTCACCTTTGTATTGGTTTCAAACTGCTATCCACCATTCGGTGGATACACTTACTTGTGGAGATCCAGGTTAAGGACCACACTGTCACTTCAGATATGAAATGGGCTTTTAAAAATACAAGTCTATTCTATAATTCGATAATAATTCTTTTCCCTTCTTCAAGTTCATTGTCCTTCTCCTTTCCCCCACCCCAACCCATCCCTTGTCGAAGTCCTCTTTCGATGATAAAAACCCATCTCCATATATCTAGGATGTACATAGTTAAGTGAAGAAATCGCAGCAATACAATCGATATTACATTCTCTGCAATAGAATGAAATAAGAAAACCTCAAGTGAAAATTCCCAACGATTCCCACCCTCTCTTCATATTTCGATGCTTTATCCCACCAATTATATCTGAATCATAAATAAAACCCAATCAACCGATCAAATCAATGGACGCCTCAACAATCGATATAAAAGATCAGAAAATTCTTGACGGAAGAACCTTGGGCGATTTGTTCCAAATTACCGGAGACCATCTGTTGCATTGTTTGCGTATTACCTGCCTGGATATTTCCCACCTGTTGCGTATTCTGATTTACGGGTACATGACTCTGCAAGAAGGATGCTGTAAAATCCACGGGAAAAAACTCCATTATCAGTAAAATTGCATAAAGAATATTAGATCGCATAACCGTTAATCTTTTATTAAAACAAAGAACTCCTCTTGCAACTTCGACTCCGAGTTTCTTAAAGTATTCGGGAATTTCATAGAAAGTTTTTTTCATTAAGGAGATGTTTTCCACCTTCACCGAGCAACTACAACAACCCCAAGGTTACCACCTCGAAAATCCCGATTCACTTACTATTTTATTCGTTTCCCATAGAATCATTCAACATCGGTTCCCTTTTCTGCTATAGCTACCGGAAAATACGAAAGCTTATTATAATAACCGCCTTCAACCGTTACCGCTACAATCATTACCTCGTCAGCGACCCTCATATGTTCACCTCTAAAAAACTGTAACAGTCGAACCTTCACAAATTTTCGTTACCCACGACCCTTACCGTCCCTTTCAACCAACTTTCTACGGCACATATGATATCCAGATCATTTATCTCGGAACTAGGCGATCGACTTCCTCGAAAGCAAATAAAGTTACTCCAATAGGAATCTCACCGAACTGCTTGGCGCAGTTTCTACAATATGCAGTGAACTGCGCTGATAACGGAAGGAGGACGGAGGTGGTGGGAAAGAATTCTGTCAGTTACAACAAAGAAATGGGACGTCTCCTCACTAGCAATCAAGTGGGAAAACATCATTCTTTGAGGATTTATTTCTATCGGTGGTATATTTCCCTCCAGAGTCTTTCTTCTACTTCCATAACGCACCTACTCCCTTTTATTAGAATCCTCTCACCTTTCGAGATTCGGATCTTTTTTCAACAAAACTTCTTAAGTGCAACATTACCATTGCTCGAATTACAGCGATCTTTGCTCGTCGATGAAGCAACAACAAAAACAATCAACAGAAACAAAAAACATACCTTAGCGATCGCATGATCGAGCTGCGAGCCCGACATATGCGCCGTCCCTATCATTTCTTGCTGCGGGTCACCCATCAATCTCTTTGCTAAATGCTGCCTTACCGCAGTTGCCACACAATTCAACTAAACAAAACATAGCGATTATACACTAAAGAATGTCACATCTGTCAACAGCGATAGCAACGCGAGGATTTATCGTAGGATGATGCGAGTGGGACAGCGGATATTAGGATTTTCTCCAGGATAACGCAAGTGGGGAAGAGGACATCAAGCGCAAGGGAGGAAAACAAAATTGGTGACCCGCATAGTGCCGAGCACATGCAATCGCCTACATAAACATCACTTCTCTTATCACTTTATCATTATCCACAACATCGACTGAACTAGAAAAACAGTGAGATTAAAGGACACCTACTCCGAATAGCCTATGGTAGAGTAATCCGCCGAATAGCTGTTGGATCGCACAAGCTGTGACCGTCAACCGTATTGCACCTCCACCAGCCCCCTCCGAGAGCCTACCTGCTTACTGCCTAAGTAAAAAGTACGAGGATAAATTTAAAACAATCAGCAAATTCAAGTGAAAAATGCTACGCATTTCCGATGAGGCTAATCCCCTTCGAACAAAATAAAAATATATCACTATTTCGAATGAGAAAAGAAAAATCCCACTGAAGTTCTCTCTAAAAAAAACAACGACGACGGAGGGGTATGAGAAAAAATATTCCACGATCATATGCTATTTTCCCTCAACTCCTCGACAATACTTAACATCTCAAGGTAAAATTCAAACATTTTCTTATTGCGGCGATGAAGAAGACGTCCTGCATCCAGAAGTCGACCAAAATCAGGATTCACTTCCAGAAAAATTATACTACAATGAGATCTTTCTCATATTTTTTTTATTATTCCAACTAAAAGGATAATAAAAGGGTTCCCCCCCCCCCTTCCTCAATAGATATTTTTTCACTCAATTAATGCAAATAAAAAATGATCGATTAATTAAATAATTAATAAATGCAAATATAAATTTGGCCAATTAACCCAAATATCGAATCGTTACGAATATCCGCGAGAAAAGAAACAAAAATATTTTATTAAAAGAAAGAAAAAATCCACAAAAATATAAATAATTCACTGTTGAGAAATTCGAAAAAATTCCTTTTTTCCATTAATAAAATTAAATTCGAATAATTCGTTCGTTTTTTTGGGCAATTTAATTCAAATAATTTAATAATAATTCAAATATAAAATAATTTCCAAAATGCATAAAAAATCTCTTCCAAATATTACTAAAATTAAAGCAAAACAAAACTTCAAAAAAATTCATTCCATTGCAAACAAATTCAACAGAAACATTCTTAAATTATACTTACAACGATGCTCGAAATTATCTCAATCTCAGAAGCCAAACTCTCATAAATGGGCAAATAAATAAAACGCATATCGCAATATTCAACAGTCAAACTCGCAAAATCTCAAGGCTCTTCCCAAAGCAAATACAAATCCAGTCGGTATGTGCGGCCGACCAATGCACCTGGTTCACCTGAAAATCGATAAAAAATAACCAAACACCCATACAACTACTTAAATCCACACTTAAAAATGAACAATCCATCAGAGGCTTATTCGAATTATTTCCTCTTATCCCCACCTTCCCCTCCCCTCCCCTCTCCAATCAGTCGCTTAATGAAGTAAAGGATTGTAAGGATATCAGAAAAAGTGCCAACTCTGTTCTAATAAACGTCAGAATGCGACGGCTGTAGACCACTGAGAAAGGGAAGGATGGAAATGGAAATCCCATATAGAACTCGAGAAGAGAACTTTCTTATGTTTCAAATTCTCTCAGTTCAAAACATCTCAACATCATTTCTTTTCGTCGATGAGCATTACTATAAATAAAGTGAGACAGCCAACTAGCAGATACCTCTCCGGCAGCTTGATAAGCCAATATCGGGTCTTCAACCGGTCGAGGCATCGACGAAACATCCCAGATTAACGCTTGATGATCGTCACCTTAATGAACTTTAAAAACTAAAAAGGGTTTTGCACTGATGAAGTTAAAAGTCTTTAAAAAAAGAGGGAGAAAAAGGATAAAGCACTTAGCATGTAAGCAATCAAGGAAAAAAACAATAAGAAATCAGTTTCTTTTGAGTCCACCTACATATATACTTATCTCAGAGAAGCATTATACAAAGAAATAGTAACTCAGCTAACCAGCTGTGCAAATATGACACGCCGAATGCGGCGCCCATGCCAAACCATTCACACAAGCTCGATGATTATGAAGACGAGCCACTGGGCTGCACGGTATACGAATGTCAATGACCACCACCTGCAACACGAGGAAAGTTAAGTCCAACTATTTCTTGGCACAATCCTCTCCATCCCCTTTTCCCAGTCGAAAACAGATGAACACAAGAACAAACAAACAATGCTCGAAGAAACGAGGCCTACGATACGGGTAGCGCTAGGATAATTCAAGTAAAAATTAAAGCCTAACAAAGATATCCGAAATACCTTCGACGAACCGATCGATACAACAATAAAGCCCTTAGTCAAACGATATAACTCCCTAGCTGAATAACCTACGCAACAGAATAAATTTGGATTTCTTTCGAATCCACATGTCCAATGCTGAAAATTATATAGGCATAACGCAGTCAGACAATAACTGGTGAAATTGTAGGCAGCCTTGAGAGAACCAAGCAATAACTTCGCCAATCACACGACAGCATTATTATTCAAATGCTTTCAACGCAACTCATAACATCCCCATTAAGAGAGCATTTCGAGTCCATTATAGAGAAACTGGGGAATCTCAGAAACGCTCACTGCCGCATGGCTACCAATAAACGGGCACAACAGAATGACTTGACGAGCAAATGCATTCAACAACTGAAAAAATGCTTTCACTTGATTATATTAGCTAAAAGAATAAACTTCAAGAAATCATTCAAAACGCACCAAATGGAACTTTATAAGTTGAATGAATGTGTACGACAACTGCACCCCTCCTCCTATCGTTCCCCACCGACCTCTTTTCCCTTCCTCGTATCCCCATTAAAGCCAATAAGAACCCTTGAACTAATAAAGAGATCGACAGATTTAAGCAACATTCATTTTCGGCCCCGCCTTCGCAGAATCAAAGGCGTAGCCTATCAAATAAGTTGACTATAAAACCATAAACAACCAGCATATACCTCAGGCGAATCCTGTGCAAAAGTTGCCAAATAATGGCTATCTTGTTTGTTCCACGCAAGACGCATCAGAGGAGTCCTCATCGGATCTTCATAAACGATCGTCGAATGTTGCAGATTCCGAAGGTCGAATAACCTAGCACTACCGTCGGCACCTGTATAACTTACCACACTTTGTTCGCGTTATAACTTTGCACAAGAATGGGGACAAATGCCAAAACAAAAAGATGAGAGGCAGGGAGGGTGGGGAGGGGGAGGAAGGTGATGATGAGGACAGCAGTAGAAGTATACCGGAAAGAAAAGCATGTTCATTCACGATGCATCGTTGAGGAAATATCAGTGGAATTGTTATGGCTTAATTACAAAAGCTTATGTCCTTTTTAAAACATTAAGAAACGATATTTGAGATTATATGGGAATGAATAAGGCATAGAGAGGATGAAGAAGGACGCGGAAAGAGGACGAGGAACCACAGAATGAGGGAAGCGGAAAACGAGAATATGGCAAAGAAAGGAAAATATTCAGAAGAAAGATATCACCAGATCTTCAAGGGAACACACTCACCAACGGTCGCGAAATTATCCCGTCCATTTCCTATCTTCGAGAAGGCAATATCATGAACGGGCTTATCGTGTGCGATCAGCTGAGTCTTTACTGTTCCAGTTGTCTTTTTCGTTTGTGCCATTGCTTGTCCTGTCTATATAATTGAATTAACTTTCCAAAAGCTTAAAAAATAAACTTACATTGTATTATACTCGTAAGACGAGTGATTGCTGTTTATAAAATTCCTCCATCCTTAAAAAACTCACATTTTTCAGTCGAAATAAACGAAAATATAGATCGGAAAAGTTGGCCTGAACCCTAATAAGCGAGAATAATTTGCAACATCAGCACTTAAGCTATTCAACACTAACTGACTGATAATGCTTCCGAAACGAAAACGATTAAAATGAATCTATGAATTATGGCGACGGGAAAAATTCAGCTTGGAGCTGAATAAACATGAATTTCCACCCTGACATTGATTAAATGAGGAAATCGGTCATCAATAAGGCAAATGAGTTGCAATATCAATAATATTCCACCTCAAGTTGCCATATAGTGCAGCTCATATCGATCGATGATGTACCGATCAACGATGGATCCATATCATTCCAATCGAAATTCGTCAAAGGACCCGAATAATTCGATGTTTGCTTCTGAAAATTATACCGCACTAAGGTTCGTATTCAGGCAAATATGTAAACTGCTAGGCAAAACTATGGTGGACCAATATAATGAGATACTAAGGGGAAAAAAAAAGATATAACAGATGAAAACGACGCATGAAGTGAACTAAATAAATGTCCTATGAAAAGAACCTCTTACATCGAAATGGACCAAGTTAACGATACAATTTATGACACTGTGTAAACTGGTTTTTGAGTGTAAACCTATAATCACTTGGTACTCTCTTCGCTAATATCACATGTTCGCTGCTATGAACTGCTACGCAAACCTTAGAAACGGATCAAAACAAACCCACATTATTCAGGATACATTCGACACTCGCTGCGTTCCCATCTACTCGATATATCTTCAAGCATTCACCACTCGTCGCCAAAATATCCGGATAATTGTCATTCTACAAGCAAAAAACACCACTTCAGACGAGTCTCCATTAAATGCTGCGAAGATTAGGTGAGAAGACGGCACCACACCTGATTTTTTCACCCAAAACTGGAGGCTGACCCATAACCGATAGAACATTCAATTCAATATGGAAGAAAACATTAAGAGAGGTAACCTACCAGATCAGGTATCCATTCAATACAATTTGGTGGGAAATTATGTTCGAACGAGAAGCGCTCTATTAGTTCGCCCTGCTGCTCATCCAACTGTACCACCGATACCTTAAACATCACCAACATTACAGCATCAGCCAGCTGTCACTTAAGAGTGCATGAAGCGAATACCTTACTACCATGGCGGCCAGTAATATAAAATTAAAGTATGCTCTGTGCGGAGCTTTCGCTCTAAGTTTCGAAAGAATATATGACCTAACCCACAGCATTTTAACTGCGGGAAGAAATACAGTTACCCATCAAGACATTCATCAAATTTCGCCAGAAATTTATGAAAAACTTCTGTTTTTCAGTATACATTCACATCAGACGAGTTTTAGTCGATAAAGCTAGGTGATAGGATTAGCGCCTCATCGGCGGTCTCCTCATTTCGCATTATCAGCTCCCTCTTTTGCCTCCCCTTCTCTCGATTAGAGGAGAAGGTTGTTCCCGTTTAGGTAATTTTAAGAAATTGAAAAATGGCTTGCTTTGATGTTCTCACGAACACGAAAGCAACTTGAGGCAAGAGCAAAGCAGAACAATTCTTGCTGACTACCTGATCGGAGGCTGATTACCTTCACGCCGATAATTAATCTTAACAAATAAAATAATATAAATGCTGAAGACAGCGAATTTAGTTACTAATTCTAATCTAAATACCTCTCCGTTAAGAGTGGAAATTTCTAAGTAACAAAAAATTTCCAACTTATTGATGAATCGTTTTCTTGCGAGAGATTCGAAAAAAATTCCTCGAAGAATAAAAGCGAAAGGATCTTCAGATTTCCGCCCACCATATCACACTTCTTCAAACGCTCTCTTAAGAAATAGTCGGACGAAGTTACCCTGTTATTCTGAGGTTTCTCTTCGACAACACTTCCAACGGCTATACGCCAACGTTTATCGGGATGTCTTTTGCATGACCACGCTGCTGCGAACAACGGTCTATTCGAAGTGAATCTATAGATTTCACGTCGCTTCGGTGGTACAGGTGCAGGTGGTGGTGCCACTGTTGGCGTCGGCGGAGGTGCACTCTCGATACTGCTCGGACCCGGTGGTCTCGGTATACCGGTATTCGTTGGAACAACTATAATTTCTGGCAAAGATACTGAAATCTATACAAAATTGAATTGCTTCTCGCATACTTTTCACCGTTACGTTAAGCGCTAACCGAAAATTAACAAATGAAACGTTGCAAAGAAGAAAAAATGGAATGGGATCTATATTTGCTAATAAATTATGTAATTATCATTGGCAAGATATTCCAAGAAAAATTCCCTCATCAATTATTTCTTTTATTAAGAAGTGAGGGTAACTAATCAAAGAAATTTCGACGAAAATAATGAAAACAAAACAAAATCAATACGCATGATTCTGATAGAACTAGAGATCCGACTTATCTGAACTTGAGCTAAAGTTCCAACTTATTTGAACTTGAGCTAAAGTTCCAACTTATTTGAGCTTGAGCTAAGGTCCCAACTTATTTGAGCTTGAGCTAAAGTTCCAACTTATTTGAACTTGAGCTATATTTGTCGATTAAAAGATAAAGCAACATTGAAGATATGCAAGTTGGATCTTATCCTCGTGATGATTGTTTGCTTTTTTTTTGTAAAGAGTGGAATATAACCTCATAGAGATTCTTGAAAAGCTCTTTAAATCTGCTAAATGATGAGAAACTTTAATATTTTCGACAAAGAAGAACTTAAAATTCTTCATTATACGACGAAATTCCATTGAAACGTTTATATCAATCGGAGAGAATTTTCCACATATAACGAATTCAGTGAACTTCATCGATATAATTATATTATAAAATATGAGAAATCGATCCTCTAAAATTTCTTTTTCTTATCGAAAAGATGAGAAAATCGTCGATATAGAGCACCGTTAAGGATAATAGTTAACAGCCGCCCCATTACTAAGTAATTACTCGTTAGTTAACAGCCGCCTCATTACTAGGTAATTACTCGTTAGTTAACAGCCGCCTCATTACTAAGTAATTACTCGTTAAGATGAGCCGATAGGAGTAATAAATTAATTGAAACTATCGTATAAAAGATAAAGAGAAACTAACCATTAGGCATCGTGCTTGGAATCGACGATACGGGCATTTGATTCGAAGACATGTTGCTGTGAGATTGAAGTGCACGTCGATGTGACCATAAAACGACCTAATTCATGAAACTTTACAATAATACAACGAAACGCTCGAGAAAAAAAAATTATACTTATTTCCATAAACCGAGAAAAAAAAAATTAATCTAAAAATACTCTTTATCAGCAGTAACTTCTATGGAAGCAAACTTCATAGCACGGATCCCCAGCTTCGTCTGCCCACATAAAGACAAACCATTGCGACAAAGCTTCTCCCAAGCTTCCCACAAACCTCAGCTTTAGCCTTTTCTCCACCACTCTCGCCTCCCTCTCTGCCTTAAATCCATTAAAATGTGCAATTAGATCCGAGAAATCCGTTGACCTGTCTCGTTGAACCCCGTTTGGCACAGTGCCAGAAAGCTGATACAGCATTGCATTATTCCCGAGGAATCGTTGCGAGGTAGTGTGATAATAATTGAAGCGATCCGCAAGTGAATCGTTTTTTGAAGGGAAGCATTTCTGCATCGAGATGCGTTCAGTGGGGAAGTTGAGGCTTATGACCGACTCTTTATGAGTCTGTGTCGTACCCGTTCCGCGTGCACTTCGTGGACCACATCGGTGCAATTTTCATACGACGTCAGGTACCTTCGGAAGTAATAATATCTCAGTGGCATACCTCTTCGTCTGTTTGCGTCGTCGACGAACAGCACCTCACGCATAACTATGGAGTGGAGTAACTCCCATCGACAGAGCCGTTGTCGAAATGTGCGCTTCCCGTCCTATTAAAATGGAGTTTTGCTGCTTGCCTACGGATTTATCAACGAACTTCCCGTCATATCTCCGGTGGACGATAAGGAGTCATCCCAAACGTAGCATGTGAGTGGCACGGTTTATCTGGAGTAACGAATGTGATAGATAAATCACCGAAGTGCCGACTCAGATAGGGGCGTATTTTTCCACACGTCGCACATTTCCGCTGAACTATGGTCTCATCATCGTCCGCACGCGGGACCGAACTAACCGTACCAATTCGACAACCGCCACCACTACCACTTAACCAACAAACGACTTTGAAAGCTTAGCTTTCACGTGATGTTGCCATAAACAATCTTCTCGGCTATTGAATACTTAGAAAATCGAGAACGAAAGCGGAGAATATTAGTATACTTTCTCAATGATCGAAGAAAGACGAGCCAATCATCGTAATAATAAGTGAGAAGGAGTTCTCATTTTCCGAATATAATTCTTCGAAATTCTCTCGTCGTTTCTACAGCACTCCCCAAGCGATGAATGATTCAAGTAGCATTTTTATCATTAAGATCATATCACTGTTCACTTTCGCCTCTCTTATTTTACCTTCTCCATCCCTCATCGCTTCTCCGTCATCCTTTATAGAATTCCTCCTCTTCGAAGTCAAAATATTATAGTCTCTAGAAGAACATCTTCAATACACGAGCAATAGGATGTATGAGTTGTTGAAGTTAATATGAGCTCAATGACGATAAAATTGTCTCCACTCATCTTATTGGCTGTAATTTACATCGGCAACTGGGCGATGCTGGCAATATGGGAACTGCATATGTCTTTATAGGCATTTCTATATGTGTGTTTCGTTTATCGGGTCGGTTTTGTTGCTTTCACTCCGATATTTCCCACACATATTGACAATTATGTTTGGAATTGATCCGAAATATTGAAAGCATTGGTTACTTTATGTGAAAATTCTAAATAAAGAAATAAATTCGGCTATTCCTTCCATTCTCTCACTGGTCCTACTACGTTCCCAGCAGTATCAATATAAATATTCGTTGATAATATGTATTCTTCCGGGAAATGATAGACTAACTATAAGTCCTTGGATATAACTTGAAGTTGAGCTGTAACTATAGCTACAAAAGCAACGAGAGATCGAATCCATACTAAAAATTCATCCAGAAAATTTCAACTTTTAACGCTCAAATGTTTATGTACCTTTATACCTTTATTACCTCATCTCTACCACTAGGTGGCCATCTGCTAATTTGTATTTGCTGTCGTAACTTCATCTTCTCTTATACGATTGCTAGACCAATGTCCACCTCTATCTGTATCTTTGCTATCTCATTTCTGCGTTGAAGCTTATCAGTTTCACTTTATTTTGCGCTAAAACAGTAATCCTTCAAAGTTATTTACATTCGTACTTTTTTTAAAGTAATTACGTCAATAATTCATCAAAACGTTTGCAAAATTTATCCACCGTTTCGGCCTGAATAGAAGCCCAGGGGTAATTGAAAACGCTTCAATCACCTAAAAGAGTACAAATTTGCTCTTTTTGTTTCAGAAAGTATAAACCACTATATTTATAAAAGATATATGAATTTGTTGATTGCTTATCAGTGGTAAGCAAATTCTTAAGCAAATTTGGCCAAACCAAAAACAAATCAATTTCGATACTAAATAATGAAATTGTGGAATTCATTAGTAGAAAATACATCTCTTAACGGAAATAAAATCTACTATTTTATTTCCGTTAAGAGATGTATTTTCTACTGAAAGCGCTAAAAGATGAAAGTTTGTTATCGAAACAATTTCTCATTTTCTATATGAAAGATATCACCGGAAAAAGGATTCACTTCGTGTGGAATTTTTCATTTTTCCATTCAAACTTTCCGGAAAATTTCCAGCAATCGATAAAGGTCGGCGTTTATCATCAACCTTCAGAGATTCGGACACCCTTCAGGTTGGTAGCTTAACAAGTTCGCAGTGAAGTTCCCCAACAGATTACAACGTTTATATAATGAACGATATTAAGCGATATAATTTATAATTTATTCGTGGAAAATATTTGCAGAAATGAACGTTGTTGAGCTGCTTCATCCTCTAATTGACGATTGTCGTACTCAACTCGGCGATGAAACGCTCATTCTCGCTTTACAAATGATTCAAGTCGATAGCAATCACCGATCAGTCGAATCTTCTACCAAATGTGAGTTCGGTGAAAAACTATTACCAATAAGTCGAATAATTCATGGACGTAAAATTATTGCATATTACAAACAAATATTGCATATAATAAGTCAACCATGTATTAATATTGAAAATTTATTGCAAACAATGCAATCAATTGAGGATCTATTGCAATATCAGTTCGAAAATTCGATAAATCGAGTATGGAAAAGTAAATGTAAATTATCGACACTTATTGAATTCGATTATAAAAATGATGGAATTATCGCCGATAAAGAGTTATTGCATTCTATTGCACAAACGCTTATTATTCATACTGGTAAAGAAGCACTTATTAGTGCGATTGCTAATGTGCTCTTCCCAATCGCTATTTCGGGGAAAATTTTCATTTTTTGTGAAAGCAATTGTGGTAATAATTCATTATTGAACATTCGTATATTTGATGAGGATGGATGGAAAGTGGCCGAATTACTCTCTGTAGTGATGACAGATGAGGGATCATCTCGAACATCGTCAGATGAAGTCCGAAAAGCAGAAATATCGGCGGAGCTGATATCAAGCACTTATGATACCGATAAGCTGCTACAAACGACAACTAAACGTCGAGAGAACATGACATCGACGGTACTTGCCATCGGAAAATCATCGCCTCAAGCAGATCAAATGTCGACTTCCGATAGGATTTCCAAACAAACAAATGTCATCATAGGAAATGAAAATATTGCAAAATGTGAGGAAACGAGATCCACTTTACCACAAAGTATCGAGAATGGTCCTCACAAGGTCGTTGATCACGATGCAAAATTGGTAAATATCATGAACAGCAATGATGGAATCGGAAAGGATTTATTGTTGAGAAAGGACGTTGCTTATGGAAAATGTGATGCAATTCGAAGATACGATCATACTAGAAGTTGTCTCAGCAATGGATATGGCGAGGAAAATAAGTCATGTGTAGAGGAAGAGGAACCTAGAAATGTGGATGGACAAGCAGTTCTGAAGGTTTCTTACCGTCATGAGAACGACAATGGTATACGTGCAAGAATCCGGAGAATTTTAAGCAAATTCACTTTTGGGGAATGCAACGAAGACAAGACTTTTATGTGGCATGGTCTTGACTCATTAAAATTAGCCAATTTTGAGAGTGAACTTAAGGATGAATTTGCTCGCGAGTTCAACATACCATATGGATGTACATTTCGTCACGATACAATTTCTAAATTAACCGACTACTTTAAGAAATTAATGAAAATGAAATTATCGATCGATATCAGTAATCGGTTAGATTATGATCAGATTGATCGAGAAGTGAAAAAATCGATACTGAACGATGGGTCGATTCCATTAAGTAGCGCACAAGGTCGTCTTATATTTATGGCAAAATATGAGCCTGAAAATGATCAACAATTCATCGAAAAAATCAGCATAAAAATAGCGAATCTTCATATTCGACGATTAACGATTGCAATAAATAAATTGATCGCTCATCAGAATATTTTAAGAACCGCATATGTGACGACCGCGCAGCAAGTTCTTTCACTTACTGAATCGCATTTTGTGATACGAATTTATGATGAGAGAAATAAAGAGAATGAAAAACCAATGAATATATTTGTTGCGCCTCCTTTGAGGGTATTTCTGAGAATTATTAATAGCGATTATTGTTTAGAGTTACAACAACATCATATTTCAACTGACGGCTTTTCTATTACTCTCTTAATGAGGGAATTGAAAATATTCTATAGCGGTGAGAGGACGCTTAAGAAACTCAACTTTCATTATGCGCATTTTGCTATAATGGAGAAAAAACGTCTACAAAATGTTACATATGTGGAAAAACGAAGAAATTATTGGATGCGAATATTTCAGAATTTCCACTCTCAAAAATTATTCACCGATAAAATTAAGAAATCGATACAAACATATAAAGGACGAACAATTGAGTATAAATTCAATGAAATCGATGCACATATACTTCAGCATCTTGCTGAATTTTTCAACGTTACTGAATTTACACTTATTCTTACTTTCTATCATTTACTGATAAGTATTTTATTTAACTTAAATGATTTTTGTACTGGAATATCGGTAGCGGAACGTTACGATAAGCAACTACAATCATTAGCCGGATGTCTTGTGAATATCGTACCAATCCGACTAGAGATTGATTCTTCGGCATTCGTATCAGCGTTAATCAAGAAAATGGCGAATATTATCAATGAAAGTATTCATAATCAATTGCCGTTCGAATATCTTCTAAAATTATTGTCTATCGAAAGAGATATTTCTTCTTCACCACTATTTCAAATATTCTTTATTATGGATGTTATAGAAGCTTCTAATAATCAGGATCACTCGTCGAACAATGAACACCTTAACGGAGTCATATTGGAGCAACAATCAGGATTTGCTAAATACGATCAAGTATGGTATTTCATAAAAAACGCTCATAATTTAACGCTAAAAATTGAATACAATATTGATTTATTTTATCGAAATTCGATTGAGAAACTACTCAACGATTTCCTACGACTTATTCGTATAATTGGCAAGAATCCGTCCGCCGAAATCTCTACGATCGATCTTCAAGCTAATATGGAGAAATTACTTCTTCACGAAATGCGAGTCAACAATCGAAGAGATTTTCCCCTATTTCGAACACCAATCGAAATAATCACAGCACAAAATCATATGAACGTTTACTCTAATCGATTAATAGATAAGGAAGTGATATTTTCAAATATTTTCATAGAAAAACGTTCGAATCAGAGCGCTTTGGCAATTAGTCAATATTTTCTACAACATTGGGGTGAACAACAACGTGCAGATAGCACATTCATTATTCTCACTCATCGAACTCTTGAATTGATTATTATTCTACTAGCAGTTTGGAAATGTCACTTCGCAATTGTACCGTTGTGCGTCGACTGGCCGAAACAAAAAATCCGTAGTATTCTCAAGAGTCTACCTTATCCGTCTATTATTACCTCTGGCGATTTCTTGAACGGCGAAGAGCTAAAAATGGAATGTTTATATATAAATCTTACGGAACTGTTCGATCGTAGTCGTTCTTATTCGCCAACACTGATGAGGAAATCTCTTTTGCTAAATGACTTGGCCTATATAACCTATACGTCAGGTTCAACAGGACCGCCGAAAGGTGTATGCACCGAATTACTCGGCCTTAATAATTTGACCGCCAATTATACGGAAAGTTTGGCGATGAACAGATGGAATAGCGTCTATCAAGTTGTGAATCATTCATTCGATATTTTTTTTGCCGATCTTCTAGAGGCTTTTATGAATGGTGCAACACTTGTTTTAGCTAATGAGAAAATCCCAAATGCAAAAGAAATAATGGATATTACACACGCATATATAATGCCAGCATATTTATCGACACTTGACGAGAAGGCAATGGAAATATTGCAAAAAGCCGACGCAATTAATTTTGGTGGCGATCGCATAGAAACGGCCTTCTTAAAAAGAGGTATCACGAGCGGTTTAAACCTCTACCAACAATACGGTCTGACGGAAGTAAGCATTTACTCGACGCTTCATAAAATTAAGTCAATGGATAGCAAAAATTGTATGGGTAAATCACTAAACAACGTCAATTTTACAATTCGAGTTTCAAACGACTACTATGCGCTTGGTCGTCGTGGTATTTGTTGCATATCGGGTATTGGGCTTAGTCGAGGATATATCAACGACGAAAAGCTGACTGCTTCTAAATATACGGTCAGTTATCGCCTCCTCAAAGAGGAGGCAATCTTGAGTTATGATCGACGATATTTTATCACCGGTGATTTAACGGAAATGAATGAGAACGGAGAACTGAAATTCTATGGAAGAGCTGATAATCAGATAAAAATTCGTGGACAAATGGTTGATGTGGTTGATATTGAAGAGATTCTTTGTACACTCCCAATGATTGAATCATGTGTTGTAACGACACAAACACTGAAGAAATCTTTTGTGCTTATTGCACATATTATTGTTGGGAAAAAATTCCAAACTATAGAAGAGAGTCAAATTCGAAATTCAATTATTGAAATATTAACGGAAAAAATTCCATCATTTATGATCCCATCATATTTTTATTTTGTCGACAAATTTCCACTCAATTCGAATGGGAAAATTGATCGAGAACGATTGCAAAAGATCGATCAACCAATACAACGGCCGATAATGATACACGATCAACATCCTCCAATTCTCAATGAAGTGGAAATGAGTATCTGCCGAATATTTAGTGATATTCTTGAACTGCCGTCAATCACTCTGGAAGATTCATTTTTTGCAAATGGTGGCGACTCATTAAAAGCACTTCTAGCTATACAACGAATCGACGATGAATTCGGTATTAAAATCTCCTTAAAAGATATTTTTCACTATCAGACTTTCGCTGCTATACTACAATCGTTGAAAGGAGAGGAAAATATCGAAATAAAATCGATAAGAAATTTCTCCACTCAGCAAACGTATTCACTTAATTCTGAGAAATTTTGGCTTCATGAAAACGGTATTCCGCTAAGTTTTGCTCAGGAAAGACTTTGGTTTTTGGAGAATTATGAAAATTCAACTCCATTTAGTTATATTTTAGAGATGAAATTACATCTTCGAGGAATTATTTCTATTAAAGCGCTCATTTTTGCTATAAATTTTCTTATTAGAAACCATGCGATATTTCGTACGATATTTCGAATTGATACGATGGGATTTGCTTCACAAATAATCCTCTCATTAACTGAATCGTATATTACTTTATTCA
The DNA here is from genome assembly GCA_037576465.1 of Parascaris univalens. Taxonomy (NCBI): domain Eukaryota; kingdom Metazoa; phylum Nematoda; class Chromadorea; order Rhabditida; family Ascarididae; genus Parascaris; species Parascaris univalens. The sequence goes on from CM075173.1 coordinate 239,044,294, forward strand.
AACAAATTAACAAAAATAAACCAACCAATTTTGATCTATACGATTCACCACCACTAAGAATAATATTGAGTACTGAACAAAACGGAGTGATTCTTCATCTTTATATGCATCATATTTTAACCGATGGCCACTCATTTAATATTATCTCTGCGGATCTCATGAGTGCTTATCAGCGCCTTGCTAATAACGAAGGCGAAATTTTAACAAGCTTCCCTCGCGAATTATTGGAAAATTCGTATGCTTCATTCAGTTATCAACAGAGGAGAAATTATAGATCGATTAACGAGGATGTAAAACAATGGATTGAGCAATTCAGGAATGTGGAAGCACTTGAAATACCCACAGATTTCCCACGTGCTAAAATATTCGACAAACGTGGAAAGATATTTACAGTCGATTTGAATATTCCTCAAAGCGAAATCGATGCATTCTGTGATCGTTATCATTGCACTGTTTTCATCTATCTGCTTAGTGGCTATGTGCATTTAATGCGAGCATTAAGTGGACAACGTAAATTTCTGATAGGGACGACGAGTGCAAATCGAGAGCGAGAAAATTCGCATACTGTTGGATTTTTTGCGAATTCACTACCGCTGAATGTAACTACAGAGTTTAGCAGTTTAGCTGAACTAATCGATTCACTACAGTTGATGTGCATCGACTGCCTTCAGCATCAAGATATTCCGTTTGAAGTAATCATTGAACAATTGAATCCAAAAAGGGATCCATCAAGAGCGCCACTTTTTCAACATTCCATTGTATTTCATAGCGCTTCACCAAGTGAACTGCCGAAAATCGACGGATTATCAATTGAGGTGGAGGAGATTCACTCAGCGGAAGCGAAATACGATCAAACGTGGTTCTTTCAGATGATTAACTCAACAATACGACTTCAAGTTGAATATTCGAGTGCATTATTTCATGAATCTACAATTAAGAAATATATTACAAGTTATATAACGATTGCGAAGAATTTATTAAACGCTAAAGAATTGGATGAAATTTCATTCATAACGAACGAAGAACGAATAAATGAGCAATTGAAAAATCATCGAACTGATACACCTCGAACATCATTAGGTCATTTATTCACCGGTCAATGCCAACTGACCGATGATATGAAAATGATGATTTGGAACGAAGATGATACTACTTCCGGCATTACTTACAAAGAAGCCTTCAGCTTTGCCCTTCATCTCTCTTCCATTATGCAACAATCGATACTACGTATCAATGGTACTTCAATTATCGCCGATGATTGCATCGCGATCATATGTGGCGATAATTTTCTCAGCGTACTCTCAATAATGGCAGTACAATTATGCGACTGTTGCTATTGCCCTATCGATTGCAATTACCCGGATCAACGGATCGATTGCATTCAGTCAGACAGTAAATCAGTATTAATGTTAGACTGTGATGAAACAACCATCGTCAATGACAGCAGCTGCTTGAATGTCAACGAGATTTTCCGACGATGGCGTTCCAACACGGGAATCTACGACTGTCGGAAGCGCTTCAAGAGAACAAGTAATTCCGACTTAGCCTATATTATCTACACGTCAGGTAGTACCGGAAAACCAAAAGGTGTATGCATAGAACAACAAAGCATTGTAAGCGTTATTGAATATACGACAAGGCGCTATCACCTGGGTGCACGACAAAGGTGCTATCAGTTCACGAGGCTCACATTCGATGCAAGTCTAGCTTATACCTTCGGTGCAGCAACGAACGGCGCCACAATGTGTATGCGCAATGAAAATATTCAAGCAATGGAGGATATTCGGAGACACTTACCGTTAGATATACTACATATGACTCCAGCTGTTCTTCGTGCAATGACGCCTGCTGACGTGAAATCACTCGAGAAGAACGTAGGTCTATGGAGCATTGGAGGTGATAAATTGAGCGCACAAGAGATGAGCAAAGTTATCGAGAACGGTATTCCCCTAATCCAGGTCTATGGACCAACTGAAGTTACAGTTTTTCAAACAACCGCTAATATGAAAATTTGTAGTCATACATCGACTACAATTGGACCAACGATAAGCAATCTATTCGGCTTTGTAATATGCGATAATGGCCAACAGCTACCTTCCAATGTGAAGGGTGAATTCTTTATGGTGGGAGAGAATGTTGCACGTGGATATATGAACGGTAGCGAAATGAATGAAAAATTTTTTGTGCGTAATCCATTTCAAACGCGAGAGGAGGCGATAAAGAACATTAACACTAGAGGATACAAGAGTGGTGATATTGTTAAGCGTTCACCGTCTGGAGAGATGATATTTTATGGACGAAAAGATAAGCAAATTAAAGTAAATGGTTATCGTGTAGAACTTAATGAAATTGAAAATGCTCTCTGTAAACTTACGGATATTTCCTCATGTGTTGCGATTTTCCAGGATAATACTATCATTATATTCTTTGAAGGAAATACTCGACATTCTGAGGAAGAGCTCATCGAATTTCTCAGTCACTTGCTTCCATATTATATGTTACCGTCGAGAATTATTCATGTGGAGAAATTTCCACTGAATCAGAATTCAAAGATCGATAAAAATGCGCTAAGCACGATAATTGATGGGAATATTTCTACTGCGTCGGGAACGATGCTTAGCAACATAGAGACAAAGATTGCTGGGATATGGTGCGAAATACTTAAAAAGAATCAAATTGGAGTTAAAGAGAATTTCTTTGCAATTGGTGGCCATTCTTTATTGGCTACAACAATATGCTTCAAAATACGAGAAACACTTCATTGTGAGTGTCCAGTTCGATATCTTTTTGAGAATCAAACTGTTGAAAAATTAACAAAGCGTTTATTCGTTGAAATTGAACGCGCTTGTCGAGAGAAAATACAATCACGACGAAGTGGCCAGTGGTCAAGTTGTGGTCAAGATCATCGGAATGGCGATAATTCAAAAATGGCTGAGGCAAATATAGAAGCCGAGATGTCAGTCATTAGAAAGCAGGCCTCACTCAATGAAAAACTGATCATAATGCCAGGAAGCGTTAATTACGCAAGCTGGAAATTTTCCGACGGGAAGGATACTACGCAAGGGAAAATGCCAATTACCTTCCAACAAGGCAACGTGCAACCACTACATTGTTGCTTATTACAAAAACCATTACTGCATTTATATTTCAACAATCCCGATGGATCTTATTCAAAGGCTTATGAGACAGGATTCCGTATTCAATTACGTATTGTTGATCGATCGTTGCTAAGCAAATGCGTCAACCGAGTCATTATGAGCCATGATGCATTACGAACTTCATTCCTTGCCGAATCGAAGACCTATTTGCAAGAAATTAAATCTGGAAGCGAATCGTTTGTTGCGCTAAGATATCGTCACGAAAAGACCGATCTTTTCGTATCAAATCCTTTCGATTCTATTCCGATATTAAGTTTCTTAGAGGAAGTTGATAATCATATAAACTTCGTACTTCGTATGAGTCATGTTATAACAGATGCACATTCTATGCAAATTATTGCCGAAGAACTTTATACAGCTTATAATGGACATCAGTCATTGCCAAGAAATGCAAATATATATGCGAATTTCTCGAAAAGATATCGCCTAAAAGTGGAGGATATAAGAGATGAAAATGAACAATATTGGCGCAGTATATTCACAAATACTGATCGGGCAATTTTTTCAACAGATAAGCCAAGAACGCCGACTTGGAATAGCGAATGCAGCTACGTCACAAAAAATCTTCCGTCACTTAACAGAGTTATTGAAAGAATCTCGAGAAAGAATCAATGTTCGAATTTTGTCGTAATGATTGCGGCGTTAGGTGAAGTCCTAAGACGACGTCTTGATCAAGAATCAAAAATTGTCATCGGATGCCCTGTGGATATGCGGGATGATCCATCAGAATCTAGCGTTGGATTCTATATTTCTACGATACCAATTGTTATTGAGGCATCTCAATCATATTCAACAGCACAATTATTGTTACATCATACAGCACAACAAGTCGAAAATGCCATTCAACATTCGACTGTTTCGGGAGACTTTTTCAATTCACTATGTGATGATAAGGAGCTGATAAGATGTATGATAATCTTGGATAATTTCACTGTCGATCAACTATCAGCGAATAATTATTTTGAAATATCCGACGAAAACAGCGGACATACAAAATATGAATTAAGCATATTTATAACACAACGAGGAACTGATATTACAATAAAATTCGAATATATGAGCAGTCTTTATTATAAGGAATCGATCACTGATATGATCAGCGGATGGGCGAAATGCATCAATGCTTTCGAAAGAGATAGTACCATTCATAACGATCACCTTGAAGCATCTCGTAGTGTTGATATCCCGTCAGTCTGTTCATCACAACTTATCGAAAATGCTTCACTAAATTCACCAAAAAATAAATCACTATTCAATCATCAAGAACAGTACAATTACTTCGACATGTTGGAAATAATTCAACAAACTTCTAACGCCCTACAGCAATGCGTCATTCGTACAACTGGAGAATCACTTCGCAGTGATACTATCATACCGATTATTTCGACGAACTCCCTTCGTACGATGTTAATTTGTTTATCTATCGTCTTTACTGGTGCTGCTTATTTGCCTATGGATCGGACTAATCCACAGAATCGTATTCGGCAATTATTAGAAGAAAATAAAGTTGCTTATTATATTGCTGAGGAAGATTACGATATTAACAGTATTGTAGCAATTCTGAATGAAGAGCTTTTCAAATGTGTGCCTAAAGTAGGTTCCACTTTTAAGCATCGTGCGTTACCTGATGATTTAGCTTATGTGATTTTCACCTCTGGCACCACAGGTAAACCAAAAGGTGTGACGATTAAGCATAAAGCAGTCATAAACTTAGCACAACAAAGTGCATACAATTTTTCGATGGCATCATCGGATTGTGTCTATCAATTTACCAATTTTATTTTCGATAACAGCATCCTCGAAATGATAATGGCACTTAGCAACACAAGCGCCTTATTTATCGAGGAACGGTCCTTCTCAACGAAGGTATTTTTACGTGAAATCCATAATTCACATATCACACATGCGCTTCTCTTTCCTGGTTTAGTCGAGATGTTCACGTGTGAAGAAGTGGCTCTATTCGCATATTTACGCTATTGGATCGTCGGTGCGGAAAAACTGTCCGAAAGACTAATGTCAGAAGCTTTAAAGAATGGTGTAAATATAATACAAAACTACGGACCAACAGAAACCACCGCCTATGCGCTAACCAAACATATGAAAATACTCGATAATGCGAACAATTTGGGTAAACCAATATTCAATGTTATTTCAATGAGTAGGAAATTCGACGGAAATAAAGCACCGCCATTAACTTCCGGTGAACTATTAATTGGAGGAATTGGACTGATGAGAGGTTATCTTCATAAAGCAGAAAACTTTGTGGAATATTGGTGTAAAAACCATAAAAAAATACAACTACATCCCAGTGGTGATATTGTGAAGCAACTGCGTAATGGAGATGTGATTTTTCTCGGACGACAAGATGAACAAGTGAAAATTCGTGGATTTCGGATAGAACTTGGCGAAATTGAAGCTACAATATGTGCGATCAATTCGATTCAACAGTGTAAGGTGATCGTTAAACAAGAGCCAATACCAATCCTTGTTGCCTACATTGTACTCAAAGATGGTAATTCTACGCTTGAAGAAAATACCGTACGACAATACTGTATACAGCGATTACCATATTATATGATTCCAACATATTTCTTACAGATTCAACAATTCCCATTGACTAATAATAATAAAATCGATGTTTCCCGTTTATCGTCGATGGATAAAATCAAGAAGAAGCGACGAAGAGATGAGCCAGAGAATGTTCTTGAATTTCAATTATGGTTATTGTTTAAAGAGGTGCTCAACAACGAGTGTATCTCAACGGCTGATGATTTTTTTGCTCTTGGAGGAAATTCATTAAATGCAATGCGACTTGTACAACGAATTGAGGAGGATATTGGTGTCGAAGTCGATGTACGATCTATTTTTCAATATCGTCGAATACGTCAGTTAGCTGCAAAACTTGACAAAATCCGAAATGAAACGAAACGAAATACGAAATGGATTCGTGCAATTGAAGAACAGTTACCAATAATTCGTTATCATCATATTCCGCTTAGTTTTCAACAGCAACAAATACTTTTTCTAAGTCAGACAAGACAAGCCGACTACTATAGCTTATTATTCGTGCAAACTTTCGATAAATCGATTGATTATCGTTGTTTACGAATGGCTTTTTTACGTCTTATTTTACGACAATCATCGTTACGAACAATTTTCACCGAGGTAAATTATGAAACAACACAAGCGATCCTTTCCGGTACGGAATGCTATTTTCATTCGCACATTCACTCGGCTATTCCATGCGAAATGCCGACATTTTTCAGATGGCCGTCCTCAAATGGCACTGATTTTATCAGTCCAATCTACTGTTCAATTAGTCTCACGCGAGAAGCATATACGGTGATGCTTGTCTTAAGTCATATAATAAGTGATGCATGGTCGACAAGACTGATAGAAAGCGATTTGAGTGACTTATACGATCGAATTACGAAAGGTAAATTTGATGAGAAAAAACTTGCTTATTCCTATGCTCACTATTCGATTGAGCAGCATGCGAATGAAGATCACCTCTTGAAGCTTGCCAATGAATGCGCGCTGAAATTGCGCAATTTCCTGGGTGATTATCAATGTAATCGTTGGATTTTTGGGAACCGATCGACAACACAAACAATGACTATTAAATGTGTGCAGGTGGATTTCCGTTTGAATGAAACTACCTCTCAACGAGTCTATCAATGTTGTGCGAAACTCTCTACGACACCTTTTGTAATTTTTACTGCATCGATTGGTCTTAGCATTCATAAACTCAGTGGAAATCGTACGCTTATTATTGGTGCACCAATAGCAAATCGTTTAAAAAGTACCGAAGCGATTGTTGGAAATTTTCTCAATAATCTTTTAATTGTCTCGATCGCACCGGAAATTGATGAGACACTTCAGAAATATGTACGATCGATAAATGAAAAAGTCGAAGATGCAAAGCGGTATGAATCTGTTCCATATTGTTTGATCAATGATCTACTCGTTCGTGGAATGGATCGCAGTACAGAAGCACTATGTGAAATCTATATTAATTGCCGTTATAATCTAGAAGATGGGAAGACAAATCATCTGCCACCATCGAAGCTCCATAGAGTTCCAGAAATAACCTCAATGAAGAACCATCTGAATCAGGTTCAGGTGATAGGCGCACAAAGAGGATCTCCGCAGCAATATGCAAAATGTGTTCATCCAATCGAAGTGGATATCGACTTACTGGATACCAATTTTGAATGCTCAATTAGAATTCGTGCCGATATGGGTGGCCAAGAAGATGCAGAAAGCCTCAAGAAGTTGATGCAACATTACCTCGAGGAAGTTCTTAGAAGCGCTGAAAAAGAACTGACTTTGTCAAATGTGGCTATGCAAAATGCTCTTGCACCTTATTCGTTCTCACCTCAACGCCTTTCTTTATCGCCAGACGAAGAAAATGTCGACGATCGCATTGAAGAAAAGTCACTAAAGATAAAGCTAAAGAATTTATGGAAAGAATGCCTAAAAATAAATGAGATCAACGATGACGATGACTTTTTCCTATGTGGAGGTAATTCGCTTATATGTCTTAAATTGAAACGAATGATCACTGAACAAATTGGTTTTCCAATTGAGGTTGAAGAAATTTTCGAGAATAAAATTTTCCAAAATATGTTAATGCTGATTAATGCCGAACAAAATCGCTCTATTCGAAGAAATGAAAGTAGTACGCTTAAAATATTCTATGGTGATTTAATGAGAATTCACAAATTACTTATATTATTTCATCCTCTTGTCGGTGGTGTTACTCTACCATATGCGGCATTAATTCGAAAACTTATACCTTTACTAGAAGATTGTACCATTGTTGGAATTCAACATCCCAATACATTTACACTCATCTCTAATGAAAAGCAATTAACGCAATCCATCGAGAATCTTTGCACTTTCTATGTGGATAAGATAATTGATTTGGTACGAAAAGCCGACTCCTGTGTTTTTATTGGAGCATCACTGGGAGCGATCCTTGCGTTCGAATGCGCCACTCAATTATTGCAAAAAGGTTCGTCACATTTAACTCGCGTAATGGTGCTTTTTTTTCAGGATGAACTCTCTGGAAATGTCCACAATTTCGATGGCCAGAAAATCTTTTCTTAAAGGATGTAAAATTTCTCGAGTTTCAGATAAATCAATACCTTTAAAGGCTGAAATTAGAAGCTATAGAGTTTTCATATACTCTCTCCTTTCCTCTCTCCCTCTCATAATTCACTATGATTGCAAACGGCAACAATAAGGGAAGCTAGGAAAATACACCTCATTTGTATGCTATTCTGAATTGATTGGGACAAACGAGAAGATATAAAATTTGGTGAGAAAAATCCGATTGAAAAATTCATTTAATAAAGAGGAAAATCTCTTGCTAATAAAAAAAAACTTTTATTAGCCAAGCGAATATTGCCGATTTAAGAAAACATTAAAGAAAACTTCGAGAATATATTTTTTATAGTGAGATGAATGAATTATTGCAATATTCTAATCTCCGTTGCTTCCCTTCTTTTCCTTTATACCTTTTTTTTAAATTTAATTCATCGATGCGGGAGCTCTCCACCAAAAATATCCCCATATATTTTCAACTAACCATCTGAAGTCAAGTTAATGAACTAAGTACCAAAGACGTCCCACATTTTGAGTGATGTATGGATAAATAGTGCTTAAGATCTAAACAAATCTGTTCTCGAAGAGTACTTGAAATCGTTAACGATATCCCTCAAACCATAGCTCAAATCCTTGTTTTTCGCTATTGTTTTCAAATAAAGCATTGAACTTAATCTCCGTAAATTTATTAACTTCGTCCGAAAACAAAGGAACGTTATTAAGATAAGAAATGAAGTACACCTGAAAATACACTATGGATGATTTTATTTATCAGAGCGCTCCAACTCACTATAGGTGTAACGGTTGCATGCTCCTCAACTATTAGAATATCACCTTCAAAAGTTACATGGCACGGTTGATGTAAAAAAAGATAAACACCTGGTTGACTAATTTCTTTTAAAATACATTTTGCAGGTTGCACAATTGAAGGTATAATCAATATAGATGGTGGTGGGCAACCATCTGCAATGCCGAGTATTACCTTTGAAGAACATCGCAAACAGATGCATAACCTATTGTTGAGATATACACATGGCGAATATCTCAACACACACATACAAGAAGCAATGATCGATAACGCGTGGCAATTGCTTCGTATGGTACAAAATTATCGACCAAAGAAACGAATCGAACAACGGGTATATCTTCTCAAGGTGAAAGGCGAAGAGACAGACGATTATGGTTGGAGCAAAATTGCGGACACCTACATGACGACAATACGTGGAACGCATGAGGATATGCTTAACGAGGAAAATTCGGCTATGATTGCAAATATCATTGCACAAATAATATGCCCCTCCCCTATGAGACATTCCCCTCATTTTTCTAAAGTCGTTAGGAATTAAAATCACTAAATAGAACAGTGGCCGCTTCTTTTTAAACAAGAGGATGGAATTGCTGCTGAATGCATTATTGTTTGACGATAGTTATGTGTTAATAAATATTTGAAGGTTTTTCATCAATGATGCATACTTTCTCCTTTTTTTTTCCAACGAACTCTTATTGGCAGCTTCATCTCGAAATAAATTTCATAAGATATTCGACCAACACATCGACCGGATTTAGCTATCGATCGGCTGAATGAACGAAAATATACCAAAGAATTTTGTCTGAAACGTTGCAGTACTAAACTGCAAGCCTAAGTAGGAATCGTTGAATTTTAGACCGATCAACATTGCCGATTTTTAATGCCTCATAAATGTTCAACAAATATGAAAACTAATGGAAACAATAGAATCACCTGAAATCAACGCATTATAGGAAAACCGAATGTCCATAAAACTAAATCCACAAAGTGGCCACTTCAATCATCGGCAGCTTAACCGTCTGAGCCAATATGGATAACAACAAATGGATAACCAATAGAGAGAGGAATTTAATTATGAGCGCATAAAATGAAAAAAGTTAAATCCATTGATAAAATTGATTAAGAAATATTCACTCTTTGGAGAGAACTATAAAACGATGAAGTTTTTCAAAAAAATTTGCAGTATCATTTTATTTGGCTATAAAAAATTTTCACCATATTTGAATGAATCAAAAAGGACGTTCAAATCGATATACGATCGATATCGATATACAGAATATACGATCGACGATCAATGAAAATGTTCTCGACAACTCAAATATAGAGTATTTGCGCATAATGAAAGAGATCTGTGGTTGTCTCCCGATGGGTGATCGGAAAAATGCTCATTGATCATTAAAAGAAAGAAACAATCAGGGATCTATGATATTTGAAATTCGTTTAAGAATACACCCAGAGGATTTTTTTGGGGAATTTCATTGTATAGATGAATTTAATTTCTATACGTGCTTGATGTCCTATTATCGTTGATGATAAGCATATCTGTTCACTTTCATCATTTATGGGTGATATAAATGCCTAATTTGTAATATTTTCAACGATATCTCTGTTATAATTTCGGTGACCATTCCCACTTATTCAGTAGACATTTGCCATTTGATTAATGAAAGAATTAGAAACTTGAGACTAATCATTGTAAATAGTGAAGAAAAATTGAGGTCTCGTCGATTAGTGTTATTCCTATCAATAGATGCATTTCAGTGGTATCAATAAACAAAGGCGTCGAAGAAAACGTGCATAGAAAAAATTTTGATTATAAATTAGCTGTTTCTATTTCGCTTATCAACTATCCTCGTCTTTTCAGCTATTTTTTGAGCATCATCTTCACCTTAAAGGTCATTCTTCAGAAATATCCTAGTTCTCTGGAATATCATGCAAGTGGTTGTTGGAATATCACGCACTTTACATGCAAGTGTTGGTTGTTCAAGTCTAAATCTAAGAGACCATTAAATATGTGCAATGTCGAGCAAATTTGGTGAAGATAATTGCTTTTCGTTGATGCAGGTGGATAGGATGCGTGGACCGATGTTATTGGGTAGGTATTAGTAATACTCGACGGTTACCTTAGCAACGATGCGATGCATTTGAACGACGTTCATCGTTATTCATTTGCGGCCGAGCAATTTCACCTGTCGCAATCGGTTTTATTCTTGAATACTTATTGTTAACTATATTTGTGTGGTGGGGAATTTTTTATTGAAATTTAAGGAGAATTTAAGTGTATTTTGATATCAATTCCTATTAATCTTCATAGGTCACAAATAATAGTTCCTAAGAATCATATCCTTCCTTTTTACGATTATTCATTACTTTCCTCATTGTTTTTCCAACATAATTGATGCCATGCTATATTGCTTTCCAATAATAATTCTAATAATTTCAGTATTACATATGCTTCTATCCAATTATTTCCATTTACTATTAGTCCCAATGTTATATTCCAATTATCCCATTATAGTTAAGTAACACTGCGGCAAATTGTTTTTTTAAGAGAAAGAGCACTCTCAACCTCATCCATAGTTCCTAGTTACTTGGTTCGTTATAAAAGGAAGTAATTTATTTATTTGTACATCTAGGTGCATATTATTTATCTATATGAATGATTAAATGTCCAATAGCCTGATGGCTTACAAAAAACTAATGCCTGTCATAGAACTAGTTCATAAACTAATACGCCAAAAGCTGTCATGGAACATGTCATGGAACTAGTAAGAGCCTATTCTATAGAGCTAATTATTGAATTTCGATCATCACGAAAATGGTAGTAGGCCATGCTGCAGCGGCTCATATTTAGTCAATAAAAGGTGTAGTTTGATATGTAAGTGCACTTTTAACGTGCTAATGAACATACGTCCAGCTTTTACTGAGAATTTAGGTGATTCGGTTGCTAGTTGTAGAAATTACGGCAGTTTTTATAGGCCCTATACCTGGTTATCAATTAAGGTGATTTCATTATTGTAGTGGTGGACTTCACTTTTTCCTTACTGCAAGTATAACACCATTTCGGGATGCAAACTTCCTGAGTACATAGGATCGAAAAGATGTTCCACAATTTTTTTTTTCTACCAAAAAGTTTGAAATAACCATTGTTCCTGTTACAGACATGTCGATCTTGATCATTTATAGGAACTTGTTGCATTCTGTTATGCTCGACTTATTGTCGAATTCTTATTAACGTACTTTTTTATTTTATTTCTATTAAGGAAAAGATTCAGTTCTATAAAAACTCATCGAATATCACTCCTAACAAAGATATCACTAGTGTATCTTGAATCTCTTCTTGATCGCCACCATTGAATCGTATGATTGCGACAGAGTTGATAGTACATTACAGGACAACTTTATTTATCGCATATACCAGCTAATTAAAGTTAGAAACGGCATAGCTTATATATCGGTCATTAAATGACCACATATTCGAAATATGACCACAGCGATAAGTAGTTATTATGGCAAAACTTCCGCTCATCTAGATCAGTTTTAATGGCTAATAATGATCAATTATTCCCTTCCAATTCACCACAGTGTAGCGCCTTAAACGTGACCATAAACAAGGCGATCTTCATCGAGTATTATCATTGCCAAAGCGCTGAAATCGTCACCATAAATTCAATAAATGCGCCCAGAAGTATTCGTAGATTTCATATATATAAATTCCAAAAGGCGAAGAGAAACATACATAGCTAAGAAATTTTCGAGAAAATTTAAATAATGCCGAACGTGCCGATGAAATGAAGTGAATTTAAACATCGATGAAGAGCGCATTAATGAATATAATGTGAATGGGAACACGGTTTTTGAAAAAATTAATATATATATTAAACCTATGAATAGAAATATAAAATACGCATATGCAATTACATAAAGCGGAAAATATTTTGGCTAAAAAATGCAAGAAAACAAATATGAAACAGGAGAAATACAAGAATAAAAATAAACAAAATACAATAAATGATGATGAAAAGTATAGAAGAAGAATAATAGTCTACAACTGGAAATGTGGAAATAGCTTTCAATAAATCGCATCGATGAAAATCATCGTTAACTTAAGTGATGAATCAATGCGACTATGAAATCCAGAAACGTTTCCATGATGCAGCAACATTCTTTTAGCGATTATTCGATACGTCTTGGGCATTTCTTGGACTGAAAATTGTCTAAAACACTCTTAGTGAGGTATTAGTGCTATAGCAGCTGATATCTGAAGTATGATTTTCCATAGTAGCTGACGACTTTGAGTTCTTCGTTCACGATCATTAGCCGCCATGAAAGCCATTACAAGAAATTTATATGCGAAAATTTTATTAGCATTTTGTAGCATAGGATGAGAACGAATTTTATTCCGTTGTATTCATGAGGTCCTAACGATGAAAATCTTCAATTGATTTCGACAGTTCGGTGCAAAGCGCTCATAAAACGATTTACCGAAGCTGATATAGGTGAAATATTCCTGCACTCTTGCATATCTAAGATAAGACGACTATATTTGTATGTGATGTTCAGAAATCGATTAAACAGTAAGCTGCATATACCATAGAACAGAAAATGCGATAGAGCGAATTATTGTTTGTTTGTTGTTTTGTATATAGAAGAGTCGCAAAATACAAAATTGCCTTTTTTTCATCGCAATAATACAAATTTCCTTGCATAGCATTTCAACAATGTCGATGTTGCCGATAGAATTTTTCCGGCAAAATTTGCCCGAGATATATCATCAATCAATAGTAAATATGCTATATTCGCTTGAAATAAGCAATATTTCAATTAATGCAAGCTGAATTCTAAGTGAAAATAGTATCCCACCAATGGAACACCTGTTGAGTTGATACGAAGAAGTTACGGCGATACATCAAAAAATAGCTCATAGTAATGTTTATTTATTTTAACTTCTTAATTTTTATCATTTCTTTTACGTTTTTAAGTAAATATAAAGATGTGTATTTATAAGTATACTTACAAAACAGTCATCTTATAGTTTAATCTGCAGTAGACGAATACTATGCGTATACCTGTGCATTGACAACTTGTTAATGTTTACAGGTAATTTTTTAAAGTTCGATTTATTGCGGAGATATGTTTGCATATTTGCATTTATTCGTATTGTAATTCGTTTCTTTTTGCAATTCCCATTCTCTTTTAGACATTTTTGATGAGAATTTTATCGGAAATAACGAATTTATCGCCTCTAATGATTCGTTGATCATTATGCGATTATGGATTTTCTCAAACCAATACAAACACAGCGAGGAATGCTTAGTCCGATTGATGTTGAACGCATTCCCACTCCATCGTTATTACCTCGTGATGATGATATTATTGAACTTCTCAGAAGCAATGATTTTGATATTCGTCTTCAGGTCTTGTTTTCTTTCCTTCTTTTTTTTGATATTTCTGGATGTCGTTTTCGATATCACCTACACACTGATATTTCAATATCCAATAATATTACTAACACAGTTGTCACTAATGTTTCCACGATGTTCAGAAGCTCTACTTTGATAATCTGATATAGAAATTTGATATCTGTTTACTCCTTTTGAATGTTGAATTATTTAGTGATTTTAAGTACATGAATCAATTTCTTCTTCTACTTCAAAACCTCGAAATCATTCCATTGCTCCATTTCATGGTTAACGATGAATCGATGATCATAACAGTTTTGAGACAACTATAATCGTTCTATTTTTAGTGTAATTTTGTTGATTAATTCTGAATTCCTATTCACTTTTGCTTATATGTAACACTGAATGAAATTTGTAATGTTTTGATATTTTTTCTATATTGGAGTTCTTTTCCTCATCAAGCAAGTAAATGTACAACTTTGTTTGTATCTTTTTTATATAATATTGATATCAAAGTATTAATAGGTAGCAGTTTTTAAGGCGAGAGTATTTTATAATGGATAGGTTTTCGAGCGATCAAAATTGCCGGATATACTCGATTACGCTTCGATCTGTTTTTGTTTTCGACAACCGGCTAAGATTAAGATCAGCTAGGCGTATATAATTTGTAGAGAGAGAATATTTGAATCTTTTTTAATGCTTAATAAAATTTACTCTTTCTTCATATTGCGCTTAGCGTTGCTAAAATCAAGGGAATTTTGTTTTTCGGAGTCACTTTTTCATCAAAACTTCCAAACAGAGATTTTTTTCCGCCCGAAGGTTCGCACTTTCTTTAGTGAACCGCTTTCCAGCTGGTTAGTAAAAATTGAGGATATATTCGGAAGCTTATGGAGAACTAAATATCATGAAAGAAAGTATATCTGCGTTAGTTACCAGCTGAATTAATTGAATCTACCATTGTGCATAGTGAATTAAATCTCAGTATTTCATAAGCTAACTACAGCTTTTTTCAGACTCTGAATCGTTTGTCAGCGATAGCAAAACGCGATCCACAATGGTTTCCAAAATTTGTGCGAAAAGGCGATCTTTTCAAGCAGTTTGATCGATTGTTAGTTGATGATCGATGGGAAGTACAACATCAGTGCATAAAATTCCTTCTCGACGCTATTCCCACTTTTGGAAATGTAGGTTGTTTTGTTGAGCTTTCTTTTAATGAAAAGGTTTTTCCATTTTTAAAAGACTAACGGAAAAAGTCACAAGTAAGAGGTTGAGGGTTGATTTGCTTAATATAGTCGTCGTTTATTAGGCTTTTTATAAATTCGTTTCTGTTGAACACAAAAATTCAAAAATTCTTTTAAGCATATTCTGAAATCCCTTCTGCTGTGATGACTATCCTGCTTTAGAATCTGCATCTGAGACGGGGAACATTAATGATTGCTTACTTTACAGAACTGTGAGCCAAAAATATCGTAGAGGCAACTGCACATGCGAAGATGCGTTCAGAATTGATTTCCTCCCCTCCCCGCCATCCCCTCCCTAACTTATCTCGCATAGGTTATGGATTATTAATATTACTGTTTTTCATTTTGCCCAGTTATAAGTATATCGGATGAATTATCATGCGATATACAATCTACTTATTATTTCGCTAATCGAGTAACCTTGTAGAATGTGGAATGGTGTGTTTCATATTTGCTTCCACGTCTTATAATGAAGCTTGGAAGTTCAAAGATAACCGTTCGACGTGTTACGAATCAGATGCTTACAACTTATCTAAAGCTTCAACCAGAAGCTGTCAACATCGTACAGGTATCTGTGTTCCTCTTCGTTTTCCTCTAAAAGCTTATATTGGTAGTGGCTACATTTGCCGATGAGGTTTTCATATCGAACTATGTTATTTACGTTGACTCAATTGCTCTTTTATTAATAACATAGAAATAATTCTGAATTTTATGAAAAAACAATGAACAATGAAAAACTTCTTGTTTAGATCGATAAAAACGATCTCATATTGCAATAAAATGTTAGTCTGCGATGAAAGCTCAAAAATGCAAAGGCGACATTGTATCTATTTAGCCATTTCTAAAGTATTTTTCTTTAATTTTCTATTTAAGCATATATATTTGTGTGATGCGCCAATTACTGATATAGAAAATTCCCACGTGTGAGGAACACAGTAACGCTGGTAGCAATGCTATCCTCTGATCTTCCCCCAGAACCGTTGCAATACATCCTACTGAGTCAAAATCGTTGACGCACCGCCGCATATATCTGATATTACATTCCTGATACGCTCAACCACGCTGCCTTAACTTCCAACGATAACCTGTTACTGAAATAGTAGCGAGCGGGTTCGGCAATTTACAAGTAGAGAGGCGATGAAAAACTACCGATCATTTTGTCACTCTGAGATGAATCAATGCGCGAGCGTTTTCAAAGAGTGAAAATATTTAAAAATGGCATAGATAATTCATATGGATGAAATTAAGAGTGACTTCAGAGAGGGAGATTTTAGATCGATTAATTAAATTTGCTGACTAATTAAACATTTAATTTATGCTGAAAAAAAAAATATAACTATAATTTTTATAGTAATATAATATTTTTAGAAATTCTTTTCTGAATTCATCGAATAATAATCATTATTTTAGAGGATATTAATTAATTTCCTATTGAGTCGTGATAATGAAGCAATAGTAATTGATGAGGTTCTTAACGAAATATCAAATCTACTTATTCCTGAATGTCGTACGCAAAACTGGAGCATATTGACTGATGGTCTTACAAGATGGATGTTGCTTACGTCTGAGATGAAACTTCAAGAGAAAATCGCTCATGTGCTTACGAATATTAATGGTGAGTGCGAACTCGTCTAAATGATCTCTACAAAATGTGAATATCATGTGTATAGCGAGCGATAAAAAGTCTTTTTTATTCTAAAGTCTTATCAGTGGATTTCGCCTAGCTCTGATGTGATAAAAACTGCTATCGATATAAGTCTGAACCAAATTAGGTCATGCAGAGTTCAAGAGAGGTCAAGCTACAATGGATGGCTAAAAGATTATAGTCAATTGTATCCGATATGCTGCCGGGAGATTATGCGAATATCTAAATTTTAAATAGAAGAATTTAGGGATTTTTTTTTTAAATTTACTACTAAATTCATTAAGAAGTAAGCAATATTAGTATAGAAAATATTTCATTTCTTTCGCAATATAATCTTATTGAAATTTATTCACTTCACTAATATTTTTTCATACGTTGGGAAATTCATTGTATGATTTTCTATGATAATTGTTTTCTTTCTACGAAATTCATTTTCCACTTTAGTCAAAAATAAAGTTGCTATTTTTCTACATTATTGTTTCGCATTGATATTTCTACATTCAGTTGGAATTTTACTCGTTGATTGAATTCATCAACGACTCCACTTTGAGATGAGTTGCCTCCTCACCTTAAAGCACAAGAGGTAGGAATAAAGCTTTCCAGAACAAAGGAATCTGATACCGTGGATATCTTAGATATCCGGATATCTTAGAAAAATTCAACTTCAGTGATATTTCCTATTGGGAAGAATTTTTTTGAATTCATCGACTCGATTTTTTTAAATGAATATTTCAGTCTATTTACACCCGCAACGCTTCGAAGAAATCATTTCCGGTTTACCAAATGCGCAAAGAGCGATATGTGAAAAATATCGGAGCATTATATTCGAAAAGAATGCGAAATTTGATATGGAAACAAGTAAGTTGTAATTTTTTTTATTCGGTTCTTCATCTTTATCCAAATATTTTATCCATTTTTTCTTTAAAATTCTCAAAAAAAAGATTTTTCCATTCATTGCATCATTATTTATTTATTTGGATATTCAGTTATTTTAATTTCACAATGATTTTCATTGAAATACTAAATATTTGAGAGAAAAGTACGATGAGTTCGAGTCGGAGTACAAACGAAGCGACTACTCCGGAGAAGAAGTATCGATTCGGTATTGTACCAACGATGGTGAGCAATATGCTAATTAATGATGCAGAAGCATCAACACGAATTGCTGGTCTTGAGCAGGTAATTCCACTATTCATCAACAATAATGTGCAGATTTCCTTTTTATTGAAAAGAAGTTGGAAGCTTTACAAATATTTATTGAAGTTAGCATGGATGTCGTTATGGATATTTTTAATCAAATATCGTCTCATTTCATCGTCGCTCAGTTTCCGCATTAATTCATACACCGAAATAGCACTGAGAATATGTCGTTGCTATTATTAGCGGCCGTATTACCAACCTAGTTTTCATTTTTCACAAAGCTTTATGCATTGATTATTAAGCTACTTGCGGCTGATAAATTTACGTAAACGATCGATTGCAGATGCAATGATTCATCCGATTTTTTCTCTGGAAGATTCCTAATAATACTGGAAAACCGAACAATTCCTATAACTGAATTTTGAACAAAACAAAAAAGATTGTATTTTCAGACTAAAGCGATCATCGAGAAAATATCAGCAGAAGATATTCGCAAATTTGTGCCACATCTTCATTCGTATTTTGTGACATTGGGTAACGTATTGGATGATTTGAATTTTAAGGTTGTCGTATTGTGTTTAGATGTTGTAAGACTTACAGTCGAACGACTCAATGGACATATTGCCGTACATGAGCAGGTTGGTACTCGTTTAATTTTTATTTAATTTTATTTTGTAATTTTTATTACCTAAATAATTGATTAAGCTTTGAAAGTTAGTTTTTATTGCTAATTAAAGTTATTTTAAAGATTTTTCATTTTTTACTCATAAATATTACATTCGTGGAAATAGTAATTGTTCCTGCTTTTTCTTCTTTTATTCAATCATTCATTCTTGTTATCACTGCATTTCTTGAAATGTGTACACCACCACGTATATGTGTGTATTATACCTATAACTGTTAACGCAAATCCTTATAAAAATTTCTCTCATCGTTGCAGCTTTTTTGTCTATTTAGTTATTATTTCATTAAAAATCTAACCTCTAGAACTTGAGCTTGAGCTTGAGCTTTTCCATATATCAGCGCGCTTAGTTTAAAGAGATTAACTTTTAAATATTAATGAAGTAAAAAAAAATTGAATTTCAGCAAATCGTTTCGATTATTTCGAAGCATTTCGGCAATCAAAAAGCCGTAATCAAGCAACTTATTATGAATATATGTATGAATCTTATGCAAAATGCAACTATTAAAAGTGTTATCGCTCTACTTTGTGCTTATTTGAATCACAAAAATTCACGTATACGTGAAGAGGTAAGTGAGACGTTATAATAAGTATTGCAATGAATCATTTCAACTTTTTTATTACTTAAATAGAAATATTATTTGAAAATCCATGAAATCTCATCTCTGAAAGAGCGCTCTGAAAATCGTTTGACTTAATTAATAATCACAAAAGATGCTCGATTGCAGTAGAGAAATTGAGAAGATCTAATAAGCCATGATATGAAAAAATGGTTATTTTGGCTTTTATGTTTCACTGTTCGGCGAAATCCACCTGTAAAGTTACCTCGGAAATTCAAAAAAGAAAAAAATTAAGAGCGAACTAAAGCGGAAGTTTATGAAAATAGACGTCAATTGACGCATAAGATATGTTAATTCATATATGTACACATTTCCTTTTAACAATAATATAATGTCATAAAATAACGCTTTTCAATTATTCAGCGAATAAATGCAATATGAGCTGTATAATAGATTTTGATCGAATATGAGTACATATAAGTTAGCCAGGATTCTTCAACTTCATTGGAAGTATTTTTCATGCAATTGGGAAACTTTTAGCTTTAAAGCAATCCAACATCTCGTTTATCCACAACGATAAAAGTATGTGAGAATAATAATGCTAGAAATGACTTCTGACGAGTTCACTGCTTCTTTTTTTGAATCTTTATTATTACTTATATTAGCAGAAAAAGACAAAAAGAATTAAGACTAATTTTATTAATGAATTTCATTGTGGCAATTTAGTGTTCAAACAGTATCCATCCTTGAAAGTAGCAGTCGACAGGATCGGTGGATCGTTTATGAGGATTTCTTAAAGACGACTCTAAATCAGTGTACCGAATTGTTATGGATCCTACCCGTAGATCTATTTGCATGACTGCTGCGGTGACTAAACGATCAGAACATGAACAAATCGAGAAAAGAGCCACATCTCTGACTACTGCTCGTTGTTCTTATAGTTTCACATATTCATTTACTGCTAAAAACTTCACCTGTAATTCAAAAATTATTTTTGCTATAGATAATAAATATTATAACGGCGGCACTTCTTACATTCAATGCATCGAAAATGAATCTTAACGCGATTGCCACATTAATCTCTCCGCTTCTTACCGATCCCAAACGGCGTGTCAGGTGAGCTAATATCAACGAGCATTTTTTAATGGTATAACATAACCATATATGAAAAAATCCTTACTAGGCAATAAGTCTTCAGCTTGAAAAGGTCTCTCTTTCGTACTTATTGTAGAAGAAAATATCTCTTTTCCTCCTGCACCGCCTCGTTCCCAATCCTTCCCAATTCCACCATGCGACTTTAAGGATTTTGGGACGGATTTGCAGAAGTATAGGTTTTTATTGTATATTCCTATTCCTACAATAAAAATAATCTGCCACTCAATAAAATCCTTCCATATCTTGGGGAATTTATAGCCTCACTCGTTTTATTGATCGATTGTATGGCTAATGATTGTGAATAAGTTGTTTGAATATAAACAATCCATTGTTTATGTCATCTCCTTGAAATCTGCATATTTCATCTTTGCTCATCAGTTGCTGTCATCTGTCGCTCAATGGTCATCCTTGACAGAAAAGCCTAGAAACCTAACAGAAGTGTATTAGCTGAAGAGGCAATAATCAGGATAAATATGAAATGTCATAATATTTCTTTCAGGTTGGCTGCATTCGAGAATTTCGCAGTCTTAGCAAGCTTATCGAGTGGTCGCATTGAGGCATTACTAAAGATCGTTCATGAAGTGGAGCATAAACACCGTTCATTTGGGCTACTAAATGCTGTTACGGTAATCCTCTGTATCTATCCTATTTTCCTCTCTTACGTAATCAGCTACCACACGTTTAGAATCTCGTTTGTAAAAATTGATGCTGTTATCTCGGATGTGGATGAAGGAAATCTGTCATTTCTGCACAACTTGAGGAGTCGAAGATAATGGAGAGTTGGGGAGGGTGGGCACAATGCAGAGGTCAATAAAACTCGCAGTATTTTCAAGTGCATTAGACGAATTGCCTTTCATTTGGATGTGACGGTTGGGTGGAGGGATTGAATATAGGAGAGGAAAGAGATGATTGGATTCTACAGCTTGAATTTTAAGCAGCTGAATTCCTTTGTAGTCGGCGGCATTTTCAAGTGTTGATAATAAAGACTGAACTATTGAACGAGTTCAATTCTAGCGAAGGCAATTTTTTTCTTATTTTTCGATCAGAGTTTTCATACATTTAAGAAATTCACAATTACTCTTAAATATTGATGATTATTTTCAGGCTCGTTTATCGCGTGATTGCCTTCCAAGAATTCGTTATGATGGTTTAATTGAATATTCATTTCCCGTTTCGTTAGATTCATCAATCAATCTAAGGGGAACCACACAACAAAGCGAATTTTTGGATTATGAATGGATTATGAGCGCTAATAATGGTCCAAGTAGTGCATTTTCTAGGTTATTTGATTTGAATTGCACCATTTTTCTTTCAAAAAATAAAATAAAATAAAATCATTTTTAGTTAATTCATTGATATAGCTAATGCTTAACTGAGAATTCTACTAAATATTAAAAGTATTTTTGGTTATTTGCTTTTTTTTCATATTAATGGATGATTGAAAAATGAATTTGATAGAGGAGCATAGGGAAATGTGAATATTTCAAGTGACGATTATTATATATAGCCTTGAAATCTGTACACAACTGCATTGAGTATATGCTTACAACCATACTCTATGAGGGTCGCTCATAAAGTCATATCATATTGAGAATTAGGAGAAGGCAATTATCCTTGTCTATGCGCATATTTCAGGATGTTTTCAGGATGTTTGTTTGTGTTTAGTTTCATTGGATCCGTTCGTTCATCGATCATCAGATCCATAATGCAATAAAATTTAGGATGATCTCTGAACGCCACATATGAAAGATATTTTTAATTCTTCAAAGTAATGCAGAGCGACGTTAAGAATTCTTGTGAGAAAATGCATCGTTTATTTATTTTTTTGCCGAAATGGGGCAGCAAATCTTACAGTTGATTTCCGATCATTAAGATAAAAACGTTTAGTTCAATGCGATTAATTTTTCCCATCTATTACCACAAAAACTTCCGCTAAATCTTTTAGTCTTTTGAAATTAGCGGAAAGCAAAGATCTTCTAATGTAATAAAAACTTCGAACATACATTTTGGGGATATTAACACGAGTTGAGTCATTTAAGTGAAACACATTTCAATGCAGATATTAATTATAGGTCGTTCTCCCCAAGTCCGATCGATATGGGTCCAATCCGCGCTGCAGCGCATGCTTCCAGTTTTTTAAGAGCCGTGCGACGACAATCAAGCGACGAACGGAAACTTCCTTGGGAAACCGATAACGACTACAAGGTTATCTCATTACAGTTTTAATTAACATGGAAATATCCATTGTCCGGATTACGTTACCGGATCAGTAGCGCCTTCAATTTTCTTCCGGACTCCATAGATCATCAACTAATGATCATGCCCATTTCTGGATTATGAGGGCACTAGCGATCCCTTTCATACAGAACGCGGTGTTACCATGCAGAGCATCTGCATATGGCCGAAAAATTCGTCGATTCTATATTACTTTCATCTGATTCCTAACATTATAATTTTTTATTGTTCATATATATTGTTTAGGATGACGCCTCTTCTTTCAATTCCTCATTACTATCCGAGAGAAATCAAACATTCGAGGACATCGGAATCAGGCAACAGCACGACGTGGACGACGTTGATGGTATAATATTTATCGTTACATCCTTCAGCAGTAATTTGTAGAGTAATTCGTTAATAACTGCACAAGCTTTAGTGCCTAAAAATCTACAATTACTACGTAAGTGAAAGAAAGGGAGAGAGAGGGAAAGAGTGAGACAGAAAAAAAAAACAAGAAAGAAAAGGAGAAACGCAACGCGAATCGAAGGTAAAACGAGGATCCTACGAGGATCGAAATAAAATGTATTCGAAGTAGTAATTTGACTGTAATAAAAGTATTGCTGGATTATTGATGGATTGATGGATTAATATTGCGATTAGAGCTTCAGTGAGTTGATTTATGTGCTCTAATGTGTCATGCTTCTCGTGTATATTCAGCTACCTCAATATAAGGAAGAGATGGCTATTTGTCTCCTTTGTCCATCGTTCAGTATATCGAAACAGCATCGTCGATGTTTCAGGATATCAATTTCTCGTTGTCATTCATTAAGCGTCTAAAGAAAGTGCTACTTTCTTTGATGCAGCCGTTGAAAATTTCAATTATTGCTTCAATTTGTCTCCAATATCATAGTCAAACTTTTTGTTATGAAATAATCCATAAGAAACTTCCGTTTCAGTGTAAAATGAATCGTAAATTTTACATTTTCGAAGTGCAAATCTCCGCAAAAGATGTTCTCAATTAAAGCTTTGAAAATAAGTTTTTTTTTCTTTATTTTTTCAATTTTTTAATGTTTTTCTTTTATTGTTTTTATTGTTTTCTTTTTCTCGTCTATATTATCCCCTCTTCAACAGTTGCATATTTCACTTATTGGAAAAAATAGAAATAAAAAATTCCATACAAGAAATCCATATAATAAGTATAATTAAGGAGGTGTTTTTCTTCTTACTTGTATAGAAATTTTTATTCCATCTATAAAAGGATAGTAAATAAGACTAAATTCAGATAGGAGAATATTCTCATCGAATGCTTTGTGCTTCTATGCTTAGGCATAAAGAGAATAGCCGACCGATGTGATGTTGCTATAGTAACATCTCGTCAACGGAAATCATCAACTATAACTAAAGCTTGTGCGCTCGCAGTCAATTTCATTGTATTGCTATTACTCTTACATATCGACTTTCATATTTGCTACTCTGAGCATTATTTTTATTTTCTATTTTCTATTTTATTTATTTTATTTATTTTATTTTTCAGAGTATTATCGAGTTTGCAAATTGCAAAGAAATTACAATATTCCAATAATTAAGTGCGAGCATTTCTCGATTTTGTTATTTTCACCTTTAATACTCAATATCGCTTTGTACGGCATTTTTCTATCCGAATTGCAATTTTTGTAATTTTCAGGCTTAGCAACTTGGAAAGGCCCTCCCTGAGAATTAATCCCAACGTTTACCAAATAGTAGGAAATAGTTGACCGCTTTAATTTCGTCAATTTCTTAGGAAAAACTTTACTGCGCAATCAATCGACGCCAGAAAATCGAAGAGCGAAAATTTAAAGCCAAAACGAAATTAAGTTCATTTTTACGTATTTCTATTGCAGAATATCTTCAATGATGTTAAATTAGTGTGCCCCACTTTTTTTGAGCAATAATAGACTAAATAATTCATATTTATTTTCTTTTACTTATGTCAAAATGTTTTACCCAAAATTTACCGTGGGGAATTTCACGCTAAATGCACAAAATTACCTGCCGGGAAATTTGCTGGTAATGATGAGAAATTTTTTAGACGATTAAGTATAAACGATTGAGATTACACTTAAAAAAGTGATCATCATAGTGTTCAACGATTTCCTTCATCTTCATAGCACTCTCGTAGGAATTTCGTTCTTGGCACTGCTAGCCACTTTGTTGAAGTCGATTTGAGAGCACTATCGTCATAAACGTGAAAATCTTAGTCGATTTCACCTTTTATTTTGCATTATTTCACAAATCGTCTAATTATTACGTTGTTATAAATGATAGAATGATAAGTGATATGATAAATGATATAAATGATAGAAATATCAATATGTACTACAATTATTTCTCATCATTAAATTGTCTTATTCATTATGATTATTTAAGTACTTTCCACTAGCCGTCGTGATCATTTTATATTCCCACAGAAGTGCTGTTTTTATTGGGATAGACGAGTAGTCATTTCAGTTTCTATTGTGATCTTGTCGTATATTAGAAAATATTTCATTACCATTTATGATGCGGCGAGGATAGCGCGATACGTTCCTAAGAATATACCATCGATTGGCTTATATTAATATCTGCAAAAACGCGTCCCAAAGTTGACTTATCTTTCATTAATGCCAAACAAATAGACTATCGATTTGTCAACGATATATTAATTTATTATATATACTTTTATTATTTTTAAGTTTCTTATATTTTATATTTTTATATTATATTAAAAAAATTTTTTTAATATTGGTATTTTCAAATCTCTAAATCGTTCAATTGTCGATATTCTAAATTTGTATAATTGACTGGCAGCGAGTTGCTATTGACAGCAGCAATTCGTCTGTGCCGTAGATTTTCCGCTCCGATAACTTGTACTACGATTACTCCACTATCGGTTATATCATTCATTTGATTTCTTCATGTTTGATTTTCGTCAGTCATCTTAACGTTAGGGTCGAATATATATGTAGTGATATTTATGTTTTTATGTACATTTATATATTTATATTTATTTATTTGCTTATTTGAATATTTTCGATTATATATGAAGCGTTTCATTTCCGCTTAGCATCGATCATCATGAGGCGTTTTGTTTAAGCGAATAAATAAGAGAAAGTCGGGCGTAAATTTCGAGAGCTGCTTGGAAGCTCAATTTTGATGAGCGTTATTAATACTCTTGTATGGGTTCGGCGGTGAGTCGATCCACTTCCGCAAGTACTGTACACACTCTAAAGGTACGACCGTTCTCTCCAACCGGTACCGCACAAAATTTACAGTCTAATCTCAGGACAGCTGGTAGTAAGTCGTTTTAATGATTCGATATACCATTATTACACATACGAGATATTCAAATTTTTATGCGTACTTCTCTAAAAGAAAATAAGCAAAAATGCGTCATTCTATATTTAGCGTTTCCCCATGTGGTTATGGTGTCAAACTGGATTAGCTAAATGCCATTAGAGAAGTGTGGTTCTCAATTTGTGTTTGTTGATGTGTCAGCGTCATTGGAGTGAGCTTTTTGAACTGCAACTGAAGACTGACCTCGATATTGATCCTGAGCCCGAACTTTATCATCTTTTCGGAAAAATTTTATGTCACTTCTTGTAAAATGTAGCATCCTTGACGAATATCGCAACTTACGAATGCTCGAAGAGTGGTCAAAGTAAGTAAAATTCCCGAATAACTGATTTAGATTTCAGTTTATCTCTTTTCTTTGCCTAAATAAGTGCTTTCGCATATGCTTTTTATTAAGTTGAATACTCATAAATATCGGAACTTATCATTAATTAATTGTTCATTCACATTCACTGGATATATATTCATTGTTGCTCGCCACCTCCGATCCTTTGATCCGTTATGGAAAAGGTTTTTCTTTTCGAGTTGAAGGGTGATTCAGAACATGAGAGAGAGGATCCTAGAGATATTTTCAAAATGAATCGAAAATAGTTTAAATGATTTAAATCTATGTTGGATATTGATAGTATGATTTACTACTTATTGGATCTTAAGTGAATATAACAGTAAAGATTCGCTGTCTGATTTTATTATTTTTCTTCTGTTTTGAATGGTGTCTCTTTAGTTACGGTTGCTTAGTTAAATGATGCGAGCTAAATGTTGAGACTCTCCTCTGTCTCATTGATTGGTTGTTTATTCGTAATGTATCCCTTATTTTAGTGCCCTACTTTGCTGGAAACTGCTCCTCTTCCTGTTTTCCAATAACTGACTTATGTGTTTCTTATATGTTTCTGTTACCTCACCCTCCCTTCTCCCCTCCTCTAAAGAAAAGAAAATTCCTCACATCGCTTAACGTCTTCATATCAGAAATTTTCTACTGCCGCTAGAGGTCCAAAGAGTATTTTTTAATGTGATTGTATTCGCCTCTAAAAATATTGGATGGAATATCTTTCTGAGGATAAACTCGAAGAAAATGAGAATAAACTCAAAGAAATTAATTGAAGCCGTGTTAAATTTAACTGATTATCAGTGAAAGTTGTCGCCCTCAAATATTCGGAATTACGCATATCATATGCATCATTTAATAAATCCTCTAATCTTTAATAAAATTTGTCATTAAACAATACTTGATCGGTACCATTTGATCTGGAAAATCTGAAATCTGACAATGATTTCTGAAAAGATCGACGGTACCATTTCGATTATCTCCCATCTTTTAGAATCGTTATATAAAATTGAGCACTCGGCCCGTTTTGTCTGCCATAATTTAATATCTGTTGGCAGCTAGCTGAGGTTTCTCAGTAGGGAAAAGAATCACGGAAGAACCTACTGACGGGAACAAACGATGATGAAACGGGGCCTTCAAAGACAATAGTTTTGAAGAGAACAGCAAGCACTCACATCACCTTTTAGCTACGAATATATTTCTGAACTCGATCAAGTAGTGACACGATCACTTCATTGATTCCATGATTCTCCAGCTCGATTATCACAATGACGTTATAAAGCAGAGCTGACAAGGAAAAGCATTACTGTAAATTATTATCAGCATTGTACAATCACGAAGAGTATATACGTAAAGAGCACAAATATAGTTCTCTGTCATGACTAAAAGTCGATTAGAAGGATCGAAGACGATGAAAGCGAAGTCGATTCGAAATTCCAAGAAATCCGAGCAAAGGATCCACTTGCCCTTTATACGTATTGGCAAAAACAGTACGCATTTCTGCGCGCAAATGTTTATTCTATTTCAATGATATATTTTATTGTGTTTATTGATATTTTTATCATTTCTATCAACGTTAATCTTCCGCTAAAAGTTATCGACTTATATAAGAGGATGGAGAGCATTTGTGGATGTCCAGGAGTATAAGAGGATGGAGAGCATTTATGGATATCCAGGAAGAAGAGCGTGTCTGATATTGCTGCTTTTTTTCATTGAATTGTTTTCTCTTGTGGAAAACGGTCTCAAGTGTTGGAAATTTTTCAAAATCCTCTCTCGATTGAAAGTTGCGACTATAGAGTAAAGTTAAATAAAGACATCGCTCCATTCTTCTCCAGAAATGGCTAATCGAGATCCATGGAAAATGTATTCGTTGAGCAACTAAATATTCGTTGAGCAACTAAATATTCATCTATCATGAATATGAAGTTTTTTTTTTCTTAAGATTTGTAGGAAATCTGATTATCTGAGTCTAATCATTTCAGAAAATAGTCAGATTTGCTATTGTGAGCAAATATTGCTGGTAGAAGAAATGCACTACATATGCGTTCATCCATTGAATGATATATATGGGAGATTCAACAGACATATGCGCCTAATCATTCATTGAAATATTTGTATAGAACTCAAATTGAAGCGTCGAAAAGTTAATTCCCAATGTTTGGAAAATGCTACATCTATGACCAGATTTACACAAAATATATTTAAAGAGATCAGAATGAAAGACGTTTGAAGCCTATGATGTAGGACGAGTAACCCTGAATATACACAGAATTTTATTGGAAAATTACTGATAAATATTTGTAAATGTTACAAATTACGACAAGATACAAGTTTACTTGGAATTTTACCTCTCTCATTGCTAATAAGACCTTTATTAAGATGAGAAATTTATGATTAAACATGCATTCATGATAAGTTGACGGTGAAGTTTTTCATAAGATAACTAATAACTTCGTAAGATAACTGGTAACTAACTTTCTTATATTTTTCCAATTTCTCTCTTTACAAATTTGAACTTTCTTCATTTTCCACTAATTGTCGTGGAATTTTACGGCACTTCTAATTTCTATTTTAGATGCCAAATTTTCACCAAATGAAGCAATCGTTTCATTGCAATCTTCAAATCCGGCCAACTCCATAAGAAGCAAATCGAGTACGTTTATTAGCGTTTTCAATATTTGTTCATTGTAAATCTTCCCGCTCATTAAGGAATTATTTCCTAATAATATAGAGTATTGTTACGCTATGTGAATATTATTTATTTAATATTTGCATTAATTCACTTATAGATATATGTAGGTATATGATATCGGATATAGATACTTGGATAATCGATCGACTTTCCGTTTTTCGATCGTTATATTGTGACATTCTTATTGTTATCCATCCTCGTTGTTTATGCGAGAATAAAGCCAAAATCATGAACTAATCGATTCGTTCATGGATGTAATAATAAATATAATCAAGTGGATTTTTGCACAAAAACTGGTGGTCTTTCTTGGATTATTCCATAAGATATTGCTTAGTAACGGCTGAAATTGTGATCATTCAGTATTACTCTCATAGATTTCGATCCTTATTGCTGGACATTTTTTACTCGCATATGACCACTGGAATATAAGAACAACGGAAATATTGAACGGATCGCATGAGTGCTAAGTTTTTTCTTTGAACATTAAGGCAAGAGGAGGAGGTTTCGAAGAGGGGAAAAATAATCAGGATGGGATGGCAGTGGGGGAGGGGAGGACAGGTGGAGGGTTAGATTAAGAGAAAAGCAAATTAGCATACTACTTATATATCGTCGCTTTTTTTTCGCTATTGTATTTCAGAAATTTTCTATGATAATAGTTTAAACGTTAGCAATTAGAAAATTTCCTCAGATTTAATTTAATTTCCAGGTGAAAATGAGCAACTTGTCAATGATAATACGAATCAGGTGAATTGAATTTATTAATATTCTTCCGCTCGCATTATAATGCTGAAGAAAAAGCGAGCTTGTCCAATAATTTGCACCATTTTCTCGTTCCGATATAATTTCCTCAATGAAACATCTTCCAGAAAATACTGGATAATAAACATCTCCATAGATTCTCCGAGGGGATTTTCGAAAATTTCCCATTGTGATAATAAGGGATATGAGTAAGTTAACTTTTCAATTGCACTTATAAGTTAATGATTTTCGCCATATAAAGCATTAAATCTTAAATAGATGATAGCGAATGAAATGCAAAAAAAAAACAGTTTTGAATTAAATTAAAAAGTAAAGCATTTCCATGTTACTATTATCTTTCGAAGATCTGCGACAACAATTTGGGTTTCTTAGTTCTCTTCAAGATCGCGAATCATTTCTAATTAGCCTCATCTCCATCTTCTCTTCTCCCCTACCCTCACCTCCTCTCCCCCTTGTACCTCTTCTCATTCATTGAACATCTCGTTTCCCATAAACCTTACCTTATCGAATATTTTTTCAGACATTCAAAGCTCACATCCGAATATCTCATTTTTGATATTTTGCAGATAAATGTGGGGATTTCAGTGGGATTATTGGATTTTTTTATTGTTGTTGTTATTGATATCAACAAGTAACTAGAAGGAGAAAGATCGCTGAATTTTGCATTAAAGAAAAACCCGTCGACTTTTATCCCTCATCCATTTTGTTAGTTACGTTTTTTTCGTTATTTTAAGTGGGCATTTATTTTTGTGAGCAAACGGAATTCCGAAGAACATAATGGTCGAGATTCAAGTTTTTCCGGAGGGAAATTTTTACGAATGATTTCACTCGTTCGATATTCGACAGGATGCTATGCGCTCCATGGAGTAAATTATAGAGTAAGTTATTATGGCGCAAATGTCGTAGCACAACATGTAGTACGATAAATACACATTAAAGTATGTGAATTTTCTCTATTTTCTACATTCAGTTTTGTGTTCTTAGAAACGAGAGCTACACAATATTACTCTCAACAGGGATTCAGTGAAGAAACACAGCGTACAAGATGAAACTACAAAAAACTCATTCCCAACAGCTAACGGCTTTTCATTTAAAGCGCTTCAACGAAGTCATCTAACTAATGGGTATGGTTTTTCTTTTCTTCGATACTGATTAATTGCCGTTATAACCCTAAATGGATGATTGATAAGACATATGAAAAGATTAAACTTGCTCCTTCATTAATATTCAATTTGAAGATAAGTCTCTTAATAATAAACAATAAATAAAATTGTAAGTAACTTTATTAGGCGATATAAACAGAGGGTATTTCATAGGTATCGACTTCCAAAAACAGTCACAGTAATCGGTCGAATGGATTGCAAAAAATTCTTTCAGTGGAAAATATCTTCCCCTTCCATTCCACCCCTTCCCCTCCACCCCTCCCACCCCCCATCGCATCACTCATCGGAAGCACAATATATTCTAGCCGTAAAATGTTAATATTTTACATGAAACGTATTCCCCTTCTTCTAATGGAATCACCTCGTAATAAATCATTCCCATCAATCATCCAATCGACTCATCTGTTAATAAATCATCCCATCTCTTTCGTGGAAAAATCGTTTACTTATAAAGTCATTCAGTTCCATTTCCTCAAAGAATCGCTGCGTAATTAATCGTTCTTTAAATTGAAAGAATTATTTTATAATTTTTTAATCTTATTTGAAATATGATTGGGGCTAATTGTTAGGAATATATGTGGGATGAAAACGATGAGAATGATATTTTCAAGGATTCGTTTATTCAAGGATTTTCTACCCATTGATTATTCCAAAAATGAGATTCATATTCGAGTACGGCATCGTTACTAATAAAAACGGTGCTAATTGGTTGTATACTATCCTTTAATGTATAATTTATAATGTGCTAAATATTGAAGTAATAATCTAACAAGAAAATTTATTATTGTATAGATTGGATAGGCCAACGAATCGCGCAAGATCCGATGGGAATATCCTCAATGACATAAACGCGATACGTAATGGTTCAACGCATGATGTAATCTCAAGTGGAGCATCGAAAAATGGACGATATCGTGATGGTGATTATTGCTTTTAGTTCTTATTTTCATTTGTTGCACCAAATGGGTAGAGGATAGGATCCTTATTATGCAGGATTTTTTAAACCTATAAACTGAAGTGAAATAATCCTTCTTTGCACAATTATCCAGTTGAGCGATTGCCCTAACCATGGAGAAGTATTGATTGGAATTCTTGATAAATATCGAACTTAACAAACATTTGTGTTATTATAATACATTCATTCTCGATTTATTACACAATAATCTTATCTTAAAGTCTTATCTTATCTTATCTTATCCTGAAGGAATAGATTTATTATACTTCAGTTATGCTTGAAAGTTTTTTGGTAGGTGAAAATAGCGGAAATGCATTTAGTACAACAGTGAAAGCGTATTTTGAAGGATTCATTTTCATATTCGTCCATTCAGTGTGCATAAATTAGTCGATGCCATGTGGATATGCTTTAGAATATGCTCCATCAGAGCCAGCGATTCCTACTCATCGCGAGGTCTCTCTGAAACAGAAAAGTATCAGTCATCAGAATCTCACGAGTGACTCCAAAATTCAGGTAAGTATTCAATTTGAGTTACCTTAAGATTTCTTTGCATATTATAGCAAACATAAATTTTAAAGACATTTTTAAACGGATTAATGCTACCTGTTGTTGTCAGTTGGTCAATGTACTCTTCGAAAATATTTTATTCATTGAATATCACTGGCCAAAAGCTATCACCCCACATATATTCTTTTTTAGCGTGGTAATGCGGGCATAAAGAAACCGTTTCTAAAAGCTGGATCATCAAATCGCCTAAGATCTACGTTGAGTGGCCCGAAGTCGACATCAAGTGGTCCAAGAGTGACTCGAGGTTCGCGTTCATCATTGAGTGCCACCTCCAGCTCACTAGATCTCAGTGGACGTATTAATGTGGATTTGATCGATCGAGATCCTGCATTAGCGGTGCAGAATGCTCTTCGAAAAGTCAACAGCGACGAGTGGTTGGTGATCCTCATTTAACGTGCAGCTTATCGTAACTTTTGAGGCAAAACTTGAACTCTTACATCACATGAAACGCCTTATTATAGTATATTTTAGTCGTTATGGTATTAAAAAGTAGGATTGATCGTCTTTTGCAAAATTTATTGCGAACATGAGATTTTTTTCCATGAACGGTTTATGATAACACTCTATAAATGATATGAATATGGTCAACGTCAGACGATGTCCAGTGGATAGTGAACAGTGACTTTTTGGGATTTTAGCTTCGTTATGGTGAAAGAAATTGTTATGCATTACAGCACCTCGAATAACGTCACCATCACTCATTACTCTTATCTGAAATTAAAGAATTACAGATTCTCGTTCCGTTGTCAGCCAGTGTCATTTAATAGATTTCTCAATAAAACATAGGCAAAGAATCGAGAGGAATTATATAATTCTTGCAAAGAATTAATAAAGATTGAATCACTTTTGAGAAGTTTATCTCACTGCAATAATGGAGCAATGAATAGCGTTTTTTTTTGGAAATTATTGATTGGACTTAAAGTCATTGTTGTTACTTCAAAATTGCAGTGAGAATAAAATTTTGTGAAGAAAGGTCAGGTAATTATTTTTATTTTTTTGTGCGAATTTTATTCAGGACCGATAAAGTGGAAGCAATTCAAACGATAGTGCATGTTGCGGAAACGGCTCCACAGGCCGTTGCAAATAATCTTCAGTCGGTTATCGTCTCCCTTCTAAGGGAGTGCAAGAATCTACGTTCAAGCGTATCAAGGATCGCTATTGCCGCGCTTGGATGTCTTTTTAAGCATCTGAAGACTAAAATGGATGCAGATATTGAGAAGGTGAATGCCTAATATTTTCTTCATTCAGCTCTTTTCATCGCTAATTTTCCTCTGTTGACCATTCAAAGATTATATCACTCTATTCGAGACACCCTTTTCTTTGAAGGGGATAGAGCAACAAATAATGAAATTGAGGGCACTTGCTGTAAATCAGGTGACAACAACAGCTATCCACAGATCGGAATGCGGCGAATCTTGATCGCATCTGCGGGCAATGTTTTCAGTTACCATTGAATATTAGTTACCATTGACTTCCGAATTAGTCGAAAAGTGTTTTATAATATAGAGCGTTAATTTATCCAGATGCACCTTTTTAATCACGTGTGGAATTCGATCGCATTGGATAACGTTATGGAAAGTCATCGGATTTAGGAAAATATAATTCGAAGATGTAGTTTAAACATTTTCAAGGCATAATTTGTTAGTCATATATTATTTCATAGCTACTATTACTACATAAGGAAGTGTCATACCTTCTAGGTATTCTAATTTCATGTAACCGATCTCCCTCCTATATCTTATTTTTACTGGTCATTATCATGGAATTCACTCAAGCAATTTCCTAAATTGCGCTTTATCTCACTTACAGCAGTAAGTTTCATTGTTACGGTGCAGTGCAGTTGCAGATTTGTTTGGTGCTAATGCAAAAAGCCGGTGACGTAAGTAGTGCCTTTATTCGTGATGATGCGACCAATTCGCTCGATGAAATGGTCAATAATGCTTCTTCCAACAAGGCGCTTTCTGCCATTATCGCTTCCGGTGCAAAGTACGCATGTTTCGCATACATAATTTTCATTTTGCAGCATTTCCTTTTTCCATTCGGTAACCTCCCACTGAAAACGTTTAAGCCTCGTACTACAAGGATATTTCACTTTCTTATTGCTTTTGCTATATGTAGGTCTAAAAGATTCATGCGTCTTTCCACGGGTTTTTTACCTCTCGCTTTTACCTTCCCATCCCAATTTTCCCTCTCTAATTGCCACAGAAAAGGCGTTATATTCAACATGCTCACTAATTTCAGACTAGAATAATTTCAGAATTATTCTTAGCCTCAGAAATCAATAACCACATATTCCACATCTGCTCTAAGTATGATGTACTTTATGGTTTCTTTGTTTTTCTTTCTTTTCAGAAGTAAAAACAATACGATTCGTGCAGGTTGTGCGAACCTCGTCATACGATTAATTGAACGACTCGGTGCTATCAATGCAGTTAGCAGTCCAGACTTTGGCAGACTTGTTAACGTACTTGTTGCGTTTGCTAAGGATCCAAGTCCAGCGGTACGCCAACATGGAAAATGTGGACTTCAATTATTGTCTCAAGTAGGTGCTTCCTTCAATTTTCAATTTTCGTCACCACGTTAAGCTTCGTAGATAATTTCTTTACTAATCTTGATTAACCGATGCAAAAACATAAAAGCAACAAACGTTTCAATTGCTTCGAAATCCTCACTAATCTCTTTCGTGTTTAATTATTTTCTAGGCGATTAGCCAGTGTTGATACGTGGAACAAGAATTGTATCGAAATCACGGTACAGAAAACAATAGAAAACAAGTGTTGGTAATATATGAGCACTCTTAATGATAATATTACTGCCTATGCTCAATATGCCTATCTTATAATTTCACTCTTAAAGATAGCGGCGATATAGTTTAAAAGGCTAATTCACTCTTATTTGACCGCTTTGATTTGATACTGCTGATTACATGTAAATAATCGCTAAAGGATTCCACGAGCGGTAGCATTCTCCAAGCGTTACTCCGGTACATTCATGATCCACATCAGTTGTTGTCATTCTGTTGTATCCATTGAAAGCAGTTCATTGCATAATTTGCAAGCAGTTCATTGCACTAAATGCAGATACTTCATTGCATCGACTGCAATTAAGTCATTGCATTTCATAGACGACTGAACATTCTAGGATCGCGCGCTGTTCGACAGGACCATGCGTAAAGTGCTAAATGATACGGAGGTGAAAAACGTCCAAGACGTCTTGGAGAGCATCAAGAAAAGGGTGAATTTTGAAAATAATAATTGCATTTCTTGTCTAAATGATAATGTTGAACTATATTGTCACATTACTATATCATTAAGTGGATTGAAGTATATTTTCATACAGTGAAGAGTTCTTTTAAGCGCAGAATTGTGTATTATTCAGTAGGGAAATTGGAAATTCGTTTGTCGTGCACACGGTAGAAAACTTCATCAATATTTATGGAAATCATTGTCGTCGCTTGAAAAAAAGAATTAGTTCTCTTTTTTCAAAAATTAAATGCAATTTTGTAGAGATATTTTATGAAATTCGTTTGTAGCCGATCGATGGTTGCAACGTAGAGGCATCGAGTGCATCAGTTACGTCACTACATCGAACCGGAAGTGTTCGAAAAGGCAATGTAAATAAGATGATCTCGAAAGTGCCCGACAGCGTGCAACTTGACCTTGATGAAATACGAGCCGATCTTTCGGCAAATGGGTTCGCATTTTAACTGTTTATTTATTATTTTCATAAATTTATTTATAGTTGTACCTATCTTTTCACAAAAATCAGTAATTCCTTTTCATATTAACTGATATCTAACTCAGCTCACTCAGTGGCATGTAATAATTTCCCAGTGGCGGATATTGGACGGAGGTGAATCAGCTGCAAACACAAATCTTATAAATGGGAATCTCCCCTCACAGAAGTTTCAAAAACTATGAAACAAAGGATAACATATAAGAAGGAGAATTGATTTTTCAGTGAAAAAAAACAAAACACACCAGACTTTGGAAATTTTTATCCTTAATTGGGACCGTCATGAAAGAACTCAAGAGGAATAGGGTCGAGGGATTGGGAAGGGAGAGGAAAGTGGGATAATATCATTTCGCGAAGGCCGTCCTTTGAGAAGTTCCGGGCTGCTGTTGATCAGGATAAGGAGTAAGTATATGTCCAACTTTTAACTATCCACTAATTTTTCATAACTTTCAACTTTTTCAGAAAGACGAGAATTTCAAGTCGTTGGTTTAAAATTGTGTAGTTCTTTGCAGTATCGCATAAGTAAAAATTTTATAATCTCGTTGACCGTTACTTATCGTTAACAAAACTATATATATTTGGTCAAAAAGTGAACCTTTAAAAGTTATTGTTCAAAGGTGAATCTCTACTCAAAGTGAAACTATCAAAATTCCACTTATATTGAGGAGGAGAATGAACTCGTTGCAAATGAATAATGCAGTCACTGAAATTGATGCCATCATTTAAAAAAATATTCCTCTACTTTTCTTATCTATTTTGTAATTGTTTTATCAGACGATGATCGAGTTATATTAATGATCTGACTTGAGAAAGATTAGCAAACTATATGTTTCATGAGCTCAAAATTCCAAGCATTTTCGATTTATCAAGTGCTTTAACTATTTGATTAATGAAGCAAAAGAGATGGGGGAAGAGATTAGGAAAAGAGGGATCAAATTATTTTAAAGTAAAGAAGCAATATTGTTTTTGTCTTTTTTTTTCCAAAATTTATTTGTTCATTGCCATCTCAGCCGTTAGAGTATTTTAAGGTGGGAAAGACGTCTAAACGGTCTAAAAAGATTCGACGAGATGGTATCCGAGAATGTACGTGCTATCGTATCGGATACAAAATTAATCGAGGCATTTATCGGTCGACTTAATGATATAAATAGCAAAGTATCTTCTGAGGCTATGCAAACTTTCCTGATGACTCTTCCTCTCATGGCCAGGTGAGATATCCTCTCTCACGCTTTCTTTCTCTCTCTGTCTCTCTTTTTTGTTTATTTCAAAATATGAGTGATTTCGAGAACCTTTTTTTGTTTCGTTGGAGTAGTTTTAATAACTGAAAAGAAAGGGTTACGATTAGACTTTATGGATAAAAATTGGCATGTCGAGAAATTTAGGATCTAAGGAAGAGTTATCACTGCAGTGGAATATTGACGAACTGTTTTGTGGAAAAGCATGATTTTCACCACTCTCCTTGCTTTCCCTCCCGTCACCCTCTCTCCTTCACCTCCCACCTTCCCCTCCCTAAAAAATAACCTTTCACGTCTTCTCTCAATGTTGGGATAGTAGTTCTTTTACGAAATAACATAAGTAAAAACTGCTTGCCAGATCTAAAGGAATATTATCATTTTGTTTACATCGAAATGTTTATTTTTATTTAATTGACAAATAAAGTGTGCTCTCATATTTTTAAGCACCTACTATATTAGCTTAAAATTGAAGGTTTTTCTCAACGGAAGCCAGTCTCAAAGCGGTACTCAACCAGTTGGTAAGTGCGCTAATGGCTCATCTGTCAAGTCGAAGTGAAGAACATCGTCAATTAGCACAAACCGCCTTAGAGGAAACAATCGGAAGTATTGGTCGGTTTTTTCTCTAATTCCAGTGAAACGTTAGGTATTTCTCTCTGAAGTACAACGCCTCCGCGCTTTCAGATATTCATCGTAGCAGGATTTCATTTTCTCGCGCTTTCAGACATTCATCGTAGCAGGATTTCATTTTCTCTCTTGATAGCATTTATCAAGCGTTCAATAATTTGTATGAAATTTATTTCGATCATATAAGGAGATAGGCTTTCATCAAAAATCAAATATTGCCAATTCCATGGATTTCTTTTTCTTAAAGTTCATTTAGATTGTATCTTCATCGGTTATGGAACTTCAGAATTTAGAGGGGACATTGTTTGGAACTGTAATAGTTAAGAAAAATTAAAGTAAGAGAGGATGAGCTGTAATTCATCACAACCTACCTCGATGGAGATTACCTTATTTTTATGAGAATAATTTGGTGATGAGTGGGATAACGACGATTAGAATTATCAGTGATAAGATCCAGTGATATCAGTGATGAGGTTCAGTGATAAAGTTCGGTTGGGATGGAAAGAAAGCAGTGGATAAGAAAAGAGATTTGGAAAGAAGAAACACGAATTGTGAATTAGGTTCTAAATTAATGGCGTGGCTAGGAATATCTTGCATTAAAGTCCAGGATATTACCACTTTTGCTATAAATTTGCACACTCTCACAATTTCGCTTCAATCCTGAAAATATTCTGGAATGCTGTCATGATCATCAAAAGTTACAGTGCTATATCGGGAATGAAAGAAATAATATTCAGATAATGCGGCATTATCGATCGCTTTTTCTGCCGCAACAAAGCAAGCAAATGTGAAACAAAAACCACTTATGTTGCTCAACATGAACAGTAAGTGGTTTTTTGAAAATATATCAGTCTATCATTTAGTCTGATATGTTCATATAATACACAGTTCTGCAATATAGTATTCGTTCATCTCAAAAAGTAATGCATTACATTAAGATAAAATATAATTACAATTAGTATATAATAAATTAATTTGGTCATTTTAAATTATGGTACAGTACAGTATATTAAAAAATAAATTAATCACTTTTTTTACATTCATCTATATATTCTTACTTTGAAAGAAATGAAAACCTTCACTAATATGTTTACGTGGCATTTTCTGACCGATCCCTACAGCTAGGTTGAGTCGAAGCATTTCAAATTGCCATGGAGTGAATGTGGATTTCAGATTCCGTTCTTTTCCTTATATGTCAAAGACGCCGAATTGCTTAATTAATTTCTAAAGGAATTTCTTTTGTAGGCCCGGATTTTTCATGTACAGAATCTTTATTATTGCGATTTACTTGACTGCCAATCATTTTTTTCAGGAAATTCTCAATCAAACCGGGAATTCTTTCAAATTTTCTCAGTAGCTGACGATAAATTGTCGTCTGTTTTCAGAGATTATTCGGTCATTATATCGAAATAAGCCAAAGCAAGTAGAGGTGACCGCACTTCCCATTCTATGGGAGCTAATGAAATCGCCTTCGCAGACGCAAAGCGACGCCCAATTACGACGTGCCACACGCGATTATGCGCTAATTTTGCGTGAATGTTTCGGCGAGAAAGCACTTCTCGAAATAGCGAATGGACATCTTAATCCGAATCAGAAGAAATCACTTGAGATGCTCATCAAGTAATAATTGAACAAAACTTTAAAAATTCTCAATAAAAATCACAGAAGTTTCGCTCTTCGACATTTTTTTCTTGTGCATTTTGCCCAATATCAAGACGATTTCCAGTACTTCTCTAAAATATGCAAAATTCGAGGAATTAATTGTGCATTATGCATTGCTGATGATCTATACTCAGCAAACGATAAGAACACTCAATTAAGCAGAAGATCGCCGACTTTTTCCACAACATTAAAAGCATAAAATGAGATTCACCGTAATTAAACTATGTTCAAACAATTCCAGAGAACAAATACGCAGAAATGTCGCATAGTGAGGTCTGAGAAAATCTGAAAAAGTCATTTCGAATGTCATCATCATATAAAGTATTCGTATATGCATCATGTATTTAAATAAATATGTACATTTCTATATATTATGTATTTATTTACGTTATATAGCACTTATATACATTATTTAAATAAACAGTTATATAAATAAATAAATCGACGAATATATATACATATATCTTAAACACATATGGAAAACTGTGTAATAGCCTATAAAACATAAGCACCCAAGGTACTATCGGAAGCCGCAGCTTTCATTGATTCGTATGTCCGCAATGGCCTTCGCCATATGACGATATCATCTATGAATATCCATAAACATGGCATAAAATTTTGGGTAAAAATGACAGAAAACTCGCAATCTGTTAAAAAAAAACGTCTTAATTCGGCCGCCAACAAGTGGCATCTATTAATAGTGTGGAGCTCATATTGGCACATCCAGAAAGAGTAAAGCAAAACAAATTGAGCGCTGTCTAAAAGCCGCAATCAATCGGAAGCCCCAATCAATCACGCTCAAAGCGAGCCAACATATATGTTCAAAAAAAGAAACATTCGAGTTATCAGCGCTAGCACTTTACAGCAATTGATAAGCCGATGAAATTATTCGACAGGTATTCTAAAAGCTAATTTCCGACTTAAAAGCGCAGTCTTGAGATGA
Organism: Parascaris univalens; assembly: GCA_037576465.1. Taxonomy (NCBI): domain Eukaryota; kingdom Metazoa; phylum Nematoda; class Chromadorea; order Rhabditida; family Ascarididae; genus Parascaris; species Parascaris univalens. Next base: position 239,085,440 of record CM075173.1, read on the forward strand.
AACACCATTAAATGGGTGATTCAGTAATTTATCCAATTCATCTTGTAACGTTTGGTCATTCAGCTTATCTGTTGTGTGTACCAGACCTTCCAGAACTCATGAGCACCCTTAGCATAAAAGGCCAACATTAAAAAATCGCCATCACCACTTTAGTGCTAGATCGAATAATAATAGCTAACAATGGAAGCCTATAAATCCTCATTATTTGGTTGTCCGAATACATTCTCTATAAGTGATTGCCCCACGTATAAATGCAAAAGTAAACGAAGGCTTAAACAACCCATATGGATAAAACATTTCCGAACAGATCAACTTGAAAGCGATAATGGAATCTGAAGTGTTGACAGGTTTCCATTTTTCTATTCGAAGGAATTTTTGATCGATGATCGATAGCGCTCTCATTAATGCAGTGCTAAAAAGCGGAAAGAAACGATTGAGGGAATGCTGCAATTGTGAACCGCGATGAAAGAGCTTTGGCTGATTAAAAAAAACCTCCTATGTTGGCCCCAACATCTCCTCTTATAATAGTTACGCACAGCAGGTGGGATTATTTGTTTTATTTTCTTTTGATCATAGGACTCTTAGTACAAATGTTCCTCTGCAACCAAGCCATTGAACCTTCTATAGTCTTCGTTCCGTTTTCCGTCCTCATTCCTGCTCTCCATCCCTTTCCCTCCTCCGGACTACATCCTTCCACTGAACCGTTCTATGCTGCAAGTAAGTTAAATCTCTGTCAGACTACGGCAACTTACTTGAAGTAACCGTTTCGTTTTCTAGAAAGCTGAAGCTCTGTGAGAAGAAGAATGCCCTTCCGATATTGTCGTCGTTCTGCCCTCCGCATTTCCATTTTTCATCCCTCTTTCTCATCGAGGCATTGGCACTTCCGTTCTCACCTCTTTTCCATATAACCGAAAGTGCTCCAGCGTAACGATTGAAATAGATAGTACACCCTACTTTTTCAATGCATTGTCTATTTTTGTCGCCCATCATGCATTATATATGATATGTGATGAAAAACTCACCGCAAATATTCTATACTGAAACTTTATTTTCAATGAATTTCTCAGCAAAATTTTTACGGTTTATATTCGAATTATAAACAAAAAAATTATAAAAAATTACTGCGAAATACAGTGGAGAAGAATAGAACTATCAGATATAACTGATTAAAGAGTCACGAATTTTTGAAATATTTTACCTTTTTTGCTTACTTTCCCAAAACGAGAGGAAGGTGAATCGATGGAGTGGACGAGACGAGGAACAACGAATAAATAAACGATCCATAGAAAGGTGAAATTCTTTTCTTTCGCTGTTTCATCACTGAACAATGATTTATTCAATGGTAAAGTGAATTTCCTTTCATATAATTAATGAATTAATATTTATCGTCTCGTTCTTTTAGCGAGTCACTAAAAACATTTCCACACCAATAAACGCTACGATATTAAGAGGGTTTTATCGAATCTTCAGTAGTGAAATTTAAAGAAGAGAAATAAAAGCTTAAGCAGGTGGTATCCCTAGGTGAGCAAAGAAATAATTACCCGTTCTCTGATCTTTGAAAAGGAAAATTTCCTATTTAGTATTTTCGAGAAATTACTCGACTTTCAGTGTGATATAGTTATAGGATAAGCCGAAATGACGAAATGATGATAAGAGCAATTTGTGGGAAATACTCAATTATAGATTCAGCTCGCAGAATTGAAATCCGCTATGAAACTGATATGCGGCGACATTCACAACGAATTATTGCTTGAAAGTGGAATTTGTTTGGAAAAAAGCAAGTGAAATTAAGAAGCAAAGATCAATCTGTAAAGGATTTAAGAATGAGGATCGAATTAGGATGATAGAGGACAATAAAGAAAACTTCTTTATAAACGTCGGTAACCCATAAACAAGAGATTATGATGATAGTAAGTACTTATGTAATAGTAATACAGTAACTAGGCTACTGTTTTATTGTAAAGCAGTAACGACTTTGATAGTAAGATGTAATATAATACACTATAATAAGAATAAGCTTTATATATATATATATATATACATAAAGAATATGCAGCCAAATGAATAACGTATGATAAATTAAATATTTTATTTTGATATAATTGTGATTTGTTGCTGGATTGTATTCATTGTTTTTCTTTTCTCTAACTCCTTATATTGACTGGTAAATTATAGCAAAAAAGGGTCCAAGAAAGAATGCCCCAATTCTTTTTCCTAGTAGGTCCAAGCGGCAGAACAAGTTCGCTGCTGCAATTTCGTCCGTCGTCTACATTCTCAAATGAGTGGGGAAATTTTTGCATGCAAAAACTTTCGTAGGGAATTAATGAGAGTGCTTTTTTAAATCGATCTTTCAAGGTGGAAGTTATTTAGGGTAAATTTTGGACTTTAATTGTCCATACCCACGAATTGAAACTCCTCAAAGGAATATAGGTATAGAAATTCAAATTAAGAAACAAAGGGAGAGAAGAAGCTTCAAACCATCCAACAAATAAAGGCGGTACTCCCATGTGAAGAGCGCATAAAAATGTACACTGTTAACTATTATTTGATGATGGACTCCGTAAGAAATAATCACAACACATTCACTTACGAGTTCATGTCACTATACATCAACATTAGACCATATGTGGGATATGATTTGTTTGTGATTTGTTAGCGCGATCAGAGAATGATCACTGATTATATTATCAATAGTGTCGTTATCATTAAACGTCGCCAATATTGCAACATTCTTCGACATTTCAACTTAAAGCTTTCCGTCAAATAAAGTACTATAAACTCGGTAACCCACCGGAAAAAAAAGAATGGAATCAGAAACAATTCTATCCTCGTCCTACGAGGTACATACCTTCCGGAAATCAGAGCACATCGTCCTTGCTTGGTGTATATAGAACATACAATTTTTGAAAAGAGGAGAGAAATCGGAATCCTTCCTATTGAGATCATCCAACACAAAAAAAAAACGTTTGAGATGCTTCCTTTGAGGTATATTTGGAATTTTTGAGAGGATGTCCACCGTTCTTTCTGCTAAATCTCAAATCGCTCGATTTTATCCAATTTATCAAATTTCCTTTTTGCCCTTTTTTCATCAGTATTGTATATTTTCTCATTCCCATACAATCAAAGCGTCTATTTCCTTCAAGTTTTGCTCTCACATTCAGATCTCAGGATTGCGAATAATCTTTCTCAAGCATTCATCTTTACATGTCCCATGTTCATGCATCTATTTGTTGATCCGATAGTTTGTGCTTTTATCTTTTGCTCCATAAAATTAACCTTACCTACACTGTATATGATAGTGATCGATCGTTTGCAGAAGAATCTGTAACCTTTTAAATGCACTAAAAAAAATTCATACAAGCTTTGCAACGGCTGGATCTTCCTCGTTTTAGAGCGATTGGAATGCAACAACTGACTAAGAGAAAATTAATTTCATATAAACGAGCAGTCGAAACAATAGAAATCAGAAGGTATTTCCTCTACGCCATAGTATTTATTTATTTTCCAGTAATAAAGGTACTTAAGTAATGTGGCAGATTTTAGAAGTTCTTCACTTTCCTCTACTCTTGGCCATAAATTCCATCCGTTCCGTTCCTTATCTCTTCATGCAGTCGCGCGCACCTCCGGATATTACAGCATAAAATACAACTATTATCACCCTTCAACAATACAATTTATTGGAATTTTTGTGTTGTATTATTTAAATTGATCGCTAGCTTAAATTTTGTAGCTTCCGATTCTTGAAAGAAATAAAAACCCTCCCAAAGCCCACTAAATTTAATGTCCATCAATTCGATTCCTGCCTCATTTACCTCTTCATTTACACAGTGATAATTCAAATTCCCTATTAGTTTAATTATGACTCGAAATAGGACCTCACACATTAGTTCAGTATCCATTTATTCTGTATTTTTTATTTCAATTTAAAAAGAATTTTGTAGTTCAATGTTTTAACAAACAAAAATCTCTTTGTGAAAGAACTCAACATGCCAATAAAATGGTGAAATGAGCTATCAGTGATTCGAGTTTCCAAGTGCTTTTCTTGAATGTAATCAAGGCCGCTTCAACAACAGTTGATGTGCTCTTTTATTGCATTGTACAGTGCCGAAATGTTGAATAATCGCTCATCCATTGCGATTGTGTTAACTGCCAATAACGTCTGAGATGTGCAGTATCTTCTTTTTCATAACCCGTCGAGTTTATAATAATCTGCAGCATCTCAAGTTCGATTCTCATTCGTCAACGAAGTTATCGGAAATGAAGACGGATGAACGAAGGGAATGGAGAGCAGTGAGGAGGGTGAGGGAGGAGGGTAAGAGAAACGGGAGGTAACAATGGCAACTCTTTCGATTATGTGAATGGCAAAGACTAGCAACTGAATTGTGAAGTTTGCGATCATGAGACGAGGCAGCGAGTTTCGATACTAGCACGGAAAGACATTTCAAGTGGAGCATCTGTCTCTAGGATGCAGCCGGGTTGGTTCAAGGTTGTCGCCAGTTATATATCGATTTAGTGCCCATTGCACAACACCAGTAGCTTCACCCCATTTCAATGCTATGAGGCGTAGTATACCACATAAAGCTCATCTCACCTTGTTGCGTTTATTTGCCGACACTTTTGAGATCTTTCGCTATTACATGATTATTTAAATTTTTACTCATCATTTTCATTGTCTTTTTTTCGGTTCTTTTCTTCGTCTTCTTTTTTGTTTCCACTCAATTTAGTGGCTTTAAATTCACATTAAAACTAATTCAAGTGGAAATAATCTCTCGAGGTTATCGCTGATCTCATTGAGTGTTCTTTTATTAAAAAGTTAATTAATGCTACTGTTTTTAGCGCTATAAGTGATGGCTGCATATGAATTAAATTATGAAAGTTATATTTATATTAGAGATTATCGGTGATAATAATCTTTATCAGTGTTTATCGTTGTTCATTTGTAGCAGTAATTGGTCATTGTCCTACAGATCTGCTCAATTAAAAACGATTTTCATAGTATATGACAATTTTTTGTTTTTTGTTGCATTCGCTGCTATCTTAATCTATCATCATTATAAGTGTTTTAGAAGTTTATGTTTAGAGTCATTGATAGCGCTGATAATTTATTCTTATCATTATTTTTTCATAGAGTATGTTCATTCAGAAAAATTTGCCTATTGCTATCTTATAAATGAAATTTATAAGGAGAAAATATTTCTAATAGTGAAGCTTTTCGATTAATTTTTTTCATATGTAGTGAATGATTTTGCATTTTTTTCTATTATCAGCTTCGTTTAATTTATAATAATAATTCTAATTTATAGTAACTGCTAAGTTATTTACAATAAATTTTATTTTTCTTAATTTATAAATTTAATTTTTACTTGTAAAGTTATTCTACAATGGATAATGGCATAAGTGTAGACTTCAGCGATGCAGAACTCATCATTTACGGTGAAAAAACTTAATTTTTAGTCGAATATATGCATTGTCTACTGAAAAATAAGGTTTTTTTAGCAAACGGAAATTGCAAACTTCTCAAAGAAACGTCTCGTTTTCCTCTCACCTATGAAATAGAGCCCTCGTTTGACTTAATAAAACACCGTCTTTTGTTTACTTTGAAATATAAATATTGCTTATTTTAAGGCAGTATTGCAGATTATATTTATTGGCCATATTTCACTCATTTGAAATCAATCTCTCTTTCATTTTATGCCGATTTATCGATACAATATACTTATATAATAACGTTTTTAATCGTTTAATTTTCTTGTATTTTTAATGTTTTCATTAAGAAAACGTTTGCAATAGCGATTCAGTAAAATATTATATAGTAGAATTTAGGCCGATAAAAATTCTCCTGTATAAGTGAAGAATTCAAATTATTAGTTTTTGAAGAGTTTTTTTGTTCTATGATCTATTTATTGCAATGAATTGTAATGCATCTGAATACATTTATCTTATCTTCTATGACTGCAATGCTTTAGTGGATGGAGAAAGAAATGTCGATTGTGATTAGTACTTTTCGTTTCGTTTATTTATGCTTTAATTTAGCATTTTCCGGAATTTCTCGGAAAATCGGATTATATACTCAAGAATTCGAGGATCTTATTGGGCATATATATATATATATATATATATATATATATATATATATATATATGTGTTAAGGAACAGTTAAAGTAATATAAGAGCTTTTTTTTGAAATTTGTTCTTGACATGGTGAAGCGGAAAAGTGAAAGGAGAGACGGGGACCTGGGAGAATGGGAAAAAGGGAGAGAGAAAATTACTCCCATATACGCAAAGAACTGAAGGTGAGGAAAAAAGATCCGTGCACTTTGAAGGTTGTAATCTCGTAAATGATGTCACACAATGCGCAAATGTTCGATGTAGCGTAAAATTCATGCTTCTCAGATTTCTGTTCGTAGGCAGTACTTCACCTGCTTTTCATCGTAAGCTTTCCAGCTTTAGTATGGATCGTATCGTGAGCGATACGTGTAATGCATATATGTATGTATGTATATGCCTGTTCCGGAACGTCGCAAAATGAGTGAGCCGGAATACTCTCTTGTGCTGTTCTGCTCCTTACACCTGGCACTTTCCTATTTCTTTATGTGCACTTTTCTTCATTCTCCTAGCAGTTCCAAAGTTTTCGATAAGAAGCCGTAAGTGATCATGTTGTATTTCATTCTTCGTTGTTTAGAATTTAATTTATATTGCCCTGAGCACTTTGAATCGCTACACGTTCTCCTTCGCTGTTCACAAATCCACCTATTCACTCGTCTAAGAAGTGCATTCCCATTTGATTGCATCGCTATCAAATGCATTTTCTCAGCGATAAACTGTTTGGAAATAAATTTCAGTTCACTTATCTGAAAAGTACACCATTTCACCTTTATGCGGTAGTAAATTTCCACTTTACAGAATCCAGCACAATTCATATTACGCTTGTATTGTGGACCGCATTATTATTGTGAAGCACATCATTATTGTGGAGCACATCACTCATACCAAAGTTACGTTTATATTGTGAAAAATTCAATTTATGTATGGAAATTTTTGAAGGAATTATAAAGAATCGGGAAAAGAAAGGAAAATATATGCAAAATATGGAGGAAATTTTGAAATCTTAACAAAATTCTATCGTGCATTTGAATGCATGTCATAGAGTCGTTCAAAATGAATATGGAAATGTTTTATCGATAACTTCAATATCTCTAACTTAGGAGCGCCCACTTAGAGGCGATGAACTCCTAACATACAGATGGCTGCTTGATTGTATTTAGCCATAATCACAGATGCTATGGCAAAAAAAAACCGACAATATATGATGATGTCGGTGGGTATCCTTCGGGAAAGTTCATCTCGATTTCCGATCATTTTGGGCAATTACTGTTTACTTTAAAGGGCAGTTGATGCACAAATAAGCAGCTCTCATAAAAATGTGCTTCTTGAAGTAAATTCATTTGGGTGTGCAATTTTGTGAAGAATTGTGAAAAGAAGCGAAAATGGGCGAAAAAAGAAGGAAAAATCTATGCAAAGCATGTGAATAATTTTGAAATATAGGGAAATTGTACGTGTATACTTCGAAGTTACTTTTTAAACCTAAAAAGTCACCTAAAGTAATACTTTATTTTGCAAAACATACCAGGTGGTAACTTGAAAATGCAGATGAAAACTGCAATACTACGGATTCATAGTGCAACGCTCCGTAATAAGTCATTTCAATGGTCAGATTATTTTGGTATCTCAATAGCGGTTGCAAAAAGATTATTAATATTAAAAGCTCATAATACATAATTTAAATCATGTAGTTTATTTAATATATAATTTAATACATATAATTAGTTGTTGACAAGCCGATCATCTATTTGCGGCCGTTGCTATGTGCAAACATATAAGAAAGCTATCGCTTCACTTAGCGGAGATATATGAATAGAAAGGCGAAAGCATTTTTCATAGTGGATGCTTTTAACGATAATTAACCAACTTCATATCCGATGCGACGTTCTCGATGTGATAGAGATAAAAGTAATGTGTTTTTTGTTTTTTTGCTCATTTAGAAGTAATCACTAATCAATACTGATCAATATAATGTTATTGATAATAAGAATAATGCATTCAATTTATTCATATTTCAATGGTACTGTTTTTTACGTTTGTCTGATTATATGTTTGATTGCTAATGATAAATTACAGATAGTAAGTCAACTACTGAAATATTCATATATAGTCATATATTTCCTCATCACTGATGGAAATTCGTTTCTATTTTCTATTTATTTCTTTAGGTTAATTCTACTTCAGATATTTCTATATTGTAAATAGTAATTACTAAAATCAAGAAGATATTCGCTGAATTCAAAGTGAATAGCAAAAATTTCCGTACAATATAATCGCGAAAAGAAATAATTCGCCTAGAATTTCGATAACAAAATATCTTCTTCGTCGTCATTCAACCAGTTTTCCTATTTTGTTTTGCTTTCTTCTTACGAGGGAAACATTGTATTGTACGACGTTGATAAACTAATATTGGCATTTTATTGCAATCTTACTATCACACAAATATGAATGAATGAAATTATTTTTATCTTCGTAGAATAATTTTGCAATAATTTTTGCGCATTTCGAAAATAAATAAACTTCATAGAAATAAAAAAAAATTTTCTTATCATTAATACCTGAAATTTTACTTCAAAAGCTACACTTATTTATGCGGTGGACTAATCCTTATAGAGATCGAAGAGTGTACTTATTTACTTAGTTAGCCTTCATAAATTTTTGACGCTGACTTTTATTAATAAAATATTTGTATTCAGCGGCATTTTCGATGTCACTCAGTAAGTATCGTCGACGAGAAAAGGAGGTGGAGGACGGTGAGGGCGGAAGCAGAGAGCGAAATATTGTTGTATAAAAATGAGTTAAAGAATTTGTGGAACGAAATGAGCTATAACATCTGTTGTTTGGAAGAAAGAAAAGGAGGAGGACAAAAATATCCCAACGGGATGGCATAACACACAAATGATATCGCATCAGGCTACAAAGAGCGCCATTTCAGGGATTTATTGGTTCGTTATTTGGTTGGAGGACAACACTCGATGTGGTTTTTCAGATTTCAATTATGTGTTGATGTTTGATGCTTAAACGAGACAATCGTCGCGTTTGTCTTCTTTGAGAGGTGCGCTTTTGCCCTCCCTCTTTTCTCCTTCTCTTCCCTCTCTCCTTTGAATGAAAAGAAAATGATGTACAATTTTTCGCACGGGTGTTTGCCATTCGTAAAAATGAATTGAGCATTCGGCAATCGCCTTCAAGCGCAATTCTCGTTCGCTTAAGCGATCAAGCTTCGTCGATTTGAATATTTAAGTTTAGCGGCGCATCAAGCAAAATAGCTGAAAGTTTTCACCGTCCTAAGCAAAAACCTCGAAAATCGCAGCAAATACTTGCGTATTTGAGCGAGAAATTTGCAAAATATATTGTCTCCTCATGCGCACTAAATTCAGAAGAAAAAAATCAGATTTGCGGAATGTGCTAAACGTTTCGAGTAATAAAGATTACTCGTTAACCCATAGATAAATCAGTTTGTTGCATGGAATATCGTAGAGTTGTCGGAAAACTGTGGAATTGAAATTCTGTAGAGTTGTTAATTTCCAACATTGTATAGGTAATTGTTTCGTAAATGATTGCTTATCGTCGATGAATGTATTTCATAAGTAAAGGAAAATGTGAAGTACCTGCACAATTAACAGTCAAGTAAAATATGATTTTGATCTTCTAAATGCTAACATAGATCGGTCTAATAATGCTAATATAGATCGGTCCAGAAATGCTAACATAGATCGGTCCAGAAATGCTAACATAGATCGGTCCAATCTTACCTGTCCGTGTTTATCTGTTTCTGTGTCAAAATCGACTAGTCACTTATGTGTATATAGAGGAATGCTCAGTCAATCAGTTTTCATTTACGTTTTCTTATCAATGTAATCTGAATTGCAATATTAAACGAAACCTTCTCCCGGCTATATTTTATTCAACCATGAAATGAGGAAATAAAATATGCACATTTATTAAGCCATTGGTGGACTTGCCGTTTATTTAGTTGTAATAAAACAAATAGTTTTGCTATTCCGCTGATTAAAACAACTAGTTGAATAGATTGCCAGAAGACAATGAAAGTTTTTCCTTAAAGTAATAGTGTTCGAGTTAATCAAATCATAGATACTTATTTTTCCACATTCAATTTATTATTTTCTTCTATAACTTCAGAAACACAATTCCACCATATATACCTCCCAAAGTCTACAGGTAGTGTATGTATGATTTATGGTTATTTTTATGGCGTCAGGAGGCACATATTTTGCAGTTTATTGAGCTCATAAAGCATGAAGTTGCTTTCTAGACAGGGTAATATGAAACAAAATGCCGACCACCTATTAATGAGGATGTTTTGAAAGACTTTCTGCATCGAAATTTTTATGTCGTTAACGAATGCACTCTCTTTAAAAGCCATCTCTCTGCCCTCAGTTCAGATGTCCAACATTTCCAGGTCATCCTATGGCTGGCTATACGGCATATTGCCTTTGGACTTTTATTCTATTTTCTTAGTCCGGAAACAATTTGCAAAGTTCATTGCAGTAAATTAATCGAAATTATAAAATGAAATATCTAGTCACTTAGTCTCTGTCCATAACGAGTTCACCAATACTGCTATGAGCTTATGGCCTACCTGATGGATTTTGGGCAATTGCCAGGTCTCTTAAATGGATCGCTTATACGTATCATAGCTGTAATTCATCTATTTATTTAAATTCATCCATTCGTTACCATATTGTGCAGTAGTTTTTAGATACTGTCAAGAAAAACTCTAAATTTCTTAGAATAGATAATACAAATACTGAACGACACACCTTATTTAGTTATTTCTGCTCATAGATATAAACATTAAAATCATTAAATAACATCAATAATATAAGGAAATATTATATTGAATGCTGTTCTCAATAAGACATATAATCTCTTGCTGAACAGTATAATTTCTGCTCGAATTCTATGGTTTTTCTTTCGAGCGAAGAATTTGTTTTTTTCATGATTTATATATTTATCGATTCTTTTTCTCTTTCTCTCTCTCTCCCTTTCTCTCCCCCTCCCTCTCTCTCTCCCTCAAAAATAGTGTGCGGGAGAATTCGCTAAAGTAAAAAAAAAAATCATATTTCAAGTATCGTCAGTTGGTTGTTTCTTTACGATAGTGAAGTGGGGCTAATTTCATTTGAGAGTTCATAACGCGGCGATATTTCGTTTTCACTGAATTCAACGGATTTCATTTTTCCCTTATTTCTTTCTCAGACGACATCATTCAACTTTCTTTTCCTTTGCTCTCATTTGAATTGCAAAAAAGCGAATAAATTGTGCACGTATTCAACGACTACTCCATATTTACTCCTTTGAAGTGCAGAAGTGCTGTTGATTTCAAATCGACGAAATTATTCCAGAGTAGAGAGCAATACTATTACGCGTTTAGCTGATTCGATTACGTCTACCAGCCTTCCCTTAATGATCTTACTTTTTCAATGATGATCCAACCACATATAAGCTAATCTTTAGACATTTTATGAATTTATGGACTACCGTGGAATATCCATGATGTGCAGCTCTAGATTTAATGGTTATAGAATTAAAGGCGCGAGATAAGTAGAAAAGCACATATATACCTAAGGATGTGAAGCTGCTAGACAGCTGCTTTCATGGAACGATTTCTGCAGAAGGCTATGAAAATGTTGAATGCAGTATTCTGCGCTAAAAAAAGTTTGAGAAATTTCTCAAGTACATCCTTAGCATCGAAAACAAAAGAGGTTTGAGCGATTTGATACTTTAAAGGTGCGTTTACCATCGAAGCGATTCAAATCGGCCAGTCGCGTTTTATATGAGTAATTCATATCGTTTTAAACATGTTTCACACATATTCGCTATGAGGCAACAAAAAGAAAACGAACAACATTGCTTTAGTGAGCAAACCCATTAGTATCAAGCGATTCAGTGAGTCGCGATGATGTCAACTTCGAAACGTTTCAGCCTGAAATTACGAGCGTAAAAAAGTACCGTTGGTGATGGTGATATGCACGCATGAGGGGAGAAGTAGATGTGAAAGAAGAAATATAGTATAATATCGAAGTGCTCGTGAGAAAGATATTGGCACAAATTCAGTACTACTTATATATAACAGTAGTAATAGTGCCACTACTAGTACTACTACTTAATTCATAGTAACGAGCTTGCAATTATTTACTGGACTTGTAGATGTAATAATGCTAAATGTTCAGTCAAATTATGCAATTACGATGGAAATAGTTTACCTGCCGTTGTTTTCTTTATAACACTTGTTTTACAACAGACATTTGTATTAATAAAAGGAACTGAATCAAATAGAACGTCAGTGATGAATTTTTTCTTATTAGCTGCAGGAGATTCTTCGATAGGCTGAATGGCTGAATTTTGAGGAACTGCTCGTAACAATATGCTCGCATCATTGATATGGATGCCAAAAATTCTTTTCTTTCATTAAAGCATTCGCTTCCATGCTCTTTCATCGATTGTCTCAGCGCTCTTCAATAACTGTTCTTATCTGAGTATACGGATTTATTTTACCACTTGCAGTTATTAGTAAAACATAAAGTTCTTAAACTGAATCAGTATTCTCGAACTAAATTGTGAAATTTTAGGTCGTTAGCTGTTGCAAAAGATATTGCACTAGTGACACTGCTTCAGAAGTCTGAAATCAACGAGCTCATCGTAAAAGCTGCTTAGAAAAGGAGACCAAAACAGAGATTGTAGGCAATTCGTAGCAGTCCCATCTCATTTTATATGTGCCAAATTGTGGGTCTTCGTGCTTTCTGGTATATGACCTTTCACGGCGACAATAATGAATGAGGATCTTAAAATTTTCGAATAGTGGTTGATATGACCATCAACACCCGTTCAAGGTTTCAAGATGTAGTCATCAGACTAAATTTAACTGAATTATTGGTGCTTGTATCTCATTCACGGCAATGATAAGAAACAAATTTCCTCTCATGACTTGCTATTAAAAAAACTTGCAGAATTTAACACAAAACCATCTAATAAAATTCTGAACGGTTACCTTTTCTATTTCGTCTCTTATGTGGAAATAAATCTTATAATGCCTTTTAATAATTTTTCCATGTTATACTTATATATTATAGTTATGCTGCTATTATATATGTACCATATCTATATATATGATAGTGCATGGTAACGCATTGTTACTACCCATTCTTTAGCGGTGATTTTTCTTTCTCTAAGCATTCTTACCTTTGTCTATTACCATTAGTTCTTTTTATCACCTTTTCGCAGCGTGTATAGGCGAAGTTATCGATTGCTGTAACAGCTGGCGAAAGTAACGTCAAACCAATATGAAGGTCAAACCACCTCGAGCCATTTCTCGAGGCATGTACTTCCCGAATGATCGATCTTACATTAGTGCAAATTTTGAAGTCGGCATTCATCTTTACAAGTTTTACTGTTCGCAAAGGTTGATATCCGATCGATGCTACTAAGCTGAGGTCTCAATAAAGATTATTCAGGTCGTTTTCCTCAAGTTCAGAAGATGTGGACTTTAGTTTGGAATGTCGTGGAAAATTCCTCTTTTCTTTAGCACTGAATAGGATTTCCCTGCGCTTATCATATTAACTTTTGGCGAATTAAATGCCTGCTATAGGTTAGATGAAATTCACTGTGTTACCTTGTTCTCTTCCTCTCATTTTTAATTGAAGTAAGGTAATTCTTGGCATCGTCATTATTTATTATATCAAGCGGAATATATGCTAGATGAAAGTGTTTAGTTTTGAATTGAATTTTCAGTGCTCAAAAACTGCTTTATTATCGTCATAAGTCACATTTTACGAAATTTTCTCAGTGCTGTTTTTGAACAATCAGTTAAGAATAGCACAGAGATTAACCTCTTTTCACTTAAATTTTCTCGATTAAATTTTAAACATAAAGAAATACATTGATAGATATGATTATGGGATTTATTGAAACTCATTATATTAGTAATGTCATTTTCCGTTGAAGTTTCATATTTATGCATCAAAACGATTGTAAATAGTTTTACTGATGAAACTTCTAATTACAATAATACTCTCGAATTTCTAAGTAATGATATTTGTATATTTAGAATAATTTTTGCGACTAAACTAAATCAAATGCCGTTATTCTCTTATTCTCTCGAATATTTCGTTGATTAACAATCTCGACTAATTTACTCATAGAAATATCAAATTTTCGAAGTATCTTAAGAAGAAATCTCTAATGAAATTATTATAAATTGCTCAAATTTCACTCGTTGATTTTTTCAGTTGTATTTTATGAAACAACGACGCCCTCCACACATTTATGCAACGTTTAGTAGTGGTTTTGCGCTCATTTATTGTTGTGTAGATTTCTTGGCACATTTTGCGAGGGGCATTTGGCGGATGTTGTCTTTTTTCATTCATATGCTCTAACGCTCGAAATGCCCACTTATTTGCTTCGCACCTTTTCTCCATATTTCATTGCTCTTCACAAAATCGCTCGAAATCTTTCAACTATAGAATAAAATGTGTAAACGAGAGCGGTCATAGAAGAGGTGATAGGAGGAGGTGATGTTTCGTTTTAAATCTTACCTATTATCGCCTTGAATAACGAAACTTTCATTAGTATATTTAATATTCATTTAATTCTTCTATGCATAATTCTTTAATTGTTTAAAAAATCCAGTTGTTTTCCTCTTCTTCTTTTATTGCTTAATCTCATCTCGGCATATCTATTTCCTGTTCTTATGAATCATTTTAATTATTATTCCAGTTTATTTTATTTTTCGATTAAGTACAACAAAAATTGAGCGATACATATATATGGAGATGTAGATCGTGTGCCACGAAGTGGAGAAATCTTTCGTGAATGGTTACTTGTCTCCATTGGCGATAAAAGATGCATAAATAATTTGCGCTTTATGGATTGGCACAATTTCATAAAATAGCCGCATATTATCGCGCTAAGTATTATTCTAGTTGCTTTTTTTGACAACACCGAATGAGTTTTCTGTTGTTTTTTAGAGATGTTGCCTCAAATTAAAATATATTTTAAATTTGAAAGCGAATTTTTCTATGAAAATTCAATTTTCCAATAGTAAAAATTCAAATGAATACTGAAAATGGCGCAAATTCCTAATTATTCACCTGTTCATATTAGGCGCCTTTCTTTGTGACATTTTTCAAATTATTTTTTTTTCGCTCTCTGATTTTTCATTCCACTGAAATTGTTGGAATAATCTTATTGAAATTGAAATGTTCAAATAATTGTATTTTCGTGTAGCAACGGAAGGAAAAATTATTTCTCCACTTTATTTTCGCATATAATTTTATTGCGAAATTTCCGCCAAACAGTTATGACTAATTTGAATGTGAATTTCTCTGACGTCGAAAATATGAAAATATGAAAAAAATGAAGATTCTTTTCCAGAAAAATGCATGAATAAGATCGGAATCGTTGGCTGTTTCATAGTTCGTAAAATTCGAACGAAATTTAAACTTTACATTCATAAAATTGTTATTCAGAGCAAAGCAAAATGTAGATTTTAGTTCATTCTCAGTGATGCCCGTGATGAGATTTTTTATATAATTTTTTTTAATGTATATGGAGGAGGTACTGGTCCTTCTAATGCTCGCACAAGTGATCAGGTATGAAAGTACAACTTGTCAATTTCGATAATTATTGGTGTTGTTTGCTGCGATGTGCACTTACTTTCCTGCGAATTAACGTTTACTGTTGTAAGTTTCTTTATAGATGATTACTATTATAAAGTAGAGTGTCAAGGTAGTCGCATTTAAAAACTCCACTCAACTCAACTCTTCGGTTGTGGTGTATTTCGTGAATTGTAAAATAAGTATAAATAAGAAATAATTTTTTTGTCCTGCCTTGGATATATACTCAACAAAACTACTATTTTTTTGAAGAAATAGCGTACAAAGTTCTGCCATATCAGTCGCTATATGTGTTCGCCAGTGACCATCAAATTGCAATTATTAAAATGGTGATTACATACGTATCTTCAGGTTGGCGACCTGGCGAAAGAGCTCTTCATATCGGTGTTTGTTGTGTGCGTGAGAAGGTATTCGATTTTTGCGATAGCAGCATTAAGTGAGCTTGCGGTAACGGCTGCCCCTATTTGCCTTTGATCAAGTGGATGCACTCAGTGGGCGAGGGGTACTGAGCAAAGTACCACTAATGCTGTGCCCCTCTCTTGTCTTTTACTTTCGCTACCTGTATACTCGTCTGTGATATTTCATCATTCCTCTCTGTGATTGTGCTGGTACAATTTTCTGTGCTGGTCACAACTAAAATTTCGAGCAATTCAGCTATCGACTAAAGTATATAAGAATCAACAGTGTGCATTTTTATCAACTTCTGCAGTTAAGACAGACGACTGGTCGAATTGTTTCCTGAAAGGTCGTCGTGACTACATACAGGAAGGGGCTGACTGCGGTGTGACACCTTGGGTGTTGGTCATTCGCATATGGCGACTCTGATATATTCACTTTTTACGACGCCAATATCTCTCACCTGTCAACTATTTATACTCATGGCTATCGAAGGTATGCATGACTATAGGTAACCGGTACTGACTCTCAATAAAATGAACCCTATAATTTTCTTCAATGGCCAAAATGCAATTCAATTTTGGAACTCAGGGTGTTGCCGATTTGCAGCATGAGCACCACGTTTTGTCTACGCAACGATGAAACGGCTCAAATTTTATGATTTTTTGTCCTTAAAAGTTGCAAAATTCGGTCGTCAACATCGAAATTTATATAATCCAGCGGCAAAAATGCAACGGAAATAGATAAATTGCAACAATAAATGAACTAAAAATTTTAGGCGTCCTTAGCAAAATTTGAAAGACGAAATGGAATATATTTTCTACGAATATCGCCGAATTAATTCTTACTTTCTAATTTCAAGCGCATCAAAGCGCATATTGAAGAAGCTGTGAATTTTTGAGCGTTCTTTTAACGATGTCACCTTTTTTCACGTCATTCAAATATTGTCAACCCAGGTGGAAAATCCGCTTATTGATCGCGTCTCATTAGCTCCGTAAACACGCCGAGTGAGGAAACAAAATAACGGCCGTAAGCGTGATAAAGCGATTAAAAATCCACAAATTACACGACTGGAATAATATATCAGCATTTTTATCATATCTTCGATTTCAGTAGATCTATACTGCTCCAGCTTTCATTCTACCCTCCTGCCTCTTCCTTCTCCTTCCGCCTTCTTTCGTCTCCTTCCTTCCATCATTGACGTTTCTTATGTGCAACGTTTGTGTCGCTTTCTCCCATAACTTAAGAGAAACTACGAGATTTTTTCATTGAGTTTTTAATTTCAATTTTTTATTCATATGCTCTACATTCACGTTAGCTATAATGTTTCAAATATTGAGCTATTCTAAATGTGAAAATGCCGAAAATCAAACATAAATTAGTCGAAGATAAGAAAACCAATAGCCCATAATACATATGATGATAAACTAATAATGAAAACTTCTTTAATATATATTTTATGATATAAATATTCAAACAAATAAATATTAAGGGCAAAAAAAGCGGAATTAATTATGTCACATGTTAATTTTAAAAATTTTAACAACAACTTAATCGCCGAAATTGTCTCTTAGAATGAAATTCCGCCCCTCAGAGATATCTAAAATTGTCTCTTATCCTCGGATTTATCCAGAAGTTTATCCAGAATCTTAAACAAAAAATTTATCGAGAATCTTAAACAAAAATATGGATATTTGATGATTCACTGTAATTTGGTGTGTGGAAGAAACGGGAGGATAGCAGCATGCAATTTATGCTATGAGCACAATAATGAAAACCGGAAACAATAAAATGCGAATGAGCGCCTCAATCGAATTAATATGATGAATTATTTCCCCGTACATTATTTCACTTTAATTTCAAATCCACAAATGTGTTTATTTTTACTTCCAACATATATACTTCTTACTTTTTACGTATTCAAACCATCGGTATAATTTTTTTTTTCACTAAATTGTAAGAGAAATTTCACGCTGTTCGTGCAATCCAAAGAATTTTAAAAACAAAGTATTCGAACGTTTTATTATTTAGACGAAACGAATCTCTATGATTTCTGACCGAAATAAATTAGCCTCGCAACTTGAGGGAATTCATAATTGAAATTTCATAAAAATTCATAACTATGAGATTTGTAAATGCTCACCTCTTCGAGGTAACGGTAGAATATTTCATGATTTTCTGCATCAATTCAATTTCTACTTTTTAACAAATTACTACTAAAATCATAATTACCAAAATCTCAGAGTAATTTTTCTGTAAGATATTTCATTCATATTCTGTACCTTAATTAAATGCTCTCTAAATAGTGAATAAGTGAACTTTTTTCGAAGTCAAAAATTATACTGCAAGAGTTGCCTAGTCTTTAAGACAAGTCGATCAATCGGTAAGGGGTCTTAATGAGGATCTACGGTATACTAAAATTACGGCTCACTAATTCTGTTAAACTACTAAATTACTCTCGCTCCCATATCGATGCTAACGGCATTGTGAAAAAAAGCTGTAATGTTTGCATTTAATGAATCAATTCTATGATTCGAAATAATGGACCGCTAAAACCTTGGATTTATAAAAATGAAAAATATCCCGTTGAGCGCATTTTCGGGGGGGGGGGGGGGAGGGGAGAGGGGAATTTACTAGAAATTATCGTAACATTGTCTATAGAAGGCGTAGTACAACGATCGAAAATGCGTTGAAACTCTCAAAGGAAATAAATAAAACAATTTTGTTGCATTAAATTTTTGGAAGAAAGTGCACAAATCGGTTGCTCGGACGTGGAATACGGATTATTTTAACACCAATATCAAGGCATTGAATCGTAGAAGTCGATTTTCGCATACTTCATCGTTTTATGCCCATCCTCATCCAGTTATGTATCCCTTTTCCTTTCATTTCCGTCCTTCCCGCTTGTTCCATGTTACATATTTCCTAAACTTTCTGTCGCGCCATGCACTATTGTTACCAGTGGGAATCATTTGAAGAGATTTTTCTAATTTACACTGCTCGATGTTGAGAAAGAATTACTTAGTGTTTTTCTGCTTAAAGGTAGATACCCCTTAAAAGAGGTAAACACGAATTTATTTGTTCTTTTCATTGTAATCCTTTTACTTTCTATTGATAGTTTATTGACTGCTATAACGGTTAGGGAGAGAAAAAATGGAGTGAATTGAAAGAGTTAGCGGTATGATAATACACTTCTGCAATCCGCCTATGCTTATAATCACTTCATAAAATATATCACGACTTTAGTTACTACCTTAATGGCTACTACTGCTGACAATCTATTTTTAACCTCTACTGATCGCAAAGCATTTTCTCTTTCATTCAACTGACCTATCAATATAATTTAGAAATGAACATGTTCGCATTTAAAATGCCCTACTGGATACAAGTTGGCTAGAAAGACAGCATTTTGCATATCAGACATATTAGTTAATGCTATTCGAACTTCTTCTGAAACATGCAAAATTTTGAGAGCATCTAAGATTTTATTTTCTTTGATATTGAGATGTCACTTCGAAAATTGGCCTAGAGGTCCTTTTATAGCATACATTTTCCATTAAGCCATTTTTAGCGGGTGCTCCATTTAAGGCCACCAGATAGACAAGGAAAGAAACAAATAACCTCTCATAAATAAATATATATATTTTTCAATTAATTAATTTATTTATTTTTATTATGTATATATATATATTTATATTTATTTATTATGTATGTATGTATATATATATATATATATATATATATATATATATATATATATATATATATATACAATATTTTCACAAAACGACAGGCAAAAATGAGATGCAAAAATTATCTTATTGATTACTTAACGTTACTGCAGCGTTTCCTTTACTCCCTCCCTCCCCACCTGAAAAAAAAAATTGATTTCCATTGTACGATGACAATTGCGATCGTTCTAACATTCAGTCAATTATAGTTAAGAAAAAGACATGAAAAATTACACTTTCCATTAATGAAAAACGGTAAACTCTCATTGGGCTACAAACGTCGATTTATTTGTATTAGAATTCATGCCAGTTTGAATTTTTAATTCAACTCATTTTTCCTCTATTTTTACCTCCTTTGCCTCATCCACTATTACTTTCCTCCATCGAAGACAATGCATTTATTCAGAAAGTGACAGCAACTGAAGATTCCAAGCTTCTCCAAAATGCTTTTCATTTTTACTTCGAATAAAAATCGATTCGAGCTTATGTTCTTCAATATATAAATGACTTATTTTCAATCAAAGATTATTTTCTACAAGATTTTCAGGGAAAAAACATCATATAATTCCCGGTCATAACAAAATAAGCCATTTTTTAAGTCTTCTGGAACAAAGCGGAAAATTATAGATGGAGGAGAATGAGAGGAGAAGGTAGCGACTGGGCGAAGATGGTTTCTCGTCATCGAAAGTTTGTGGCGAAACTGTGGAAGAGCTCTTTTCCATGTTTAATCATAATTGACAATGATCCAGAAGTTGCACCGGGTACTTAACGTGTCAATGCCCAGAAGTCTCTCATTTGAAGTCTTTCTACAGTGAAGAAAATCGACGCTGGAATTTAAATACGCTCAGTGCGCGTGCAAGACAACTCCCGGGATGGTAGTACAGCATCGCTGCGTATATGGCACGAAGACGTCGCATAGCGGGATGTTTTCGAGTTTTAACTGCCTTGGCAGCTTTGACGGACTTAGCAGGAAATGATTTAATTAGAAAGAGACCGCTTGACGAATGTTGCGCATATGTATTGAACAGCTTAGGTTTTACCAAGCGATTTTTCTTGAATGCGACGAAAATACATTTCATCAATCAAGATTGCACTAAGAAATGCTTCAGATGTCATCGATCCACAGCTTGTAAACTATGAAAAAAGTATATATATCAACAAGACAACTCGTCCGATATTCTGCTCGACATCAGATGTGAACTTCAGAAAAGGATGAAATTTTAGATAGTGAAAAAAGAAATTAAACTCATTCGGACGAACTATTGCGGAGGAGAAATACTGATCTTCAATGAAATGCCTTCTTTTTGAAAGAATTTTCACTACAGCTATATGGAAAATTATCTTAGTTAACATCAGTCATTGTTCTTTGGCGGCTTTACAGTTAAAGAAACCGCTTATAAATGGTGTTAAGCCATCGTTTTGATCTTAAGTTCTTTCTTTTTAGATAACGTTTCTTCCTTTGAATTCATTTTTAATTCGAATTTAAACCGACGTAATTATAGGTAAGACTGGCGCCTAATAAGACTATGGTAAGCGATATGCTTCCAAACATTGCAAATTTCACTAATATAATATTGAAAAGATTAATCGTAATTCAGGTGTGGCAAGTATTGGCTGTTTTGTGTGTTCATCATTTAATGGTTCAAATCCACTTTGTGAAGATACGTTCAATTCGACGATTAATCAGGGCACACTATTAACACTTAGCGGCACGTATTATCAATATCCATGTTGGGCATTCAAAAAGCAACGTCAAGGGCTTTTTCCAGCCGATCATTGCATTAAAGTTAATGGTTATAGAAGTAAGCTTATTGCTTTATTTTTAATTTATATAATAATATTTCTTTTTTTTTCTTTGTTCTCTTTGATACGTTGAATTATCTCGGCATTAGAGCATCAATACTTTTGTTTTCTAAATCTTTCGCTTTCACTAAGTTTCTTTTACGCATAATTCGATAAAGTGAATTGGAAAATTTCCTTCTTTTTCAATTGTTATTGAAAACTTAGTCGCAAAAAACATTACTGCTAAAGATGAATAAAAAATAGAATACAAACATCCAATAAATTTAAATAAATCTAAAGAAAATGAAAATTGTGCTCATTCGTTTGTAGAAGAATGCAATTGCAAAAAAAATTGCAAAGTCAACAAAGACTTCAGCTGCAAATAGTAATTACATTGCATAATATCAATAATATGTGCAAAACTTTATAAATTCGAATAAAAAACTTCAATTTACTTGTTATTGCAAAGAAGTGCATCGATAAGTCTTGTATAGAGTTCTTACATTCTTTCAAAACGGGCAACCGTCCCTTGAGACGTATTGAGAAGCCAGCCACTCTTGCGAACATAAAACATTCATGGCGATACACTCGTCTCTTAAAGCGCAACTTCAATTTCACAATCGAAAATGCAAAGTTCTCAACTCGACTTTCCACTGGGATACACATTTCTTCTCGCTGAAACGGTTCGTAACTATAACTAATAAGAAAAATACCTCTTGGCATTTGGACTGTCTGGATTTTCACCGAACACGCCATACAGGATTGAAAAAAGCCACAAGTGCTATAAATGATTGTAGGCCTATATTAAAAGGTTTGATTTTATTTCTCCCTTCAAAGAGTTTATAAAATCCTGGAAATTAAGCAGCACATTTTGAGTCATCATTTCGCGCGCGCTTCTCTTTCCAAAAGTGCTGTGCTTTCTTGAATATTGATTGATAAACGCTACTATAGTTCATATGGAGGCGTGAGAAGGAAGCCTCACTCGAGAATGTTGGTAGCATTCTTTTAGGGAAAAAGACCTCATCTATTATGATGGGGGTTCTACTTAAGCGTGTATCGTAGTGTAATGAGTAAGTGAGGTAATAAAGTGGAGGCTTCCGCATCAACCGTTATGTGGGGATTTCATTGGTGACCGTAAACTGAAATATGTTTAGAGATGAGCTCCTATAACTGCTTTGCATTCTCGCTTACGTGAATGAAAATGCTGAAATGTAAGTCCGTATCGTAATTTTTGGAAGGATCGACAGAAGAGGACAACTCTACTCGTTGACCAACATCGACCATTTGAATTCTCGTCAATTTCTAAAACAGTCGTATTTGAGTACCATTTCCTCATCAAATATTGCAGTATTTCAGCATCATCCTCAATATCTCATTAATAAAAACTTCAAAAAAACGTTCGAAATCAATGTAAATTCGTGAAAGATTTTGTTTCATCCATTCTATTCTTAAATCAATTTATTTTACTCGCCATTTTCAAAGATTCATCGAGAAAAGAAACGCAAAAAGAGAAATGCAAATAATAATTATCCTTTGTACAATGGAAATATTAGCAACATGATAAAAATATAGATGTAATTTGATTAAGTGAGATTAAGGTGAATGGAAGTAAGGAATTACTGAGTTAATAATTTAATAGGTGATCAACCGGCTCAAACAATGGTCATCAGGACGTGCGCTTTAGATTCGGGCACACTTACAGCCGATACCGGTAACGTTAATTTTTATACTTCTTTTTTTTGCAATATTTCCGCAACACTTTTGCTCCATAGTGAAATCTACGGCCTCAAAAATGGTTGTATGGTTAAATGTGATCACATATTTGCATATACGAATTTTGTTTGGAAATCGATTAGTGCCGAATCGAAGACTATTAGCGTGAATGATATCGTTGTCACACTATTTTATAATTATCGTTTTTTTCAGAAATATTCATATTGCAAATTAAACATCCGAATTATTATTGATGCAAATTGCATAATGCATTTAAAATGTGAATATATTTCATCGCTACCAACGATTGCAGTGTTGCATTCATTTCTGAAAGTCTATTTTATTATCGTAAAGCAGTTAAGTAGATAGATATACAGAGTGACCGTTGTCTTAAAATGAGCATATTTTATTTTCTATGAAGAATGTGGTATTTCTCGCTATAGCTATAAAAAGCTTCAAAATAACCAACAAATCCATTAGCAACAAAACTAGGATGGAATAATATAGTCACTAATCTACGATCCAATACATCATTTCAGCACTTAGAGATTTTCCGATGAACTCAGTCAGACAGGGACATACATCATATTGCATTAATAACGGTAAATCAATAGATTCAATGATGTAAGCTTTCTCAACTACTTTCCTCATCCAAAATTGGCCTTAACTTTTGTATAGTAACGAGAGTGCCCATCCATAGATTATTGGAATAATGAAATATGCTAGCTCGTCTTATATTCGCTTCACTAAGACGTCGACAATTACGTGAAACTTTTAATTTCTAAATAGTTTACTATCGTTGAGCTAACCGATGGACGTCATCAAGATGCAAAATTAAATGAAAGTACTGAGGATTGCAGCATTTCTCTATTAGCTGCAAACAGTGGTAACTAAAAATAGAAGAGTTTAAAAATCTCTTAAGATATTATTGTATTTCATTTCTTAATTAAATTTCAATTAATTTGTAGAGATTGTACGGATATCGCATTGTGGTCATTTCAAGTACGAAGGCTATCAATATTCAGGTTGTGTGCAAGCATGTGATACCGATGGGTGCAACATTGCAACAACGCATAATTCTCATTATTGCCTCACTTTTATTTTACCTGCTATTGTATCACTTTTGCATTATTCCTCCACTGAAGAGTTTCTATTGATTTGCAATAATTTCTTATCCACATTTATGCAACAGTTGAAAACGACAATATATCTTCGACGATTTTCTATTTTAAGGCGTTTTTTTTCTCCCTCATTCTCAATTTAGCTCTTTGCCGCATTTTATATGATTATTCAAATAAAGTGAACTTCATCGATATTGGTGATGTTGCTTGATTCATCTCTTCGTTCTCCTCCTCTTTCTCAAATTGTGTTCTCCTCGCACCTCATTCTCGCAAGAAATTGAAATATTTAAATTGCGATATTATTGTCTGAGAAATGTTTTTTTTTTTGCTCTAAATATAAGAGTGATTAATTTATGGCATAGAGAGAAAAATTGGAAGTATATTTCAAAGGAAAATTCATAAAATTCGAAGACGAAATATGAAATTAACTCAAACAATATTACTTATATTGTAAAATCTCATTTAGTAGTAACAAATAGTATTTAAGCCATATGCAAACCGCTCATTAAGCCTTTGGTATTATTCTTTTCATTTTTGTATATTCCTCGATGAACTCTAATAAAATTGAAACGATACTAAGAAAATTTCAAAGATTTTTTTTTTAAATTTAAATTTGAAAAATAAAAATTGAAAACTTAAGAAAAAAGAAATTCCATAATTTCAGCAATTTTTTCAAATTCATATTTCTTCTTATCATATTTTTAATATAGGAAATGTAAATAGAAAAAATCATTCCCCATATTAATTATTATAAATGATTTTTTGGGAATTAAAAACACCAAAATTTTATATTGTCGTTAGTTTTTCTTTTTGGCAAATAAACAGACTTTAAATTAATTTCGTTAGAAAAACTGTTAAGAAATGAATTTTCCCATAGATAATTTTCCAGCTGCAATAATATTGCCACGTAACTATTATTCTTAGTATCTGATTGTTGAGTTTTTATGCCAACGAATCGTTGGGAAATTATTAATTGCTTTGATATGATGTGATCATTATTGACTGGCTTTACTAGTAAAATAGATGCGAGGAAAATCTATGCAAAAAGAAAGTAACGAATGAGAAATAAAATCTCGAAATAAAGATGCCTAAAGACAGATAATCGCTGAGTGTATAAGAAGAAACGCATTACTACTGCCTTGTTGGAGGACCAGCGTTTCGTTGAATTAATCGACAGGTATGACAATCTAAATACTTCACCTGTAAGTAAAATCGAACCGATAACATATACCGCTATAAATATTCATTGCATGGACCAACGACGAATCGGCTCGTCACTATCCAATGGACACGAGACGAGCTGAAGCCCTTACGTTCATGCTATCTCACAACTGGTAATGGTAGTGATATGAAGAGATATTTGTTCGTGTTGGACGCTTATCGATTAAAGTAGACTATCAACGTAAATGTTCTAAAAAATGTTCTCTTGAATGCATAGGACTGTCTTATTTAATGTCCACTTTCGAGATGCATACAATGAGGCACTTCAAGTATAAGATGAATTTTAGATAATTTAGTTAACGATAGTGTAATGTATATTTTCAAATGCACGCAAAGTTTTTACACACTGGCCATTTTCTTGTTCTCCAATTAAGTAGACCATCCGCGTCTTGGCAACTTGTGTTCAGGACGTTTTGCCTTGGTAACTTCTGTTTTTGTTCGTCCACTGGCTTCTGTCATTCATAAAAAGTTGAAGATGAAAGGCTTCGGTTAGAGTTAGAAAATGGGTGCTAGAACATCTTCAAGTCTTCTTCCAGCTTGCTGCGAACCATTCTGATATCATTTCTTAGAGGATTCCTTGGCTTCCCCAACAGAAAACATTCTTGCGCCTATAGAACCTAAATATGCCTGCAAAAAAGAGATCGAACACTTGACAAAAAAAACTTTGCACCTGTGAGAATTCCTCGCAGGTTTCAAGCGTTCCTTATTCCTTGAAAGATTTTCGCGTGGTGATTTCTTACTTGTTCGAATTTATTTCAGTTCGCTTGAGTTTATTTGCTTACTTCATTTCTATGCTTGTTTATTTTCTAGTTTTTTGCTTCTATAAGTTCATTGACCGTCGTCGTAACCATAATTTTTCATCAAAATCGAAATTTGTTTGTCTCTGAAGAACTTTCCGTGCAGATTCTCGAAAGGAACCAAAAAAAACGAGAGAAAATCATCGGATTACTTGGATCGTGAGACTTCTAATCAAGCAGACAACTAAAGCATAGCTTAGTGGAATCCTGATTTTTTTGATGTGAAGTCAGGCTTAGCGTTTTCCCAGCTCATGCGAAAGAATCGGTACGTAAGTATTATGAGACTGCCTTTCAAGTGAGCAATATTTGTGGAAAGAATCTTATAGCCTTTACGCGCCTGTAACCGGGTTTTCATGTCGCAAATAAATTTGTGCTGTTCGTTTTTCAGATCCTTCATTGATGATTAAAATATCTTCTAAGCTATCTATTTTCAACGGGAAAACCTCAAGATATAGCGGAAAAGGGGGAAGGACGGCTACAGGAAGAGAAAGGAAGGAGAGATGAAGAAAGGGAAAGGCGAGAGGGGTATTCAATCTCCAAAAATTTTCAACTAATAAACACACTAAAAGGATGCTAACTGTCAAAGAAAGAAGCAAAAGAAATTTAAATGAAGAGAATGGCTCCATAGAGTGTCAGTCAATTCCGTTCGAATTTTCCTCGCATAGATTAGACTGAACAGATCAGCACATTCGGGAGGACTTATTTGTAAAATGAATGCTCTACTACCATAGTTCTTCATCAGAAACGACTACCGACAACACTCAGTCATTATGTATGCTAAAAATTCTAGGTTTTCTTAGAGTTATTCATTGGAGCCTTGCATGATTTGAAGAAACTGCTTCATCCATCCACCATTTTTCGTTTCCGGGATCACTAACAAATTGTTTATTTTGCCGTTTGAAGAGTGATAAATTCCGTTTTGCAGTATTTCTCTGTATCTTTTTTGCAAGAGAGAGGAATAGAAGGCGAAAGCAGGGGAGATAGAGACACAAGAAGGTGAAGACGAGTGAAATATACTTACATAATCGCGGGGAAATTCGGATGATTGAAAAAAATAGGAAATAAAAAACACTTCGGCCAATCAATGTCTTCGAAATTCAATTTTCAGGAACATCTCCAAGAGTAAAAATATAGAACATAGTGGAAAACTTGGAAATTACGACTGAATCGCTTGCTTTCTTCAAAAAAATTAAGTAGACGTATTCTTATTTCGCTTATTTGCAATCATTTATTGGCTTGTTGTCGAGTCAGGAAAGAAGTTCGCTTGAATTGAATTGAACTGAAATGAATTGAATTGAAATGAATTGAATTGAAATGAATTGAATTGAAAAGAATTGAACTGAAATGAATTGAATTGAAATGAATTGAATTGAATGAATTGAATTGAAATGAATTGAATTGAAATGAATTGAATTGAAATGAATTGAATTGAAATGAATTGAATTGAAATGAATTGAATTGAAATGAATTGAATTGAAATGAATTGAATTGAAATGAATTGAATTGAAATGAATGAATTGAAATGAATTGAATTGAAATGAATTGAATTGAAATGAATTGAATTGAAATGAATTGAATTGAATTGAATTGAATAGCATGAATTGAATTGAAATGAATTGAATTGAAATTGAATAGCAATGAATTGAATTGAAATGAATTGAATTGAATTGAAATGAATTGAATTGAATTGAATTGAATAGAATTGAATTGAATTGAATGAATTGAATTGAATTGAATTGAATTGAATTGAATGAATTGAATTGAAATGAATTGAATTGAATTGAATTGAATTGAATTGAATTGAATTGAAATGAATTGAATTGAAATGAATTGAAATTGAATTGAATTGAATTGAATTGAATTGAATTGAATTGAATTGAATTGAATTGAATTGAATTGAATTGAATTGAATTGAATTGAATTGAATGAATTGAATGAATTGAATTGAATTGAATTGAATTGAATTGAATTGAATTGAATTGAATTGAATTGAATTGAATTGAATTGAATTGAATTGAATTGAATTGAATTGAATTGAAAATTGAATTGAATTGAATTGAATTGAATTGATTGAATTGAATTGAATTGAATTGAATTGAATTGAATTGAATTGATTGAATTGAATTGAATTGAATTGAATTGAATTGAATTGAATTGAATTGAATTGAATTGAATTGAATTGAATTGATTGAATTGAATGAATTGATTGAATTGAATTGAATTGAATTGAATTGAATGAATTGAATTGAATTGAATTGAATTGAATTGAATTGAATTGAATTGAATGAATTGAATTGAATTGAATTGAATTGAATTGAATTGAATTGAATTGAATTGAATTGAATTGAATTGAATTGAATTGAATTGAATTGAATTGAATTGAATTGAATTGAATTGAATTGAATTGAATTGAATTGAATTGAATTGAATTGAATTGAATTGAATTGAATTGAATTGAATTGAATTGAATTGAATTGAATTGAATTGAATTGAATTGAATTGAATTGAATTTGAATTGAATTGAATTGAATTGAATTGAATTGAATTGAATTGAATTGAATTGAATTGAATTGAATTGAATTGATTGAATTGAATTGAATTGAATGAATTGAATTGAATTGAATTGAATTGAATTGAATTGAATTGAATTGAATTGAATTGAATTGAATTGAATTGAATTGAATTGAATTGAATTGAATTGAATTGAATTGAATTGAATTGAATTGAATTGAATTGAATTGAATTGAATGAATTGAATTGAATTGAATTGAATTGAATTGAATTGAATTGAATTGAATTGAATTGAATTGAATTGAATTGAATTTGAATTGAATTGAATTGAATTGAATTTGAATTGATTTGAATTGAATTGAATTGATTGAATTGAATTGAATTGAATTGAATTGAATTGAATTGAATTGAATTGAATTGAATTGAATTGAATTGATTGAATTGAATTGAATTGAATTGAATTGAATTGAATTGAATTGAATTGAATTGAATTGAATTGAATTGAATTGAATTGAATGAATTGAATTGAATTGAATTGAATTGAATTTGAATTGAATGAATTGAATTGAATGAATTGAATTGAATTGAATTGATTGAATTGAATTGAATTGAATTGAATTGAATTGAATTGAATTGAATTGAATTGAATTGAATTGAATTGTTGAATTGAATTGAATTGAATTTGAATTGAATTGAATTGAATTGAATTGATTTGAATTGAATTGATTGATTGAATTGAATTGTTGAATTGAATTGAATTGAATTGAATTGAATTTGAATTGAATTGAATTGAATTGATTGAATTGAATTGAATTGAATTGAATTGAATTGAATTGAATTGAATTGAATTGAATTTGAATTGAATTGAATTGAATTGAATTGAATTGAATTGAATTGAATTGAATTGAATTGAATTGAATTGAATTGAATTGAATGAATGGATTGAATTGATTGAATTGAATTGAATTGAATTGAATTGAATTGAATTGAATTGAATTGAATTGATTTGAATTGAATTGAATTGAATTGAATTGAATTGAATTGAATTGAATTGAATTGAATGTGTTTGAATTGAATTGAATTGAATTGAATTGAATTGTTGAATTGAATTGAATTGAATTGAATTGAATTGAATTGAATTGAATTGAATT
Source organism: Parascaris univalens (assembly GCA_037576465.1). NCBI lineage: Eukaryota > Metazoa > Nematoda > Chromadorea > Rhabditida > Ascarididae > Parascaris > Parascaris univalens. The sequence goes on from CM075173.1 coordinate 239,115,597, forward strand.
GTTGAATTGAATTGAATTGAATTGAATTGAATTGAATTGAATTGAATTGAATTGAATTGAATTGATTGAATTGAATTGAATTGAATTGTTGAATTGAATTGTTTGAATTGAATTGAATTGAATTGAATTGAATTGAATTGAATTGAATTGAATGAATTGAATTGAATTGAATTGAATTGAATTGAATTGAATTGAATTGAATTGAATTGAATTGAATTGAATTGAATTGAATTGAATTGAATTGAATTGAATTGAATTGAATTGAATTGAATTGAATTGAATTGAATTGAATTGAATTGAATTGAATTGAATTGAATTGAATTGAATTGAATTGAATTGAATTGAATTGAATTGAATTGAATTGAATTGAATTAATTGAATTGAATTGAATTGAATTGAATTGAATTGAATTGAATTGAATTGAATTGAATTGAATTGAATTGATTGAATTGAATTGAATTGAATTGAATTGAATTGAATTGAATTGAATTGAATTGAATTGAATTGAATTGAATTGAATTGAATGAATTGAATTGAATTGAATTGAATTGAATTGAATTGAATTGAATTGAATTGAATTGAATTGAATTGAATTGAATTGAATTGAATTGAATTGAATTGAATTGAATTGAATTGAATTGAATGAATTGAATTGAATTGAATTGAATTGATTGAATTGAATTGAATTGAATTGAATTGAATTGAATTGAATTGAATTGAATTGAATTGAATTGAATTGAATTGAATGAATTGAATTGAATTGAATTGAATTGAATTGAATTGAATTGAATTGAATTGAATTGAATTGAATTGAATTGAATTGAATTGAATTGAATTGAATTGAATTGAATTGAATTGAATTGAATTGAATTGAATTGAATTGATTGAATTGAATTGAATTGAATTGAATTGAATTGATTGAATTGAATTGAATTGAATTGAATTGAATTGAATTGAATTGAATTGAATTGAATTGAATTGAATTGAATTGAATTGAATGAATTGAATGAATTGAATTGAATTGATTGAATTGAATTGAATTGAATTGAATTGAATTGAATTGAATTGAATTGAATTGAATTGAATTGAATTGTTGAATTGAATTGAATGAATTGAATTGAATTGAATGAATTGAATTGAATTGATTGAATTGAATTGAATTGAATTGAATTGAATGAATTGAATTGAATTGAATGAATTGAATTGAATTGAATTGAATTGAATTGAATTGAATTGAATGAATTGAATTGAATTGAATTGAATTGAATTGAATTGAATTGAATTGAATTGAATTGAATTGATTGAATTGAATTGAATTGAATGAATGAATTGAATTGAATTGAATTGAATTGAATTGAATTGAATGAATTGAATTGAATTGAATTGGATTGAATTGAATTGAATTGAATTGAATGAATTGAATTGAATGAATGAATTGAATTGAATTGAATTGAATTGAATTGAATTGATTGAATTGAATTGAATTGAATTGAATTGAATTGAATTGAATGAATTGAATTGAATTGAATTGAATTGAATTGATTGAATTGAATTGAATTGAATTGAATTGAATTGAATTGAATTGAATTGAATTGAATTGAATTGAATGAATTGAATTGAATTGAATTGAATTGAATTGAATTGAATTGAATTGAATTGATTGAATTGATTGATGAATTGAATTGAATTGAATTGAATTGAATTGAATGAATTGAATTGAATTGAATGAATTGAATTGAATTGAATTGAATTGAATTGATTGAATTGAATTGAATGAATTGAATTGAATTGAATTGAATTGAATTGAATTGAATTGATTGAATTGAATTGAATTGAATTGATTGAATTGAATTGAATTGAATTGAATTGATTGAATTGAATTGAATTGAATTGAATGAATGAATTGAATTGAATGAATTGAATTGAATTGAATTGAATTGAATTGAATTGAATTGAATTGAATTGAATTGAATTGAATTGAATTGAATTGAATTGAATTGAATGAATTGAATGAATTGAATTGAATTGAATTGAATTGAATTGAATTGAATTGAATTGAATTGAATTGAATTGAATTGAATTGAATTGAATTGAATGAATTGAATTGAATTGAATTGAATTGAATTGAATTGAATTGAATTGAATGATTGAATTGAATTGAATTGAATTGAATTGAATTGAATTGAATTGAATTGAATTGAATTGAATTGAATTGAATGAATTGAATTGAATTGAATTGAATTGAATTGAATTGAATTGAATTGATTGAATTGAATTGAATTGAATTGAATTGAATTGAATTGAATTGAATTGAATTGAATTGAATTGAATTGAATTGAATTGAATTGAATTGAATTGAATGAATTGAATTGAATTGAATTGAATTGAATTGAATTGAATTGAATTGAATTGAATTGAATTGAATTGAATTGAATTGAATTGAATTGAATTGAATTGAATTGAATTGAATTGAATTGAATTGAATTGATTGAATTGAATTGAATTGAATGAATTGAATGAATTGAATTGAATTGAATTGAATTGAATTGAATTGAATGAATTGAAAATTGAATTGAATTGATTGAATTGAATTGAATTGAATTGAATTGAATTGAATTGAATTGAATTGAATTGAATTGAATGAATTGAATTGAATTGAATTGAATTGAATTGAATTGAATTGAATTGAATTGAATTGAATTGAATTGAATTGATTGAATTGAATTGAATTGAATTGAATTGAATTGAATTGAATTGAATTGAATTGAATTGAATTGAATTGAATTGAATTGAATTGAATTGAATTGAATTGAATTGAATTGAATTGAATTGAATGATTGAATTGAATTGAATTGAATTGAATTGAATTGAATTGAATTGAATTGAATTGAATTGAATTGAATTGAATTGAATTGAATTGAATTGAATTGAATTGAATTGAATTGATTGAATTGAATTGATTGAATTGAATTGAATTGAATTGAATTGAATTGAATTGAATTGAATTGAATTGAATTGATTGAATTGAATTGAATTGAATTGAATTGAATGAATGAATTGAATTGAATTGAATTGAATTGAATTGAATTGAATTGAATTGAATTGAATTGAATTGAATTGAATTGAATTGAATTGAATTGATTGAATTGAATTGAATTGAATTGATTGAATTGAATTGAATTGATTGAATGAATTGAATTGAATTGAATTGAATTGAATTGAATTGAATTGATTGATTGAATTGAATTGAATTGAATTGAATTGAATTGAATTATTGAATTGAATTGAATGAATTGAATTGAATTGAATTGAATTGAATTGAATTGAATTGAATTGAATTGAATTGAATTGAATTGAATTGAATTGAATTGAATTGAATTGAATTGAATTGAATTGAATTGAATTGAAATTGAATTGAATTGAATTGAATTGAATTGAATTGAATTGAATTGAATTGAATTGAATTGAATTGAATTGAATTGATTGAATTGAATTGAATTGAATTGAATTGAATTGAATTGAATTGAATTGAATTGAATTGAATTGAATTGAATTGAATTGAATTGAATTGAATTGAATTGATTGAATTGAATGAATTGAAATTGAATTGAATTGAATTGAATTGAATTGAATTGAATTGAATTGAATTGAATTGAATTGAATTGAATTGAATTGAATGAATTGATGATTGAATTGAATTGATTGAATTGAATTGATTGAATTGAATTGAATTGAATTGAATTGAATTGAATTGAATTGAATTGAATTGAATTGAATTGAATTGAATTGAATTGAATTGAATTGAATTGAATTGAATGAATTGAATTGAATTGAATTGAATTGAATTGAATTGAATTGAATTGAATTGAATTGAATTGATTGAATTGAATTGAATTGAATTGAATTGAATTGAATTGAATTGAATTGAATTGAATTGAATTGAATTGAATTGAATTGAATTGAATTGAATTGAATTGAATTGAATTGAATTGATTGAATTGAATTGAATTGAATTGAATTGAATTGAATTGAATTGAATTGAATTGAATTGAATTGAATTGAATTGAATTGAATTGAATTGAATTGAATTGAATGAATTGAATTGAATTGAATTGAATTGAATTGAATTGAATTGAATTGAATTGAATTGAATTGAATGAATTGAATTGAATTGAATTGAATTGAATTGAATTGAATTGAATTGAATTGAATTGAATTGAATTGAATTGAATTGAATTGAATTGAATTGAATTGAATTGAATTGAATTGAATTGAATTGAATTGAATTGAATTGAATTGAATTGATTGAATTGAATTGAATTGAATTGAATTGAATTGAATTGAATTGAATTGAATTGAATTGATTGAATTGATTGAATTGAATTGAATTGAATTGAATTGAATTGAATTGAATTGAATTGAATTGAATTGAATTGAATTGAATTGAATTGAATTGAATTGAATTGAATTGAATTGAATTGAATTGAATTGAATTGAATTGAATTGAATTGAATTGAATTGAATTGAATTGAATTGAATTGATTGAATTGAATTGAATTGAATTGAATTGAATTGAATTGAATTGAATTGAATTGAATTGAATTGAATTGAATTGAATTGAATTGAATTGATTGAATTGAATTGAATTGAATTGAATTGAATGAATTGAATTGAATTGAATTGAATTGAATTGAATTGAATTGAATTGAATTGAATTGAATTGAATTGAATTGAATTGAATTGAATGAATTGAATTGAATTGAATTGAATTGAATTGAAATTGAATTGATTGAATTGAATTGAATTGAATTGAATTGAATTGAATTGAATTGAATTGAATTGAATTGATTGAATTGAATTGAATTGAATTGAATTGAATGAATTGAATTGAATTGAATTGAATTGAATTGAATTGAATTGAATTGAATTGAATTGAATTGAATTGAATTGAATTGAATTGAATTGAATTGAATTGAATTGAATTGAATTGAATTGAATTGAATTGAATTGAATTGAATTGAATTGAATTGAATTGAATTGAATTGAATTGAATTGAATTGAATTGAATTGAATTGAATTGAATTGAATTGAATTGAATTGAATTGAATTGAATTGAATTGAATTGAATTGAATTGAATTGAATTGAATTGAATTGAATTGATTGAATTGAATTGAATTGAATTGAATTGAATGAATTGAATTGATTGAATTGAATTGAATTGAATTGAATTGAATTGAATTGAATTGAATTGAATTGAATTGAATTGAATTGAATTGAATTGAATTGAATGAATTGAATTGAATTGAATTGAATTGAATTGAATTGAATTGAATTGAATTGAATTGAATTGAATTGAATTGAATTGAATTGAATTGAATTGAATTGAATTGAATTGAATTGAATTGAATTGAATGAATTGAATTGAATGAATTGAATTGAATTGAATTGAATTGAATTGAATTGAATTGAATTGAATTGAATTGAATTGATGATTGAATTGAATTGAATTGAATTGAATTGAATTGAA